>JAEBUP010000060.1:0-339647 GCA_023014405.1 Amanita molliuscula
TTATCCCGGAACCGTTGGCGACTTCGATTTCGACAGACCACTGTCAACGGGCACTGTTTAAGTGTCCTCAATACGCCCACAGGGGCCTGGCAACAAACCCAATCTTGGGTGGCTACACACAGTAAAGGACGAGATTACTAGTTCGCCGGGAGAGCGTAGGCAGGAGACCACAGATGCACCCCGGGTATAGTAAACCTTTATTGCCGAAGAGCTCAGGAACGAGCAAAGAAATTTGATTTACGTTGTGTATCAAGGCTGATACAAAGATCCTCACATGCTCCCTGTACAGGCAACCCTACCTAGCTTCGGGTTGATAACTTGGCACAGAGATAGTGAGGCGAACTGCCAGGCACATGTATTTTGATAGCTTGCGGACCCACGACACTGCAGATACTATCTCTCTTGTTTCCCAAGAGACGTCATCGACAGGCGCGGATTAATCGACAGCCGATTGAACAGAACTATTGTCAGTGGAGGGCCTGAAATAGTTTGAAGATTCTTTTACAGGAAAAGTCCTACACCATCCCTCGTCACTATGAACTGCACGTTCAAATACATATTACCTTACACCCAGGCAACACTTTCAGAGATTGGATGCATCTTCGAAGTGGACTGGGTAACCGATCACGATAAGGTCTCATCTAGACCAAAAGAAATAACCGGCGATGTTATCTACCACCAATACGATAACCATATACGATTATGGTGGATGTTCTTGAAAGAACAAAAGCGAGAACGACGTGCACGAGCACAACAACTAATCCAGCAACGAGAAGCCGAAGAGATGAGGATCCAGGAAGAGGCATGGAACGCCTTACTAGAACAATGGGCAGCAAACCGAGCTGCATTACGGGCAAAACGGGCCCTAGAAAGAGCAACGAGGGAATACCTTACCCTCACCAATTTACTGAACAACTCGTTCAAAGGGGACGCATCCAGTCCCATCTGGAAAGCCATAATAACATCAGAATACAATCAATGGCTTATGCTTACCATTGATGGAGAAAAAGCTATCCAAACTTCAGGAACAAAACCCCACAAAATACAATACGAACGTCATGCGAAGGAACTATACGAGCATGAAGGCATGACAATGGAACATGCTGACTGGAACGCATTAATGCATGCATTAAATGGAAATATCTTGCCAGGCTTCTGGTGGACAATTTGAATGGGCCCCATTCCCGAACAACTCGCACCTACGGTTCCAGGATTTTGTTACCTCTGCCTCATCAAGCCAGAATACTGGAACAAGTACGAGTGGCCCGCGTACCCAACCATCGAAGCTATCTGGCAGATGGAGAACCAATTCCGTGAAGAAGGAATAAGAACAAGGTGGACCGCCACAGAATGACCCGACGTTGTACATGTAGGCCTGGAAATGGCCGACACCAATGGATGGGATATGGTGGAAAGATTACTCACCAGCGGTCACCATATGCTTCATGTAGGAGCAGAACAAACAGAAACCCCCAAAGTAGGCGAAATAATAAGTCTAGGGGAAGGAAGTGATATAGGACCACCAGAGCAACCAGCGCGATCAGACGCAGTGGCAGCTCTGGTAGAAATAGACCCTTGTTTATGAAATGGTCGTCCTGGACTAACTGAACAGCAACAAAACAAGTTGCACCCGAAGCATCCAGGATATTGTTACCTATGGCTGGTAAAACGAGGAATATTGGAATTCGTACAAATGGCCAGCATACCCCATGATTAGGGAGATTTATGGATGGGATCCGGAACTCATGGACGAGTACCGACCTATATACTGGAGGCGAACGAAGGGATGCAACCACATGTGGCATTGTGTTCGAGTCTCAGGAGAACCAGGAGGATGGCCGTGGATGAAGGAAATGATGTGGCAGGGATACGGATCACACCGAGTTGGTGTAGGAACCTTTCGACTAACAGTCGATATGGTCACTCAAGCCTATCATGCAATACTCGGATGGAGAAACCATTGGGCGGACTCTGAAACACTAGAATCCCTTCCAGACACTCAACCGGCTGCAGCAGTAGCAGCACGAGAAAATGAAATTCACTGCCAAGAGGAGGATAGGCAGCGAGCGATCACCAGTGCTGGACAGGCTCTCGTAGCCATAATAAATGAATACCAACAGAGCTCCAGACCAGAACCTGGACCTCTCACAAAGGCAGAAATGCCTGATTACTACCAAGGGGATCCACGAACAGTCGATGGATGGTTACGACAAATGGAAATGTACTTCATGTTAGCAAGGGAAGTAGACCCGAAACGACAAATTTCCATATGCCTTTACCAAATGAAAGGAGGGAAGGGGGATCGAGCGGCAGATTGGAGTGGCGTTAAACTTAAGGCATTCCAAGAAGCACTGCAGGAGTACCAGGACACAATAGACAACAGCGGATGGAATTCACAGCTTAATTGGCAACAGTTAAATGAGGGAGAGTCCACAGATGACAATAGAGCATGGGTGCGAAGGCCACTAAACAATCAGTTCCCGTTCATGGACTGGGCCGATTTCAAAAACCAAATGCATGACTTCTTCATGTCAACAGAAACAAAGGAGAAGGCAATTGAAGCACTATTGAAATTGCGACAAGGAATGATGATAGTTGAAGACTACATCATAAAGTTCAACTCCCTTACATCGCTGACAGATTGGAACGATGTGGCACTAATCTTGCAGTTCCAAAATAACCTCAATCCAGCTCTTGGACGAGACCTTATTCGATATGAGGGATTAATGGACAATGCTACACTCCAACAGATACAGGCAAGGGTAACCGCCCTTGCATGAGCATACAGAAAAGCCAATGAAACTTATGGCTTCTCCAAAGCACGACAGGAGTACCGCGAACAAACTCCGAGTACAACTCCTCATCCCCAATATCAGTACAAGGCCCCAGCTCCTTTCCAATCCAGCGGTCAAGATCCAAACGCCATGGACATAGACAGAAAACCGTGAAACAAAGTATGGTGTTACAATTGCCAAAAGGAAGGGCATACTAGTTGGAGATGTCCACAGCCCAGGCAAAACAAATCAATTCCCGAATGCGCCAATTGTGGCAGAAAGGGACACCCAATGGAAAGGTGTTGGGAAAGGAAAAGAATTACAGCCGGAGAAAAAGGCAAACAAATCATACAAGCAACCAGCAATGGCAGCTCAGGGGAAACGACCCCAGAAGGATGTGCCAAAATAGAGGAGGTCTCGGATTTTGGCGAAAGCCAGTAGACAAACGCTCTGTCTCACTGGCCTCTAATTCAGTTTCGAAAAACGATGTATTAGTACCAAAAGATTCCACAATTAACATGCATGATTTACTCTACGAATGCAGTGGGAACATACATCGTATAAGAAACTTGAAAATGAGTGTGAAACCCGAAAAAAGACTAAAAACGTGGACGCCGCCATGGGTACTAAGACGTATCTGGCAGCAGGACGAACAAACAGCAATTGAATGCCTGAGACAGTGGGTAGATGAGAAAAGGGTCCAAGAAGTAAATGGACAACTAGTTCAACAGTTAAACACCTTATCAGAAACCAATGCCCTATGGAACCTAGTACACTTGAGGGAAAAAGTAGTACAAGGAATTGGGAAACAAGAGTTAGACCTGAAAGGAACACTCACCACTATGGATACCTGTCAATCCGCCAATGTCACTATGTTACTAGACTCAGGATGTACTGCCTCGTGTATAAGCGAGGAGTTTGTCGAAAAACACAAAATGAACAAAAAGAAGCTATTACGTCCAATACCAGTATACAATGCGGATGGAACTAGGAACGGATCAGGAAGTGTGGAATACTTTGTCCAGTTCAAATTACGAATAGGGTCTCATGAGGAAATTATGGACTGTGCTGTGGCGACACTCAGTAAAACAGACCTATTCCTGGGACACGATTGGTTGGAACATCACAACCCAACCATCAACTGGAAAAAGAAATCATTGGAGTTCAACCGTTGTCCTGGAACCTGTTGGAAGCCATCTTCAGTACAGGAACCTGAAGATGAAATTGACGTTTCATATTGCTTGCACAAAGGGGATCGCCTTCTAGCAGTTCATATCGGGGAACCAGAGTTACAAGTACGAGCCTTCGCCTCAACTGCAACAAAGATAGCAGCAGAACAGGCAGGAAAGGAAAAGAAGCGTACACTTGAAGAGGCGGTGCCTCGTCATTACTTAAAACATCGGAAGGTGTTTGAAAAGGAAACCTTCGATGAGCTACCCCCATGACAGCGATGGGACCATGCTATCGAGTTAATTCCTGGCTCAACTCCAGTAGATTGTAAAATCTACCCTCTAAATCGAGATGAACAACAGCAACTCGATGAATTCTTGAAAGAGAATTTGGATTCTGGACGAATCCAACCCAGCAAATCGCCAATGGCATCACCATTCTTCTTCGTCAAAAAGAAGGATGGGAAACTTAGGCCTGTACAGGATTACAGGAAGTTGAACGAAATGATGGTCAAAAACCGTTACCCTCTACCCTTAATTGGGGAACTAGTTGATCAATTGTCCCAAGCCAAGGTGTTCTCAAAGATGGACATACGGTGGGGCTATAACAATGTTCGCATAAAAGAGGGAGACAAATGGAAGGCCGCTTTCAGAACCAATCGAGGATTATTCGAACCATTTGTTATGTTCTTTGGTCTAACTAACTCGCCTGCTACCTTCCAAACCATGATGAACGACATATTCCGAGTCGAAATCACGGAAGGATGGGTTGTCATCTACATGGATGACATATTGGTATTTTCTAAGAACCAAGAAGAACACACAAAACACGTCAGCAGAATACTCGAGAAGTTAGAGAAACACAAGTTGTTGTTAAAACCTGAAAAGTGTTTCTTTGACAAAAACGAAATCGACTTTTTGGGAGTAATCATTGGCAAAGACACTGTTCGCATGGATCCTGCAAAAGTCAAAGCAGTATCCGAATGGCCAAAGCCAAAGTGTAAAAAGGAAGTCCAACAGTTCCTGGGCTTCGTCAACTTTTACCGACAATTCGTAAAAGATTTTGTGAAATTAGCAAAGCCGTTGACACGGCTTACGGGAAAAGAAGAGTGGCTGTGGACACAGCTACAAGATGAAGCCTTTGATAGGCTTAAAACAACTATAGCGGAGGAAGTTGTACCCCAAATCCCCAATGAAGAAGGGCAGTTCCGAGTAGAAGTGGATGCTTCAGATTTTGCCATCGGAGGGATATTATCGCAGCAACGTGAGGATGGATTGTGGAAGCCGGTGGCCTTTATTTCAAAGTCACTCAATGATGCAGAATGCAACTATGAAATATACAACAAAGAGATGCTTGCAGTAATGCACGCCTTCTACGAATGGGCGCACTACCTTAAAGGAGCAAAGCAAACCATCAAGGTTCTAACAGATCATCAGAACCTAACATATTTCCGAAAAGCACAGAACCTTAACAGGCGGCAAGTGAGATGGGTGACCAACTTACAGGACTACAATTTTGTGATAAAACACTGGAGTGGCAAGTCTAATACCAAGGCGGATTTGTTATCACAATGAGCAGGACATGAAAAAGGAGAAAATGACAATGAAGGCGTCATCCTCCTCAAAGAACATCTTTTCGTCAATGTCCTCGATGATGATCGAGCAATAGATGACATCATCAAAGACATCAAGGAAGTTCCTTGCCAACAGTGGGAGGCCCAAGTAGTGAAGGGATTAGAAGTCACCGGCGGAGAATACAAAATCGATAGAGGACTAATAACCTGGCAGGGACGCATATACGTACCAGCAGTACCAGCACTTCGGGAAGATATTATCACTATTCACCACTCGTGGGGACACTCCGGGGTGGCTAAAACGCTGGAATCGATCACCAGGAACTTCTGGTGGCCCAACATGCGCAAGGATATTGAACGTTATATTCCTGGCTGCAAAACGTGCCAGAAAGCAAAGCCAGACAGGACTGCCCGAGCAGTGCCTCTGCGACCCAACGAGGTTCCTGCTGAACCCTGGGAAATTATCTCAGTCGACTTTGTTGGACCACTTCCCGAGTCTAAGGGAAATAACATGGTATTAGTAATCATGGATAGGTTTACCAAGAAAACCTACTTTATACCCACCACATCAGACATCACCTCGCAAGGAACAGTGGTGCTGTCCCGAGACAATGTATTCAGGGAACATGGACTTCCCAGGAAAGTAATCAGTGATCGAGGACCTCAATTTGCCTCGAAATTCATGACGGATCTATACGGAATGTTGGGGATCAAGGCCAACCGATCCACAGCCTACCACCCACAAACAGATGGACAGACGGAGAGGGTCAATCAGGAATTAAAAGAATTCCTGACCATCTTCGTAAATAACCGACAGGACAATTGGTCAGATTGGCTGTTGGTAGCACAATTCTGTCACAATGACAGAGTCCATTCAGCAACAGGCTTCACTCCGTTCTATATGAATTACAGACGGCACCCTAATAAGGGTCTAGACCCTACCTACACACCAAAGGCAGTAGCGGTTGAACAATTGGCAAAGGAACTAGAGGATGTACACACCAAGGCAAAATTGGCATTGGAAAAGGCAGTGCAAGTTATGAAACAGCGCTATGACACGCACCGAAAACAAGCTGTTGAATATAAACCCGGTGACAAAGTCTACCTAAGTACAGAAAACCTGCCAGTGATTCGGGCAACAAAGAAACTAGATGGGAAGTTCATCGGCCTGCTCGAAGTACTCGCCAAAGTGGGCGAATCCTCATATAAACTGAAAATTCCAGCATCCTGGAAAATCTACAACGTCTTCAATGAAGTCCTCTTGAAGCCGTATAGGGAACCGGTTTTCCCAAAACAACAGGCAAAGGCAGCAGTGTGCAAGGACGCGCAAATGGTGGAAGAATCGCAAGAAGGCGAATATGAAGTTGAAGAAATCTTAGAAAGCCGAGTAAGTGGCAGAGGAGGAGCGAGGCTGGAATACCTCGTTAAATGGAAAAATTATCCAGTGGAGGAAGCCACCTGGGAACCAGTAAAAAATGTCGTCAACGCACCTGCCATAGTCAAAAAATTCCACAAAGCAAACCCAGATGCTCCCAAGCTCGTAAGAAACATTTGAGATGGGATACTATACATCCAATACGGAGTCAGAACCAAAAAAGAATCCCACTACACTCAAACAACCTATTAGTGCAGCAAGGCACAAAAAGAGTTGGGGAACTCATTGGAAAGATAGGCAAAGATTGTTTGGATGGGAAGATGGCCGTTTTGGGCCAAAGTACCTGGAAAACATGGAATGCAGATGGCGCCACTGGAAGGGCGATCGGGCAGCAATTATGGAGCTGCCAGACAATACCGATGGGATGTTCTCCAGGAACCTGGAGCGCGGCGGGCGGTCTAAACCCGTGCTTAATTTCCCTCAGAGGACAGAAGAGGAGGAGCTAGCGGAGGAACGAAAAGCTCAGGAGAAAGACATGGCGGTACTCGCCAAGAAAATCTTAAAGAGGAAGACGGAAGTGGCTGCTAGGGAAAGCAGCGAGTCGGAAGATGACCGACTGAGGAGGATAAAAGGTGCAAGACGCCCAGAAAAACCATTGGTCAAATACAAGACCACCATTGAAGACGTTGAAGATGTCGATTCAGAACAAACCAGGCTGTCGCCCAATGACCAACAAGCATGCTTGGCTGTGTTTTATGCCAGAATGAAGGAGGACCCAAGATATGTGGACTCCACCACGTCAGCCTCTCGGGACGCGAGGCCTTGAGGGGGGGGTGATGTTATGAGCACACCTCTTATTTTCAACTTTACAGTAACGACATCAATGACACTTACGAAGAGACGGTCACGAGGAGTCGGAAGATATTTTTCATTTCATTTTATCTATTTTACTTCACTCAAACGTCTGTGAACAAGACTACGCAACGGGACTCTAGGAGGATGGCCTACGTGAACTGCGGTCCCTATTAGGAAGGTGGTTAGGTCAGCATCGGCTATGGATAAGACCGAGTGCCAACAAGGATGCGGCCCGATGATGGGCCTACACCATGAAAGGAATCATGAGCGGCACGGCACCTGAGGGGCGACATGGGAACGCCGAGGAGTACTGAGTCAATGGTATGGCATGCATGGGAATCGGCCAACAAGCTTGAACAATAGCAAGGCCGCATGCGGACAACCCAGGAGTTGGGTGTGGGAGGAACTCTCCATGAATGGTTAGATGAGCGCAGATCGGCTGCTGTGCATTGATCCTGGCTTGAGGGACTTTAGCTGCGCGCTGTCTGCGCACAGACCAGGGGAGCGGTATATAAGGGCCGTAGTTTACAGTAGGAGACTCTTAAGTCTCTAAATAGTCTATTGTCACTAGACATAGCTTCAGAGCAATCTCATCTTCCTTGACCTAACAAGTCACCACTCTGAGTCGTATAGGTTGTGTCTAGGGCAGTCCTGACACTGCTTCTGTCATCGTGTTCAACTGTTGTACAAGTTTGGCATCCACTTCTTTTATTTGTTTAATGTTTACCCATTGCTGTAAACATTCGACTGCTACTTCTTCTTTTTGTTCCCAGATATGCCTTAGTACCCACTGAGGCATCCATGTCTTCATCAATAATCGTTCCCTTGGTTTCGCACTCACTTTCAGATTCCTTATGTGATGTATGTTCCCTCTGCATTCATAAAGTAAATCGTTTAACTTTATTTGCAAGTCTCTCAGTACTGATACATCACGATAAGAAACCTGACTAGTAGCCAGCAGCGCTGAGCACTTGCCTACTGGCTTCCTCCAAAATCTGAAACCTCCTCTATGTGTCTGACTGGGGTCATTTCCCCAGATTCTATTGCTCGGACCACCCACTTTCCTTTCTCGCCCATCGTAATCCTTTTCTGTTTTGGGCATCTATTCGCTGTTATGAGCACACCTCATATTTTCAACTTTGCAGTAACGACATCAATGACACTTATGAAGATATGATCATGAGGAGTCAGGGGATATTTTTCATTTCTTTTTATCTATTTTCCTTCACTCAAACATCTAAGAACAAGACTACTCGACGGGACTCTAGGAGGATGGCCTATGTGAACTGCGGTCCCTAATAGGAAGGAGGTTAGGTCAGCATCGGCTATAGGAATAGACCGAATGCCGACTAGGAACACAGCCCGATGATGGGCCTACGCCATGAAAGGAATCATGAGCGGTATGGTGCCTGAGGGGCGACATGGGAATGCCAAGGAGTACCGAGTCAACGGTACGGCATGCATGGGAATCGGCTGACAAGCTTGAACAATAGCAAGGCCACATGCGGACAACCCAGGAGTTGGGTGTGGGAGGAACTCTCCACGAATGGTTAGATGGGCGCAGAGTTAGCTGCTGCGCATTGATCCCCAGTGAGGGACTTTAGCTGTGTGCTGCCTGCGCACAGACCAGGGGAGCGGTATATAAGGGCCATAGTTTACAGTAGGAGACTATTAAGTCTCTAGATAGTCTATTGTCACTAGACATAGCTACTGAGCAACCAGAATCGTTTCAGACCTAACAAGTCACCACTTGAGTCGTATAGGTTGTGTCTAGGGCAGTCCTGACATAATCTAGAGACTTTCTTCTCTACCCCACTGTGCTGTCCAGCACCGAGCACATCCCTCGTAGTTGCTCCTGACAATCAGTGGCCTAGTTTCTTTCTTTGACAGTAGTAATCCGATTATCCCGGAACCGTTGGCAACATCGATTACGACATACTTTAACGGTTGTAATCTGATTATCCCGGAGCCGTTGGCGACTCCGATTTCAACAGACAGCTGTCAATGGGCACTGTTTAAGTGTCCTCAATATGCCCACAGGGGCCTGGCGACAAACCCAATCTTGGGTGGCTACACACAGTAACAGACGAGAATACTAGTTCGCTAGGGTGAAGCGTAGGCAGGAGACCATAGATGCGCCCTGGGTTTAGTATACTGTTATTGCCGAAGAGCTCAGGAATGAGCGAAACAACTTTATTGGTGCTGCATATCAAGGCTGAACCCAAGTTCCTCACACACTCCCTGTACTAGCAACCCTACCTGATTTCGGGTTGATAACTAGGCACAAAGATAGTGAGGCGAATTGCCAGGTGCACCCAATAAATAGCTTGCAGACCCACGACACTGCAGACAAAATCTCTCTTGTTTCCCAAGAGACGTCATTGACAGGCGCGGATTAAATCGACAGCCGATTGAACAGAACTATTGTCAGTGGAGGGCCTGAAATAGTTTGAAGATTCTTTTACAGGAAAATCCTACACCAGCCCTCGTCACAATGAATTGCACATTCCAATATATACTACCTCACGCCCAGGCAACACTTTCGAAGATTGGATGCATCTTCGAAGCGGACTGGGTAACCGATCACGATAGGGTCTCATCTAGACCAAAAGAAATAACTGGCAATCTCATCCACTGCCGATATGATAACCATATACAATTATGGTGGGCGTTCTTGAAAGAACAAAAATGAGAAAGACGTGCATGTGCACAACAAATTATCCGGCAACACGAAGCCGAGGAGACAAGGATCCAGGAAGAGGCATGGAATGCCTTACTGGAACAACGGGCAGCAAACCGAGCTGCATTACGGGCAAAACGAGCCCTCGAAAGAGCACACAGGGAATATCTAACCCTGACCAACTTATTGAATGAATTGTTCAAAGGGGACACATCCAGTCCTGTATGGAAAGCGCTCATGGCGTCAGAATATAATCAATGGATCATAATAATCATTGATGGAGAGAAAGCTATCCGAAATCATGAGGTGGCACCACACGCAATACAATACGAACGCCATGCAAAGGAATTGTATGAGCATGAAGGCATGACAATAGAACATGCTGACTGGAATGCATTAATGCATGTGTTAAATGGAAATATCTTACCAGGCTTCTGGTGGACCATTCGAATGGGTCCCATTCCCAAACAACTCGCACCCACGGTTCCGGGATTTTGTTACCTCTGTCTCATCAAGCCAGAGTACTGGAACAAATACGAGTGGCCCACGTACCCAACCATCGAAGCTATCTGGCAGATGGAGAGACAATGCCGTGAAGAAGGAATTAGAACAAGGTGGACCGCCACAGAACGACCTGACGTCATACATGTAGGCCTAGAAATGGCCGACACCAACAGATGGGATATGGTGGAAAGATTACTCACCAGTGGTCACCAAACGCTCCATGTAGGAGCAGAACAAACAGAGGACCCCGAAGTAGGCGAAATAATAAGTCTAGGGGAAGAAAGCGATATAGGACCACCAGTGCAACCAGTGCGATCAGACGCAGCGGCAGCTCTGGTAGAAATAGACCCTTGTCTACGAAATGGTTGTCCCGGACTAACAGAACAGCAACAAAATGAGTTGCACCCGAAACATCCAGGATACTGTTACCTATGGTTGGTAAAATGAAAGTACTGGAACTTGTACAAATGGCCAGCATACCCCACAATTAGGGAAATTTATGGATGGGATCTGGAACTTATGGACGAGTACTGACCCATATACTGGAGACGCACCAAAGGGTGTGACCACATGTGGCATTGTGTCTGTGTGTCAGGGGAACCAGGAGGTTGGCCGTGGATGAAGGCCATGATGTGGAATGGATATGGTTCTCACCGAGTTGGTGTTGGAACCTTCCGACTTACAGTGGACATGGTCACTCAAGCCTACCACACAGTACTAGGATGGAGGAACTACTGGATAGACTCCGAAACATTGGAATCTCTCCCAGATAGTCAACCTGCTGCAGCAATAGCAGCACGAGAAAATGAAATTAACCGTCAAGCGGAAGCAAGGCAACAAGCAATCACTAGCGCAGGACAAGCCCTCGTCACCATCATCAATGAGTACCAACGGAGTAGTCGTCCTGAACCAGGACCTCTTACAAAGGCAGAAATGCCAGACTACTACCAAGGAGATCCTCGAACAGTAGATGGATGGTTATGCCAGATGGAAACCTATTTCATGCTGGCTAGGGAAACTGACAGAAAAAGAAAAGTCTTGATTTGCTTATACCGCATGAAAGGAGGCAAAGGCAACTGAGCCGTGGACTGGAGTGGAGTAAAGCTCAAAGCTTTCCAAGAGGCATTACAGGAGTACCAGGATAAAATCGATAACAATGGTTGGGATTCCAGACTCGACTGGGCACAATTAAATGCCGGGGAGTCCACAGAAGATGATCGAGCATGGGTACGACGGCTGTTACAAAACCAGTTCCCATTCACGGACTGGACTGATTTCAAAAACCAGATGCACGATTTCTTTATGTCTACCGAGACCAAAGAAAAAGCAATAGAGGTGCTACTCAAATTACGACAGGGGACAATGATAGTCAAAGACTACATTATAAAATTCAATTCCCTTACGTCGTTAACGGACTGGAACGATCAAGCCTTGATCTCCCAGTTCCAAAACAACCTTAACCCAGCCCTTGGAAGGGACCTTATTCAATATGGGGGATTAGCAGACAACACTACGCTTCAACAAATACAAGTGAGGGTAACCGCCCTTGCATGAGCATATAGAAAAGCCAATGAAACATATGGCTTCTCAAAAGCACGTCAGGAGTACCGAGAGCAGACTCCAAGTACAAATCCTCACCCCCAGTATCAATATAAAGCACCAGAACCTTTTGCGACCAGTAGTCGAGATCCAAATGCAATGGACGTGGACAGAAAACCACGTAACAAACTGTGGTGTTATAACTGTCAAAAGGAAGGACATACTAGGTGGAAGTGTCCACAACTCAGACAAAAGACAATACCAGAATGTGCCAACTGTGGCAAGAAAGGACACCCAACGGAAAGGTGTTGGGAGAGAAAAAGAATCACAGCTGGGGAGAAAGGCAAACAAATCATATGAGCAACCAGCACGATTAAACGCAGTGGCAGCTCAGGGGAAACGACCCCAGAAGGATGTGCCAAAATAGAGGAGGTCTCAGATTTTGGCGAAAGCCAGTAGACAAGCACTCTGTCTCACTGGCCTCTAGTTCTCTTAGTGATGTACCAGTACCAGTAGATTCCCAAATAAACATGCATGCTTTACTCTATGAATGCAAAGGGAACGTACATCACATAAGGAACTTGGAAATGAGCGTGAAACCGGAAAAAAGGATAAAAGCATGGACCACCCCTTGGGTGCTAAGACGCATCTGGCAACAACCAGAGCAGACAGCAATCGAATGTCTACAGCAGTGGGTAGAACCCAAATGAATAAAAGAAGTAAATAGGGAACTAGTCCAACAATTAAATGCACTATCAGAAACTGACGCCCTATGGAACCTAGTACACTTACGAGAAAAAGTAGTACAAGGAGTCGGGAAGCAGGAATTGGACCTAAAAGGAATGCTCACCATGATGGACACTTATCAATCTACCAACATTACCATGCTACTGGACTCTGGCTGTACTGCTTCATGTATAAGTGAAGAGTTCGTAGAGAAACATCGAATGAACAAGAAAAAATTGCTACGTCCAATCCCGGTATATAATGTGGATGGAACCCGCAACAGATCAGGGAGCATAGAATACTTTGTTCAATTCAAACTACGCATAGGATCTCATGAGGAGGTTATGGATTGTGCAGTAGCCAGACTTAGCAAAACCGATCTTTTTCTGGGGCACAACTGGTTGGAGCATCACAATCCAACCATTAACTGGAAAAAGAAATCCTTGGAGTTCAACCAGTGTCCTGGTACATGTTGGAAACCGTCTTCAGTACAAGAACCCGAAGACGAAATAGAGGTGTCTTATCAACTACAGGAAGGGGAACATTTATTAGCCGTTCACATCGGGGAACCGGAGTTGCAAGTACAAGCCTTTGCCTCCACTGCAACAAAGATAGCCGTGGAACAAGCCAAAAAGGAAACAAAATGGACATTGGAGGAGGCAGTCCCTTGCCATTACTTAAAACACCGGAAGGTGTTTGAAAAAGAAACCTTTGATGAGTTACCACCACGACAATGCTGGGACCATGCAATAGAATTAGTCCCTGGCTCGACTCCAGTAGATTGTAAAATCTACCCTCTTAATCGTGATGAACAACAACAGTTGGATGAATTCCTGAAGGAAAACTTGGATTCCGGATGAATCCAGGCCAGCAAATCCCCCATGGCGTCACCCTTCTTCTTTGTAAAGAAAAAAGATGGGAAACTGCGACCTGTACAGGACTACAGGAAATTAAACGAGATGACAGTCAAAAACCGTTACCCCTTACCATTGATAGGAGAACTGGTGGACCAATTATCCCAAGCAAAAGTCTTCTCCAAAATGGATATACGTTGGGGATATAACAACATACAAATAAAGGAAGGGGATGAGTGGAAAGCTGCATTTCGAACAAACCGTGGACTCTTTGAACCCCTCGTCATGTTTTTTGGATTAACAAACTCACCTGCTACTTTCCAAACAATGATGAATGACATATTCTGGGTCGAAATTGTGGAAGGATGGGTAGTGATCTACATGGATGACATCCTAGTATTCTCAAAAAATCAAGAGGAGCATACCCGACACGTCAATCGCATTTTGGAAAAATTAGAAAAACACAAATTATCCCTCAAACCGGAAAAGTGTTTCTTTGACAGAAACGAAATAGATTTTCTGGGAGTAATCATCAGAAAGGACACAGTGCGGATGGATCCCGCCAAAGTACAGGCAGTATCCGACTGGCCTAAGCCGAAATGCAAAAAAGAAGTCCAGCAGTTCCTGGGCTTCGTCAACTTTTATAGAAGATTTGTGCGGGATTTTGCAAAATTGGCAAAGCCGTTGACATGGCTTACTGGAAAAGAGGAGTGGCTGTGGACACAGCTACAGGATGAAGCCTTTGAAAGGCTCAAGGAGACAATAGCAAAAGAAGTAGTATTAAGAATCCTGAATGAGGACGGACAATTCTGGGTAGAAGTGGATGCTTCAGATTTTGCTATCGGAGGAATATTATCGCAGCAACACGAGGATGGATTATGGAAACCGGTGGCCTTTATTTCCAAATCACTAAATGACGCAGAGTGAAACTATGAAATATACGATAAAGAAATGATTGCGGTAATGCACGCCTTTTACAAATGGGCTCATTACCTAAAGGGAGCAAAGCAAACCATCAAAGTTCTGACAGATCATCAGAACTTGACATATTTCAGAAAAGCGCAAAACCTCAATCGGCGACAGGCAAGATGGGTAACAGACCTGCAAGATTACAACTTTGTAATTAAACACCGAAGTGGCAAGTCTAATACCAAGGCTGATTTATTATCACGACGAGCAGGACATGGAAAAGGGGAAAATGACAATGAAGGAGTAATTCTACTAAAAGAACACCTCTTTGTCAGAATCTTCGATGATGACAGAGCAATTGAAGACATCATCAAAGATATAAAAGATGTTCCTCGCCAACAATGGGAAACTCAGGTGTTAAAAGGACTAGAAATTGCTGGAGGAGAATATAAGATGGAAAAGGGATTAGTCACTTGGCAAGGACGCATTTACATACCGGCGGTACCAGCATTGTGGGAAGATATCATAGCTATTCACCACTCGTGGGGACACTCTGGAGTGGCCAAAACACTGGAATTGCTCACCAGAAACTTCTGGTGGCCCAATATGCAAAAAGATATTGAACAATACATCCCAGGCTGTGAGACCTGTCAAAAAGCAAAGCCCGACAGGACTGCCAGAGCAGCGCCTCTACGACCCAATGAGGTTCCTGCCGAACCTTGGGAAATTATTTCAGTCGACTTTGTCAGACCACTACCAGAATCCAAGGGAAACAACATGGTTCTGGTCATTGTGGATAGATTCACCAAGAAATCCTATTTTATACCAACCACCTCGGAAATCACCTCACAAGGAACAGCAGTGCTGTTCCGAGATAACGTTTTTAGGGAGCATGGACTTCCCAGGAAGGTGATTAGTGATCGAGGCCCCCAATTCGCCTCAAAATTCATGAACGACTTATATGGAATGTTGGGAATTAAGGCCAACCGATCCATGGCCTACCACCCACAGACGGATGGACAGATGGAGCGAGTCAACCAGGAATTGAAAGAATTCCTAACAATCTTCGTAAACAACTGACAGGACAATTGGTCAGATTGGCTATCGGTAGCACAGTTCTGTCATAACGACAGAGTCCATTCGGCAACAAGTTTTACTCCGTTTTATATGAATTACGGACAGCACCCTAACAAGGGTCTTGATCCTACCTATGCACCAAAAGCAGTAGCAGTTGAACAATTGGCAAAAGAACTGGAGGACGTTCACGCCAAGGCAAAGTTGGCATTGGAAAAGGCAGCACAAGTCATGAAACAGCATTATGACACACATCGACGACAAGCAGTCGAATATAAACCTGGTGACAAAGTCTATCTCAGTACTGAAAACCTTCCAGTCATCCGAGCTATGAAAAAACTAGATGGAAAGTTCGTGGGACCTTTGGAGGTACTCGCCAAGGTTGGAGAATCCTCATACAAATTAAAAATTCCAGCATCCTGGAAAGTGTACAATGTCTTCAACGAAGTCTTGTTGAAGCCATATAGGGAACCGGTCTTCCCAAAGCAACAAGCTAAGGCAGCGACGCACAAGGAAGTGCAAATGGTGGAGGAATCGCAGGAAGGTGAATACGAAGTAGAGGAAATCTTGGAAAGCCGAGTAAGCGGAAGAGGAGGAGCGAGGCTGGAATACCTCGTAAAATGGAAAAATTATCCGGTGGAAGAAGCCACCTGGGAACCAGTCAAAAATGTCATCAACGCACCCGCCATAGTAAAGAAATTCCATAAGGCAAATCCCAATGCTCCCAAACTCATCAGAAACATTTGAGATGGGATACTATACATCCAATACATGGAGACAGAGCCAAAAAAGGGTTCCAATACATCCAAACAACCTACCAGTGCAACAAGGCACAAAAAGGGTTGAGGGACTCATTGGAAAGATCGGCAAAGACTGTTTGGATGGGAAGATGGCTGTTTTGGGCCAAAATACCTGGAGAACATGGAGTGCAGATGGCGCAATTGGAAGGGCGATTGAGCGGCAATAATGGAATTGCCTGACGACACCGATGGGACTTTCTCCAGAGATCTGGAGTGCGGTGGGCAGTTTAAACCCGTGCTTAATTTCCCTCAGAGGATGGAAGAGGAGGAGCTAGTGGAGGAACGAAAAGCTCAGGAGAAAGATATGGCAGTACTCGCCAAGAAAATCTTAAAAAAGGAGACGGTAGCGGCTGCGAAGGAGAGCAGTGAGTCGGAAGATAACCGACAGAGGAGGATTAAAGGCGCAAGACGCCAAGAAAAACCATTGGTCAGCTACAAGACCACCATTGAAGATGTCGAGGATGTCGATTCTGAACAAACTGGGCTGTCACCCGATGATCAACAAGCGTGCTTGGCTGCGTTCTACGCTAGAATGAAGGAGGATCCAAGATATGTGGACTCCACCACGTCAGCCTCTCGGGACGCGAGGCCTTGAGGGGGGGGTGATGTTATGAGCACACCTCATATTTTCAACTTTGCAGTAACGACATCAATGACACTTATGAAGATACGATCACGAGGAGTCGGGGGATATTTTTCATTTCTTTTTATCTATTTTACTTCGCTCAAACGTCTAAGAACAAGACTACTCAACGGGACTCTAGGAGGATGGCCTACGTGAACTGCAGTCCCTAATAGGAAGGAGGTTAGGTCAGCATTGGCTATAGGAATAGACCAAATGCTGACTAGGAACACGGCCCAATGATGGGCCTATGCCATGAAAGGAATCATGAGCGGTATGGCGCCTGAGGGGTGACATGGGAATGCCAAGGAGTACCGAGTCAACGGTATGGCGTGCATGGGAATTGGCCAACAAGCTTGAACAATAGCAAGGCCACATGCGGACAACCCAGGAGTTGGGTGTGGGAGGAACTCTCCACGAATGGTTAGATGGGCGCAGAGTTAGCTGCTGCGCATTGATCCCCAGTGAGGGACTTTAGCTGTGCGCTGCCTGCGCACAGACCAGGGGAGCGGTATATAAGGGCCGTAGTTTACAGTAGGAGACTCTTAAGTCTCTAGATAGTCTATTGTCACTAGACATAGCTACTGAGCAACCAGAATCGTTTCAGACCTAACAAGTCACCACTTGAGTCGTATAGGTTGTGTCTAGGGCAGTCCTGACATTTGCCAAGTGCCCCTCATCTCCACAGTTATAGCATGCGAGAGGTTTCTTTTCTTTTTGCAGTTCCATACAATTTCTGCTCATATGTCCCTCCTTCCTGCAATTATAACATGTGAACTTTTTCTTCTTTTTGTCCACATCCATTGTGTCTGGATCTGCATGGCTCCCTGATGCAAATGGTGGCAGTGCTCTGAACTGATAGGAAGGTCGTCCATTATTGACTGGTGCCCATTCTTTGTATTCCTCTCTGGACTTTGCGAAGCCGTAAGCTTCATTTGCCCTCCTAAAGGCCTGCGCAAGTTCTGTGACTCTGGTCTGGATCTGATGCAAGGTGGCAGCATCTGACAATCCTCCATAGCAAATCAACTCTCATCCCAAGGCAGGATTAAGGTTCCCCCGGAACTGCGATATCAAAGCTTGATCGTTCCAGTCCGTTAGCAACGTGAGGGAATTGAATTTCACAATGTAGTCTTCGACTATCATTGTCCCTTGTTGCAGCACCAGCAAGGCCTCGATTGCCTTTTCTTTAGTCTCCATAGACATAAAGAACTCGTGCATCTGCTTTTTGAAATCTGCCCAATCCACAAACAGGAATTGATTGTCCAGTGGCCACCTTTGCCATGCTCGACCATTGTCGGTTTCCTCTCCTGCATTTAGCTGGTTCCAATCTAGCTCTGTGCTCCAACCACTGATGTCGATTTTGTCTTGGTACTCCTGTAGTGCTTCCTGGAAAGCTTTAAGCTTTACCCCACTCCAATCCACCACTCTGTCACCCTTGCCACCTTTGATCCTGTAGAGGCAAATGGAAACCTTTCGCTTTGGGTCCATTTCCCTAGCTAACATGAAATAGGTTTCCATTTGTTGCAACCATCCATCTACGGTTCGTGGATCCCCTTGGTAATAATCTGGCATCTCTGCCTTGGTGAGAGGTCCTGGTTCTGCTCAGTTGGATTGTTGGTATTCATTAATCATACTGGCAATGGCTTGTCCCACACTGGTGATAGCTCTCTGCCATTCTTCCTGCTGTCGAGTGATTTTGTCTTCTCAGGCTGCTACTGCCATGGCTGGTTGAGTAGCAGCTAAAGGTTCCAGTGTCGGAGTATTGGCCCAGTGTTCCCTCCATCCTAGGACAGCGTGATATGCATGTGTTATCATGTCTACTGTTAGTTGGAATGTTCTGACGCTGACTCAGTGTGATCCATATCCCTGCCACATCATTGCCTTCATCCAAGGTCATCCATTTGGTTCCCCTGAGACTCGAACGCAATGCCACATTCGGTTACATCCTTTTGTTTGTCTCCAATATATGGGTTGATGCTCATCCATGAGCTCTGGATCCCATCTGTAAATTTCCCTGATGGTTGGATATGCTGGCCATTTGTACTCATTCCAGTATTCTCGTTTTACCAACCAGAGGTAGCAATACCCTGGGTGTTTCAGATGCAAGTTGTTTCGTGCCTGTTCTGAGAGTCCTGGGCGTCCACTTCATAAACATGGATCTATCTCTACTAGAGCTGCCGCTGCGTTAGAGCATGCTGGTTGCTCTAGTATTTCCTCCCCATTATCCTCCCTTAGGCTTATAATCTCGCCTATTTTGGGGTCCATCGTTTGCCCAGCTCCGACTCGGAGCTCCTTGTGACCACTGGTGAAAAGTATTTCCACCATGTCCCATCCATTGACATTGGCCATTTCCAGGCCTATGTGTATTACATCTTCTCTGTCGGTAGTAGTCCACCTTGTGTGAACTCCCTCGTTTCGGAATTTCACCTCCATGTCCCAGATTGCTTTAATAGTTGGGTATGCCAGCCATTCATACGTGTTCCAGTACTCTGGCTTAATGAGGCTAAGGTAACAGAATCCTGGTACTGATGGTGCGAGTTGTTCTGGGATAGGACCCATATGAATAGTCCACCAGAAGCCCAGTGAGATATTTCCATTTATTGCATGCATCCATGCATTCCAATCTTCATGGGTCATGATCATCCCCTCATGCTCATATAACTCCTGCACATGGTGTGCGTATTCCAATCTTTCTATTGCTACCCAATATCAGCAGATAGCCTTGTCACCATTGTTGATCAATAACAGCCATTGATTATATTTTGATGCGACTAGCGCCAACCAGATGGGGTTGGAAGTGTCTCCCTTGTACTGAACTTCCAATAATTCGATGAGGGTCTGATATTCCCTCTTGGCCTTCCTCATAGTGTGTTGCGCCTGTAATACTGCACGTGTTGCAGCGTGTTCCATTAGCAAAGCCTCCCAGGCTTCCTTCTGTTCTAGCTCTTGTTCGAGCTCTCATTCCCGCAAGATTTGCTGGGCCTGAGCATGCTCAATTCTGTGCTCCTCCTTCCGGTGTTTCCATCACAACCAGATGTGGTTATCGTAGCGGCAAATGATAGTGTTGCCGATAAACTCTTTGGGCCCCATCTGGACCATGTCATGAACTGTGACCCAGTCCACCTCGAAGATACATCCTATCTCCGAGAGTGTTGCCTGGGTGTAGGGTAAAACGTAATTGAATGAGCAATGCATGCTCTCTCAATCTGTTCCTCTGTAAACAAAATTTCTTCAATCAACTTCAGGCCCTCCACTGACAGTTGATCCGTTCACTTGGCCTCCGCGCCTGTCAATGATGCTCCTTGGGAAACAAGGAGGATAGTGTCTGCAGTGTCGTGGGTCCGCAAGCTACTTATTGGGTGCACCTGGCAATTCGCCTCACTATCTTTGTGCCAAGTTATCAACCCGAAATCAGGTAGGGTTGCTTGTACAGGGAGTGTGTGAGGAACTTGGGTTCAGCCTTGATATGCAACACCAATAAGATTTCTTTGTTCGTTCTGTGAACTTTTCCGCAATAACAGTATACTAAACCCAGGGCACATCTATGGTCTCCTGCCTACACTTCACCCTAGTGAACTAGTATTCTCATCTGCTACTGTTGGTAGACACCCAGATGGATTTGTCAGGCCCAACAGGTGTATTGAGGATCACTCGTTCATGACCTGTTGACAGTAAGTGTACTGATGTCAATGTCACCTGGAGAGGTTGCAGGCTGCGCGATTACTACCTCTCAGATAAAAAGTCTAGGCCATTGACACTGTTAGCAATGATGAGCAAGGCATGCTTGGTGCTGTAAGATCAATGGAGTAGATGGTAAAGACTCTAGATTATGTTAGGAGTGCCCTAAACACAACCTCAGAATCCCACAAGTGTGGCTTGTTAGGCCAAAGACAATACAATTGCTCTATAGTCATGCTAGGCGAGCACAAAACTATCTAGAGTCTTAGGGACTGACTACACTAAACTACAGCCCTTATAAACTCTCTCCCTGGTCTGTGTGCAGACAGCACGCAGCTAAAGTCCCTCATGCTGGGATCAATGCACAGCAGCCAATCTGCACCCACCATTCCACTCTGGAGATATTCCTCCCACACCAATCACCCGTCCTTCCATTACTGGCTAGTGTTGTGTCGGCACTCTTGAGCATTGAGCTAAGGGCAGTGCCCACCTGACCAATCCACAGTCACCATCTCCATATGGCAGCGTCTTATTGTGTTGTGCCTTCAGCCATTCCCACCAATGCCAGTACCATTCCCTTGGTACCTTCCAGGCATTCCTGTTCCACCCCTCTGGGGCATCTAGACCTTGGTTTGAGTTGTGGTCTAGGCCCATCATCAGGCTGTCCTCCATGTTGGCACTCGGTATGTTCAATAACCAATGCTGACCTAACCACCTTCCTAATAAGGGCTATAGTGTCACATAGGCATCCTGCTCCAAGTCCCGCCATCCAGTCTCATATCATATTGTTCTAGTTAGATAAAATAGAGAAAAAGAAAAGAAAAACATAGCCCATCTCCCCAGTCCCATATCCACATAGTCACCATTAGTGTCATTACTGTAAAATGGAATTTCCGGGGTATGCTCATAACATTGTGCAAGGCTATAGCCCCTGATAGCATTTGGTTTCATCTCTGGATTAACAGTCTGACTCTATAAGGGTTATCTAGTGTTAGTGTTTAGGCATGTCCTAACTAGGGTTCCCAAAGTTCAGTTCAGTTCAGTTCAGGGCCATTTTTGGCTGAACCTGAACCTGGACCAACTAGAAATTGCCCGAACCGACCTGAACCATGGGAAAAGCCTTTTTAATAGGAAATTTGAGCAAAACTGAAGAATAATCACATATTGGAACATGTTTGCATGTGTACACAGTGGCCCTGCACCTCCAGGATTTGTTATCAGTGCATATAGTGCACCAGCAAGGCAAGCAAGTGGTTGGGAAAGGTGGCAGTGGTGTGGTGTGGTGTGGTGTGGTGTGGTGTGGTGTGGTGTGGTGATGGTGAGGCAGTGGTGGGCAGAAGTGGTGAGGTGAGCAGGTGGTTGGTCCAGTGGTTGTCAAGGTAGCAGAGGTAATAGGCCACTATATTAATAGCAGCAAGATCACCTGTTGAAAACTTGAATAAGATTTTCATATACAACTACACAAGCACATAATGGTAGGAACTACTAAGCCACCTTGCTGGGTGCCCAGGCCTTTGGTTCCCATTTTTTGGCCTCTACATTAGTAGCAAGATCACCTGTTGAATATCCATTCTTCAACATCTGCAATGCCTGAACACTTTCAGCAGACAGCTTGTTTCTTAGGTGAGTCACTGTCAAGCCTCCTTGAGAAAATGAGCACTCTGAAGCTGTTGAAGACCCTTGAATGCCAAGGTAGTCACAAGCCATGGCAGACAATACAGGATATTCATCAGAGTGATACTAATGTAGATCAGAATGAGTTGATATCACATTGCTTTGAATATGAGCTTACCCCCCACCACTTAATCTGGTCATTGGTTTGCTCAAGATTACTTTCCAGATATTTAGTCAGCTCCTGGTGTGCTTCCCTTCCACTCCATTCCCTTTCCAGATGACTCCTGATTTTTTTGTACATCATGGAAGTCCCATAACCTCCACTTGGTGTAGGGAATGCTGTATGGAATAAATCAGGATTGGTTAACCTGAGAAAATTACACTTACAAGGTTCAGGAGTACTGGCCTCAGGAACAGGAGCTTTGGCAGACAATTGAGCAGCATAGTAATCATACTGATACTACTTAATCCAGGGAACTCATGGCTTGGAAAACTCACCACTCTCTCCAAAGCAGCCTTGCCTTCAGAAAAGTATTGCTCATCCCATGTTTCTTTCAGATATTCAAGTTTGAAATTGGGATCCAAAGCTGGAGATATTATTACACATGTTAGTGTAATCAGAGTCAATGTAGAAAAACTGACCAAGGCAAATGAAAGCTACATTGTTTTGGTCAAGTAGCCTGTAGTACTTCTTCATCTTCTCAATTCCATTCTCAATGGATCCCTTGAGTCTTGAGAACTTGTCCATGGATGCAAAGGTCTCCCATCTATCTTGAAGGGCCTCAAGAGTGGGTAGGGCCTTCCAAACTGTTGGTTGCCTTTCTGAGGAAAATGATGACTGTGCATCTCTTGGCTCCTACAAATAAATGAGAGTTATTCAATACTATCTAAGAGATGTTACCTTGAGGACTTCTTTAATCAGTTCCAACATTGCCCACTCCTCTTCCCTGACAGCATAATCTGAATATTTCTTTCCTCCTTTTAGCTTGGGTACTTTGGAGCTGATGTCAGCCAAAAGGCAAAACCTATTCACTGCCTATTCAGCTTTGAGTAAGCTGAAGTAACAGGCAGAAATATAAAGCTACTACTCACCATCTTATTCTGTACCAAGCGCTCAATTAAATCATACATGGAACCCCAGCGTGTGTGAATCCACTTGATCAGTTCAAGTGGTTTCAGACCCTCCTCCTTGCACACAGTGGAAAAGTATGCCTTTGCTTGGGGAGAAAGTCTTATCTAATATCAAAGTGAAAAGGGGGGAAGGTAAGTGGGTGTAAAATGGCAAATTACCTGGGTGATGAGGGCAAGCACTTTTCCAAGAAGGTCTCCTGGCTCAAAGTCCTCAACATCATCCACCTCCTCATTCTCAGCTGTGAGATTCCAGTCATCTTCCCCATCCACTGACTCTGCCATATCTTCATCTTCTTCAATATCCCTACCTCTTCTGGATATTTTAAATGGAGTTGGGCAGATGTCTGACAGGAATGCCTTTGCACCCAAATGAAGTGTATGTTCCATACACCTTAAATAACTATATATTCAGTATCTGACACAACACAAATCAAATCAAGAACCTGCATACCTAATTCTCCTCTGTTGGGCAAACCAGGGGTGTTGTTTAGTATTGAGGGTTTTTTGGAGGATTCTCATGGCATTGTCATTACTGCTTGCATTATCTGAAGTCACCCACCCCACCTTGCCAGAGAGCCCATAGTCCTCAATTATCTTCAATAGAATGCTTGCTACATTTGCTCCTCCATGATCACCCTCAATAGCAGTGAAAGCCAAGGTTCTGGCCCTCAGCTCCCACTCACTTGATTTGTCTTTGGGTGCAGTAATGTAATGAGCAGTGACAGCCAGATAAGGATCATAAGACTTTGATGTCCATGCATCAAAGGTAAGTGAAATCTGCCCTGGAACATTCTGCAGGGCATCTCTGAGCTTGAGCTGGGTCTCTTTGGCAAGGGATAAGATCTCATCTCTGAGCTTGGTGGAGTGAGGGATATCAGATTCAGCCATTTGGGGATGTTGATACCTCAGTAAATTTCTGAAAGACTTCTTGTCTATGATTGAAAATGGCTAGTATGACTCAGAGAAGATTTGCAGTGACAAAGAATGACATGGCTAACCTGGTCCTCAGAAACAACAAACTCCACAATATAGGCAAGAAGCCCTTCCTTGGACCACTTGGACACTGTAGGATTAACAAGAAAGTTATCCAACTTTTTCTGTTTGGAGCCTGACACTTCACCAGATTCAGAATCAATCCCAGGTGGAATGGCAAAGTAGTGGGGAGAAACATCAGCCTCCTTGCATTTTGCAAGGTACTGCTTTCCATGGGTATTCCAGTTTCGAGCAATGTGCTTCCTGAGAGAGGACATCCCCCCTGTAAACCAACATTTGTCCTCAGTGAGCTCAAGCTGCCTGAGTAATAATTGAATACATTGAAGATCAAGCATGTATTAAAGTAACAGACTCATCGACACACTTCACACCAATGGCCACCAGCAGTTATCCCACTGGGCATCAAACTGTTGAAACAAGCAATGGCAGCGCAGAGCGAGGCTTAGTAAGCGAGGGAACTTACTGAGTACTGTTTAGAACGCTTAGGAGCTAGGGCTCAACTATGCAATAGATCAGGAGATGTATTTCAGCAGTGCAAGGAGTGCTGCTTATATACAGTTACAGAAATCACATGTAACTACATCTAATATACCTATATCTAGTAATGCGCAGCTTCCTGCTGCGCATTGCACCATACCTGCTGCGCATGGTGTCATATTGCTGCGCATTTTACAGCAATCTGTCAATACTTGACATGTGAAGCATGTTTCATGCATTGTGTCTCACATGCTGTCATTTCATACTGTTCCTGGGATGAAACTCTATAATATCCATCAAACACTATAAAAATGTCAACAGTGTACAAATATCAGATTATATTTGTGATTTGGTAAGCATTCATAAATAACGATATAATATATGAAGCTATGAGTTCGATACTCAATGCTCCAGATCATTATTTATTCAACACTCCCCCATGCTGAGAAATCACTAATCCAATTTCAGATCTTAACTTTGTGAATTTATCAAAAGACAAATTTTTAGTCAAGATATCAGCAAGTTGCTGATTTGTGGGAATATACACAAGTTCTACTCTTCCTTCCTCTATGCATTCTCTAACATAGTGGTAGCGGATATCTATGTGTTTAGATCTATGCTCTTGAGCAGGATTAGAAGCTAAAAAGATTGCTCCTTGATTATCTACTCCTAATTGAATCATTTTTATAGTCTTTCCAATTTCATGGAATAAAGACTCTATCCAGACTATCTGTCTTGATGTATCAGACAGACTCATATATTCTGCTTCTGTTGATGACAGAGCAACTGTCTTTTGTTTCCTTGAAACCCAACTAACTGGACCTCCAGCTAGTTTTACTATGTATCCAGTGACTGATCTTCTATTAATCTGGTCACCTGCCCAGTCTGCATCACAATATGCAATGAAACCTTCATGGTTCTTTCCATTATACACTATTTTGCCATTAATGTTTGTGGCAACATATTTGATAATGTATAATGCCTTCTGAATATGCTCTTCAGAAGGATTGACCATAAATTGCGACATCATTATTACTGCAAATGCAATATCTGGATGAGTTCCAAGAGTTAAATATAATAATGATCCAATTATGGATTGATAATAGCTGCTTTGCTCAGAAGTTGCTGTTCCTTCATTTGGTTTAGGAACATACCCTGCTGGTAATGATGTTCTAGCAGGTTTAGCATTTTCTTGACCAAAACGCTTAACAACTTTCTTAGCATAGTCTATTTGATCAATTATTAGTAATTGATTTGGTCTATCTCGAGATATCTTCATCCCTAGATATTCAGAAACTTGTCCTAAGTCTCTACATTCCCATATTTTCATGAACTTGCTCTTTTTGTCTAATAAGAGTCTTTTGTCATTTCCCAGAAATAGTACATCATCAACATATAGTATGACAACTATTATTGATCCTTGTTTTCTAAGGATATAAACTCCTGTATCCGAAAGACATCTGTTAAATCCTAAGGATTTCAAGCTTTTATCAGCTTGTTTATTCCAAGCATATGATGCTTGTTTAAGACCATATAAGGCCTTTTTTAATCTATAGACTTTTCCCTCTTGTCCTTTTGTGACAAAGCCTTCTGGCTGTTCCATGTAAATCTCTTCATCAAGATTTCCATATAAGAAAGCTGTTTTAACATCTAGCGCCTTGATTTCCCAATTTTCGAGTGCAGCTGAAGCCAGAAGTAATCTCACTGTTTCAAATTGTGCAACAGGAGAAAAAGTGTCATCATAATCTATGCCAGGTATTTGTGAAAATCCTTTAGCAACAAGTCGAGCATGTTTTCGACCATCACTTTTAATATTGTAAACCCATCTACACTTCACAGGTTTATGATCTTTTGGACCATCAACTAACTCCCAAACATCTCATTGGAATAGAGCTTCAATCTCATCCTCCATAGCTTTAATCCATTCTTGAAAAGCTTTAGGATCAGATTCTTTAATTTTTAACACATCCCTAAAATGAACAGGGATATCAGATTTAAGTAATACTGCTTTTGAGAGTAGGAAATTGATAAATTTCCCTCCTCCCTCTTTTTGTAACTGATTAAGCAGCATATCTATATCTGTAATTCCTTTATCCTGAATAATACCAGGATCAGATTCATCTGATATTTCGCTTGAAGTGTCTTTTTGACTATCAGAGTCTTCAGACTCATTGAAAGGATTCTTTTTCAGGTGTTTTTCAATTTCAAGAGGAGTTTTCTTTCCATAAATATTACCCTCCTTATAAACTGGTTTCCTTTCTCTAGTACTTCAGCAAAGTGGGAAGGGAATAGGTTCAGGTTGTTTTTGGGATTGTCTTTCTGTAACCTTTTTCTCTTTTTGTGTTCTTTTGATATCTGGTGGTGCATGATGTTGTGTCCCAGGCTGTCTACTGGAATTCTCTTCGGATCTGTTTTCACTTGGTCCTCGAACATCAGGTCTGACAGGTAAATCCTGTTCTCCACCATTATTATTAGGCTCTATATCATCATTGTCATGAGATGAATTCTGCTCTTCATCAGGTGTAAGATCATGATTGAATGATGGTTTATATGGTTTGGGATCATCGTCATCACTATTGAGATGATTGTTGTTTTGGGAATTGGAGTCAGATTCATGTCCATTTTGATCCCTTTGGTTAATACCTGGTGGACTTTCAAATAGTCTATCTTTATTGTAATTTTCGCTTTTTTGTGGAAATACTGATTCATTAAATAGTGCTTTAACACCAATGAATATAGTGTTGTCTTTCTTCATAAATTTATAAGCTTTAGATCCTATGTCATAACCAATAAGGGTCATTGGTCCAGATCTCGGTGACAGCTCATCTTTACGAATCTCTTCAGGTATGTAAAAACCCAAGCCAGACAACCAAACACTTTAAGGTAACAAACACCAGGTTTCTCACCTGTCACGTTTCCATAGGGTGTGGACCAATTTGTTCTTTGTAATGGTGTGCGATTGTATACATGAATAGCAGTTTCAAAGGCAAATTCCCACCATGATTTTGGGCAGGAGGATTCTGGTCTCATGCTTTCTGCTTTTTCAAGTATAGTGTCATTTAATTGTTCAGCACGACCATTTTGTTGATGTATGTGAGGTGCACTTTGTTCTCTAAAGATTCCTTTTGAAGCAAGAAACTTGCTAAATTCATGCGACTTAAATTCCCCCCCTTGATCTGATCTGAAATGTTTAACTCTACTGCTATATTGATTTTCCATGAGTTCTACATAACTCTTGAAAGCAGTGAAGGTTTCTGATTTAGTTTGAAGAAGTGCCATATAAGCATAGGAAGAATAATCATCTAGTATCATAAGACACCATTTCTTTCGATGATAAGATTCCATAGGCAATTCTAGTAAGTCTGCATGAATTAATTCAAGTGGCTTGGAAGCTCGCTTGATTGATGTAGGAAAAGATTTATTATGCATCTTTCCTTGTGCACATCCAGGACAAATTGTATCTGTTGATGGTATAGATAATTTGTCAAACCCTTTTGTATGATCAAAGACATGTTTTAATACATTTTTAGATGGGTGACCCAATCTTTGATGCCAAGTGTTATAATCCACTATATGAACTGAAGGTTTGGCCATTTTTACACTTGGATGGACTATGTCAGTCAAAATCCAATGAATGGGATCTCCTATATGTCTAGGATATGCCATTATAAATGGTCACCCAGTTTTTAGCGAAAATATAGTACTATACTTGTCTGATTTTTCATGAAAGCCTTGTAGCTTTAGTTGTCCAGATGATATAAGTCTGACACTAGCTGCAGGCATATATCAAACTTTTTCAAGTTTAATGACATGTTTATGTTTATGCGCAGTTTCTACCTGTAGGAACACAGTTCCTTCTCCAAGTATTGCTACTTGAGATCGTTTATCAGCTGTAAATACAGGCTGTGAAACTTTAAAGGGATGATATTCAGAGAAATCTTTGATTTCAGGAGTTATGTGAATAGATGCTCCTGAATCAATCATCCATGGAGTTCCTTTGGACTCAAATTCCTTACACTTGTCACAACCACACACATTTATCTTACTACTCATTTTTGGAATGGAGGCAACTAAAATGATATATTCATTGCTATTTAAAGTAGTACAAATACTACTATCTACATTGTTACCTTTGAAATCAAGATGCCTCATAATTGGGCTCGTCTTGATAGTCCTCACTGATTTTTTATCAGAGAAGAACTTTTGAGTAGAACGATTTATGTACTGGTATTCCCCTTCAGCTGTGTCATAAAGGTCTTCTCCTAAAGAGACTGTATCTGACATTTTGTCCATTTCAATGTCAGCCCTCTCATCTAGGACTTTGAAACGGTTTTCAGCAATTGGATCAACCACCATTTGCATTTCCACATTATCAGCAACTGAATATCCTTGTGCCTTCAGTTGCTGTAGATTTGGTGCTAATGGTGCCATTCTCTGAATCAAGGGTAGCGCAGGATCTATCCTGTCTACTAAGTGAGCGAATCTAGGTGCATTCGCTTTCCTGGTTTCCCCAGCATTGTTCTTTTGTTGCTGTTCTAATAGAAAGGCTTTCTTTTTCTTTTTATTGTCATGATTAATTTTGTTCCTTTCTTGATTAGACAAGAACTGGGGTTTGCCAGTGTTAAAGGGTCTGGAAGACAGTCCTGGTGTCGTCCATTTCCCTTTATTCTGATTTGACGAATATGAATTCTGGTTATTAAAACCAGATTTGTAGTTATTCTGGTTGCTAGAACCAGAATTTTGTTGTTGATTCCAATTAGGCCTGTTAGGGCCTTTGGGAAGCTTTACTCTAGCAGTGTGAACAACCCCCCCTGAAGACATTCTCTGCCTTTGAGATTCTTCCTCTATTTTTGGAAGAATATCAGCAAGTTTCAAATCACTTGCTTTTGTTGTTAATAATACACTAGATGAGACACTGTCCCATCCATGTGGTAATGATGCTAACACTACCGTTGCTAGCATATGATCCGGAAAGGTAAAGCCATTGACAGAAAGTCAATTAGCTGTTGTCAATAGCTCATTGACTGACTCTGTCAATTTATTTGTGTTGATCTTCCAATGTATTACTTTTGAAAAATCAACAAAAATGCCAGCTGCTCCTGGCTTGCCAAAAGCTTCCTGCAATGCATTGAAAGTAGAGTTTGACCATGGTTGAATAAGGTGTCTTAAAGACAATGAGATTTTCATGGTCATTAATCCCAATGCCTTGTCATCATTGTTGCAATAGTCATCCCAAGCTTCTCTTTTTTCTTTAATATGACAAAGCTCAGTTGCAGTGGTACTTTCAGCTGTCTCTGCTGTTTTCTCAGCTTCTGTAAGCTGTGGCTTAATCCTGTTGCCAAGAACATACTGCCAGAGACCTTTATACTGCAGAGCAGCTTTGATAGCTGCTGACCACTCATTCCAATTATTGCTTCCAGTAAGCGTTGGAATTTTAGACAAGTCATCTTCTCCTCCAATGATTATATCGATATTTGCTGCTCTAGCAAGATTGTCAACTTCCATCCAGCCTGTCTGGGCCCTTGGATCGATGACTAGGTGACAATGGCGACTAGACTGATCACCATTCAACTTGTGTAGGTGGAAGTTGACTCTCTTCCTAATTGACTTTGAATATGAAGCCAATTCTTTGATGTCAATGTACTATGGCCATTGATGTTGAGCCAATGCACAGGTTTTTATTGCTGCCAGATAGCAATAACCAATTTTCGACCATACAGGACTTTCCACAGTATGAATCCAAGGATGGATAAGTCTGTTCCTTCCCTTGAGTTCTACTATAATGAACTCTCCTTTTTCAAGCTCTTGATTCCTTCTAGCTTTAATCAAGGAAGAGTATTCGCTATCATTCAAAGAAGGATGTGAATAATCAGAACTGTATATCTCCTCATCAAGTATGTATAACTTGTGAATCTTGGGTGGTAGTTTTGGTCGTTCAGCCAACTCTCTCTTGGCTTTGCGTTCCTTCTGGCGCAATTTTTTAGCTTTCTTTCTAAAGCTTTTCTCCCTCAACTTTTCTTCATTTAAATTTTTAATGGTTTCTTGGATACTTTCTATAAGATCCTCAACCCGTTTTTTATCCTCCATTTCCTGGCGGATAGCTTGGTGCATGGTGGAAATATATTTCTTAATTTTAGTGGTTCTGCTTTCCTCTAAAACACAATCACTGTGATATTTATTGGGCAGTATTTTTACTTTCCCAATTTTCAACCACTCCTTAGCGTGGTCCCAGACTTCACTTCCAGACCCGCTATTTCTCTTTGGAGTGGCTGGTATCTCCACCTGTTCCTTTGTCCAGTCCTCCACCTTTCCACCAAGGTTGAAGAACCAAGTCCTAACTTCTTCAGAAGTTGGCCAATTTAGTTGATTTTTAGGATGCAGAGTGAAGGTAGCACCTGCCTTGTTTTTAGCAGACAGGCCCGCTTTTGCCATATCAGCATATGATACTGATTTTTCCTTTCCTTTCCCCTTATCAGCCTTTTGGGCCAATTTCATCTCTCCAGTTGCAATATTAAAAACATTTTTCCCATAATTTGCCTGTTGAAGGCAACCTGCTTGGAATTTTCAAATGTCATCGAAAATTTCATCCACCAGGGAATCCTCACTGGCTAATCTAGCAGCTTCGTCATCTAATTCTTGACGATGCTTCCAAACAGAGAGTTGTGCATCTGCAATGTGCTTCCTGCGATTCTCCAAGTCTGCCTGTACCTCCTTGTACCAAGGAGACTGTTTTGAAGATGTCCCAATGGGAGCAGTGGGACCCTTGCTTGTAGATTGCAAGGTATTGATGAAAATTGAGCTGGTAAAACCAGCTTTGGCAATTTTTTGTTGGTTGTTGGAGGAAGACATTTGTGATATAAAAGTTTGGTTGGTTGGATTGTTTGATTTGTTCTGTAAGAAAGAAGGTAAGCAACAGTCTGAAAAGACTTTCGTTGCTCAGAACAAAGGTATGGACATCGAGTTTTCGATTTTATTCTCCCACAATAAATGCCTGAGCATGTGCATAAACATGGTAGTTTGCTTTTTGTCATAATGTGCTATAATTCATCGCCAGAAGGGGATCCAGCCCTTCAGGAGTGCTTGGGGGCTCCATCAAGTTCCCCACAGCGATAAAAATATCCTCCACTATTTATAGATATAGTAATAAGCTATTATTATGACACTAAGGAGCATCCTAATGTAGATGGGATGCTAATCAGTGCCCATCACTGGTCTGCGTGTACCAGGGAACAATGTCCCATGCAGCACGACCCTTATACAGAATTACTACTATTTTTTAATTTTGGAGAATGATTTTATGCCGATGAAAACGGCCTACATAAGCACTTAATTATTCATGGCCAATAGGGGGGTGCAAAACCTTTCCAGATCTAAGCGATTAAACCTAGACCCTTTATCTGTCATGGGACAGCCCTAAACCCGAGTGATTTGAATGGTTCACCAGACCAGGTAATTTATTGATTTACCAATCAAGACTACATTTTTTATATTAACCCAGATATTGCAGAACCAGGGACTGGTGAAGTGTGTCACACTAGTGATTATTGTCACGCCATCCAAGGCAGTCGCTCAAATCCCAAGCATTAGAGGCTTGTTAGGATGAACAAGAAGCATTCCTGTCATGCTTCAAGAGATAGCACATTAGCGACATAATTGGATGTATACTACTATAACTACAGTACTATGGGCGCATCCATTACTTCCCTTGTTTACCTTTATTATGACAAAAGGGTGCTGACACATGTAATATGCACAGCACAAGGTTTTCATTCATGCGGGGCCCATAACCTGTTGAAACGAGCAACAGCAGTGCAGAGCGAGGCTTAGTAAGCGAGGGAACTTACTGAGTACTGTTTAGAACGCTTAGGAGCTAGGGCTCAACTATGCAATAGATCAGGAGATGTATTTCAGCAGTGCAAGGAGCGCTGCTTATATACAGTTACAGAAATCACATGTAACTACATCTAATATACCTATATCTAGTAATGCGCAGCTTCCTGCTGCACATTGCACCATACCTGCTGCGCATGGTGTCATATTGCTGCGCATTTTACAGCAATCTGTCAATACTTGACATGTGAAGCATGTTTCATGCATTGTGTCTCACACACTGTTGTTTCATACTGTTCCTGGGATGAAACTCTATAACATCCGTCAAACACTATAAAAATGTCAACAGTGTACAAATATCAGATTATATTTGTGATTTGGTAAGCATTCATAAATAACAATATAATATATGAAGCTATGAGTTCAATACTCAATGCTCCAGATCATTATTTATTCAACACAAACATGAAGTTTGTTTTGTAAATATCCCCCATACATCCTCAGTGTGGGGGTTGTGGCCCTGATGGGCATGTTTTCGAACCTATGATAAGAAGTATAGGGAGGGCTGGGGTGGAAATGAGTGTGGTGGGTGGAAACAAGTGTTGAGGGAGGGCCAGGGTGAAAACAAGTGCCGGGGGGGTGGAAACAAATGTCAATTGGGTGTGAAACGAGGGTGCATAGGGTGCACTGGGGTGGAAATGAGGTGCGCCGGGGTGGAAACAAGTGTGGTGGGTGGAAATGAGTGTTGAGGGAGGGCCAGGGTGAAAACAAGTGCCAGGGGGATGGAAACGAATGTTGATAAGTGCAAAATGAGGGTGTGTAGGGTGCGCCGGGGTGGAAACGAGGTGTGCCAGGTAAAAGTGAGTGCTGGAGGGTGAAAACGAGTGGTGGGAGGTAGCTGGGGTGGAATTGAGTGGCCAGGGTGAAAACGAGCACCAGGGGGATGGAAACGAATGTCAATAAGGTGCGAAACAAGGGTGCATAGGGTGCACTGGGGTGGAAACGAGGTGCGCCAGGTGAAAGTGAGTGCCAGAGGGTGAAAACGAGTGGTGGGAGGTAGCCAGGGTGAAAACAAGCACCAGGGGGATGGAAACGAATGTTGATAAGGTGCAAAACGAGGGTCCATAGGGTGTACCAGGGTAAAAACGAGGTGCGCCAGGTGAAAGTGAGTGCCAGAGGGTGAAAACAAGTGGTGGGAGGTAGCCAGGGTGAAAACAAGCACCAGGGGGATGGAAACGAATGTCGATAAGGTGCAAAATGAGGGTGCATAGGGTGCACCAGGGTGGAAACGAGGTGCGCCAGGTGAAAGTGAGTGCTGGAGGGTGGAAACGAGTGGTGGAAGGTAGCCAGGTGGAAACGAGTGGCCAGGGTGAAAATGAGCACCAGGGGGATGGAAATGAATGTTGATAAGGTGCAAAATGAGGGTGCGTAGGGTGCGCCGGGGTGGAAACAAGGTGTGCCAGGTGAAAGTGAGTGCCGGAGGGTGGAAACGAGTGGCGGGAGGTAGCTGGGGTGGAAACAAGTGGCAGGTGGGGTGTAGATAGACATGTAAAGCTCAGTATTGATGAGAATAATGAAAGAAATGGCAGACGCACCCTGCCCTCATGCCTCTTCTCCTCTTGTATCTCTTCATATTCATCCTGTGCATCTACCAACTCTGAAACAGGTGTGTGGTCTGAGATGCCTGCTGATCAGTCACAATATTGATGGTAGGTGACATTACTCACCTTCTGTGCCACTGTTGGGCTCGTTTGACAATGTGCCTGTGTGACTAGTGCTTGCCTGACGCTTCAGGGGCCTGCGCAAAGTTGCGGTGAGTCTGGCAGGTGTGATTGCTTTGGCGCACTTTCGTTTGACTGCTGACTGGGCTCGATTGAGTTTGGCATTGTCTTGCTCATGATTTTCATTGTTGTCTTGTGATTGTGCCAGTTCCCAATGTGTAAGGAACCTCCAGCTGCTGTCTGGAGTAGAGTTGTCTGTCGAAGTTCTGTTAGATATGTTAGAAATACTAGATATATGTGATTATACTATACCACTTACCAGATGCCTTGCTGGGTGCACTCATTGAGCCAATTGGCTGCTCATCAGTTTCAGAATTATAGAATTCTATCTCTGATGCATCTTTCAATGAGCCATCTGCATTGAGTGCAGACATGATGAGTTGATGACTGGAGGTGGTGGGCTGGCGGGAATTTCCGGGTGTGTGGGAATCCCATCTCCATGGTAGCTGCTACCGCCCAACCACTCCACCTGCTGTCCCTACCCTCCTGTTGGTTCAGGCAGTTCGGGCAGTCTTGGTGACTACCCAAACCCGAACCAGAGCCTACAGGAGGAGGCTGAACCAAACCTGAACCATTGATAGGTTCACTCCACTATTGGAAATAGCGAGGATCAGGAAGGTGTGAGGTTGTTGAAGAGTTCCTGTCAACTCCAGTGTGCTTGATGACAACATTATGTTGCACAGAACTGGCAACTCCATGGATAATAACATTTGTCACACAAGGCATAACAGCAATGAATGCGGGATGCGAAGTATGACAAAACTTAGAGGCGCAAATGAAACGAAGAGGGCATAGCTGAAAGGACGAGACTCAAGAGCTGGGGTGTACTATTCTCTGATATGTTAAGCTCCCAAACTAGATGTACATGGGCTTTATATATGTTTTTCTCTCTAACTATCAAAGTAACACTTGTAAAATTTTCACCTCACAACCATATATCCAAATCTGTCTTGAAGGTCTTCACGCGATGGGGCTAGCTGAGGGATGCGATGGTGGAATATGAGCGCCACGGTGAGAGCCAATACTGCAACCCTGCGTGGGATGCTAATAGACTTGTCAGATTGAAATAGACCTGCCTGATTGCCATGTGCGGCAACTCCAGGGTTCATCTGACTTGACGTGGCCCTGTTCTCGATATTCCACGGACCTGACTAGTCTATACCATATCTGATTGTTGGCCGATGGCTTTATTCATCTGCTAGGGTCCTATTCCGCTGCATTGGTGCGTCGCTATGGATGACATGGCTCTTGGATCTTGGACTGTAGATCTTCCTAATGCGGATATGTCTTGATGGCATGGTCCCTTCTCTGGTGAACTAAGCTGTGCCAGCTGACAATTTTCATGTGACTCGGCCAATGTGGTGCTGACTTCGGGTGCAAATGACTGACTGGCACTGGGTCTGGATAGCATATGTGGGATATGACTTGATTGTCAAGTGTGGGTGATGCTTGCCTTACTGCGGAAAAATGCGGAGTTGCACAGAATTGCATGGAATTGCGCAGAGTTGCTCGTTGCTATTGCGGAATACCTGCGGATGACTCCTATACACCCCTAGCTCGGAATGATGCTCATCACCATACCTGAACCGTCAGTTCGGTTCAGCTGGTTTGGGTTTGAACCAAGGTTCAGAACCAAACTTCGGGATCCCTACAGTAACACAAGGGTACTCTGCATCTGTTCTATCTCCTCATTGATGTTGTCTGTGGGGTGCACTTCTGTCTCATAGCTCAGAATTGGTGCAATGCTTGACGAAACCATTGGCTCTTGGTAGTGGTTGAGGGGTGAATAGAACATTGAGTAATGGAATCTGGAACTCATTCCTAGTGGGACTGCATTGGCACTAGTTGCTGGCATAGTTGGTGACCAATTCTGCAGGGCTGGTGCACAATTCCGCAGGGCTGGCACATGAGTCTGGTTCATCATGACTGACTGGGTTAGCAACTGCAGCCTTGTTTGGGTTTGTCACGAGCTCTGGGCCATCTTCTCTACTAAACCAAACATGTCCTCTGTCTTTATTCTGGGCATCACTACTGGCTCAGGTTTGACTGGCGGAATTGGCAGGGTAGACTGCAAAGTTGCTGGAATTGACAATACAGGGTGCAGTGGGCTTGTTCATCAGTTTATTGTAGAATGACGAGCCTTGAATGACTTCTTTTGCAGCTGCCAGGGTTTGCTCAAGGGAGTACAGGTCGTCGCAGTGCACATTTGGGTAGTGGCTTCACATGTAGTGATACATTTCTATTCCAATGTGGACTTGGAATCCCTTGAAGAAGTATTCACATTGCTGGTGTGTTGTGAGTCATCCATTCCTAATGAGATACCTAGTGATCATTAAAAATTGCTGGTAATAGCTACATAGGTCTTCCACAGTTTGGATTCCGAGCTGGAATGTCTCTTTGATTAGTTGATCTAGATCTGACTGAGTGTGCTCATGCTCGTTGATTACTCCAGCATATAGCACAATGACTGATGCTTTGAACTCCTTGTACATAGATGCTGCATTGTAGGTGTTGACTCCTCTCCACAAATCATACTCTGTGTCATGGAGATAATGTAGCATGTATGCCTTCTTTTGCTGTGCAGAGGTGATTCTGGCTTCACTGAATAATAATTTGAGCTCATTGAAGTAGTGGAGAAGGTGGCAGGGTTGGTTGGACTCAAAGCAGGGTGCAGCATCATCATAGTGAGCAGGCATGGGCTTGGTGGGCTGGGCATAGTCAGTCATCTTGGCTTTCATGGAACTAGACTGTCAGAACTAGAGGTTTACAAACTTGAACTGAAGCTACTGGAACTGGAGGAAACTGAAGATGTTGAAGGAGCAGAATTGCCAGGGTTGGCATAGTGTCTCAGAATTGCTGATTGCAGGGTGACTCAGATGGTGTTGATGGCATAATTCTTTCAAAAGCCTCACTGGGGCAGCCAATTTGATAAGTTCACTCTGCTATTGGAAATAGGGAGGAAAGGAGAGGTGTGAGGTCATGAATGAATTCCCATCAACTCCAGTATGCTCTATGGCAACACTATGATGTGTGGTGATGAGCATCATTCCGATGTGACAGTGTATGGGTATCAAATGGACTAGTCTCAGCACTAGACATTAGAAACCTTACCCTCACTAAGATTATACATGCCCTGACCCCATTGCTTAGCATCTGCACTCATTCAAGGTCTTCCACAAGTCTTCTGCACTAGCTATGAGCAACTCTGCCAACTCTGTGATTATCTGCTATAAGGCAAGCATTGCCCAAGCTCAACAGCCAAGTCATCTCCTGCATATGCTGTCAAAACCCCATGCTAGTTGGTCATTCACCTCCTATAAAGCACCCCATTGGCCGATCCACATAACTTGTCAGCTGGCACAGCTTAGTTCACTGGAGAAGGGACTGTCACAATATCTGCATTAGGAAAGGATCTGCATTCTACAATCCCAGGGTCACCCACACACGGAAGCCACATCAGCCATAATGATGCACCAACATAGTGGATCAGGACCTTAGCAGACAAATAAACCCATTGGCCAATGACCAACTACAGTATAGACCAGTCAGGTCTGCGGAAAATAGAGAACAGGGATGTGTCAAACCAGATGAATCCCAGAGTTGCTGCCAACAGCGATCAGCAGCATCTATTTCAAGTCTATGAATCTATTAGCATCCCACATTGGGTCACAATATTGGTTCTCACCACAGCACTCCTATACCACTGTCATGTCCCTCAGCTAGCCCCATTGCATGAAGGCTTTCAAGACAGATTTGGATATACAGTTGCAAGGTGAAAATTTGCAGAGTTACTTCATTATTAGCAGGGTAGAACAACATATATAAAGCTGCTGTACAATACTTAGAAGAACAGAATATAGTACACCCCAGTCCCTTGAGTCTGCATCTCTAAGCCTTGTTACACTCTGTGTCCTGTGTTCTCACCATTATGCACTTGTGTGCTTAACATTATTATCTGCGAACTCTGCCAGTTCCATGCATCATAGCATTAACATCAAGCACACCGGAGTTGATGGGACTTCTTCAATGACCTCACACCTTCCTGTTCCTCCCTATTTCCAATAGCGGGGTGAACTTATCAAATTGGCTGCCCCAGTGAGGCTTCTGAAAGAATTACACCATCAACACCACCTGAGTCACCCTGGGACCAGCAATTCCCCAGTCACTACACCCCATCCCCATCGTCCACCAATGTTTTCTCCAACTGGTACAACTCACTGAAACAAAGAGCCAAGAACACACAGCAACTTTTGCACCAAGATCCCAGTGAAGCACTCAGTGAAATATTCAAAGGTACCAATACATTTCAACATCAATTCCACCAATGGCTAGGCCTCGCCCTGGAATTCCAAGCAATCAACAACATTGACAGAGCCTTCCGCCAACCCTCAACATCCTCTCATAGCCCGCCCAACCCCAATCAATCCAAGACATTCATTTCCTTCGACATTTCCACCAGCACCCTGCCAGCCAACCCACCAGAACTGCCCTGCTCCAACAAATCAAGCCCACTCACCTTGTTGCCATCAGAACTTCCACAACCATCACCAAGCCTGCCTCCAGTGTCCTCAAGTTCAAGCAGTTCCAGTAGTTCAACCTCAAACCTCAACAACCTAGTTCCACCACCAATAGTCAAGATAGCCGACCATGCACAGCAAACCAAACCCATGCCCACTCATTATGCCTCCACCGCACCCTGCTTCGATTCAAACCAACCTCACCACCTTCTGCACTACTTCAACGAACTCAAGCTATTATTTAGTGAAGCTGGTGTCACCTCCACACAGCAGAAAAAGGTATATGCACTGCACTATCTCTGTGACATGGAGTACAATCTATGGGGAGGAGTAGACACCTTTGATGCCACCTCTACATATGAGGCTTTCAAGGCATTGGTAATGCGCAAAACCCACAAGTGGTTGAGCAAATCTTCAAATGCATCCTCATGAGTCCAGCTGCCAACCTTAGCTTTGAGGAGCTTTTAGCAGCCTTGCATGACATCTGCCACAAGATGCACGAGTTTTTGACTCCACATCACATCCCTGTCACCAACTCCACCAATCCCACTGATGAGCATCTAGCCCCATTGCATGAACACCTTCAAGACAGATTTGGATATGCAGTTGCGAGGTGAAATTTTACAAGAGTCACTTCATTATGTAGAGTAGGAAAAAGTATACAAAGCCTCGTACAGTACAATACCAGCTCAGTACCAGATTAGATCCCAGAATACAGTATCCCTTTGAGCCTCAGCCTTTAGTCTCACCCTCCTTGTCTCATTCATGTCTCGAGTGTCATTGCACTCTGCATCCCACATTTTCCATCATTACACACTCATGCACTTAAGCATGATTATCTGTGAACTCCACAATTCTGTGCATAATAGCATTGTCACAGAGTGCCCCAGAGTTGATGGGAATCCTTTCACGACCTCTCACCTCTCCTTTCCTCCCTATTTCCAATAGTGGAGCGAACTTATCACTGCCACCAACCCTGCCAACCCTGTGGACACAATGTCTTTGTCCTGCTGGACATAGCAGAAGCATACTACATGGCAGACCCCCACTACAAGGCTTGTCTCAAGGTCAGCAAGGAGTCTCATGTGCTGCGCTGCATTCAGGCAAGAGTGGACGACTGTGCCATAGTCGACTGCATCATGGACCTGGGCTGCTCCATCATATGCATGTCTGACGCTGTCAGCCACCAGCTAGGGATCGCATACAACACCACCATCAAAATCGACATGGAAGCAGCCAACAGCAAGGTCAACATGTCACTCAGATTGGCCAAAGACATACCATTCAAAATAGGCAACATTGAGCTATACTTCCAGGTCCATGTCATCCACTCCCCTGCATATGACATCTTACTCAGCCACCCCTTCGATGTATTAGTGCAATCTGTGGTGAAAATTTACCAAAACAAGAGCAGACTATCACAATTTATGATCCTAACAGCGACACCATTGTAACAATCCTGACCATACCCCACGGACCACCATGTTTCATCAAAATGCATGAGGAGAAGGAGGGTTTTCAAGTAGCCTTGAGGAACTGATCCAAAATCACAGAGAGGTAGCATGTATCATAACAATTGACAAAGCTCAGAACCCCATAGAAATAGAAGCGTATACCCCAGTCCAATTGATACAGTGCTCCTCTGATGTACATAGCAGTAGCACAATCAATTCCAACCTTGCTCACTTGTACCTTGGAGCTGCACTAAATCTTAATGAACTCAACACAACCAAATGCAACCTGATAACCCACACTTACCTTCATGAAACAATACGATGCCCTAGCAAGTCCAACTCCACAGAACCATCCTGCCCCAAGTCCCACAACCCTCACTGCAATAACATTTCACCAGTGTTTTTATCCCCACAAAAGAAGAAGTACAAGCCAGTCAACAAGAAAGTCAAGCCTGTCATCAGCCAGTTACTGCAAGAATTTAGAATTGTTCGAGACATCAAAGGCAACCTGCTAGCCAGCCTACCAGAACTCAGCCCAAACCCACCAGACTTCATACCCATTTGAAGGTATATGCAGGAATGTATGAAAAGCCTAGACCAAGAACACAACAAAGACTTCCTATGGCCCAAGGAATGGAAGCTAATGCACCATTTCATGACCAAGCATGACCAAGCATTTGCCTGGGATGACAGTGAATGTGGACAGTTTAAAATGGAGTATTTCCTGCCAATTGACATTCTGACAGTTCCACATATGCCATGGGTCCAACACAATATCCCAATTCCACTGGGACTATATGACCAAATCTGTGAGATCATCTGTACCAAGATCAATGCCAGTGTTTACAAGCTGTCCAACTCCTCGTACTGATCCTGCTGGTTTTGCGTACTGAAGAAAAATGGCAAGTTGCATCTAGTACATTCGCTCAAGCCCCTCAACACCATCACCATCCACCACTCTGGTGTCACACCTATCCCGGAACACATTGTGGAGAATTTCGCAGGTAGGGCTTGCAGCACAATGCTAGATCTCTACATCAGATATGATGAGCACCTGCTTGCAGAAGGATCCCGTGACTTGATGACATTCCAGATGCCCTTTGGAGCCATGCACATGACAACGCTGCCTATGGGTTGGATGAACTCCGTCCCTATCTTCCACAATGACATTACATCCATCCTGCAACCTGAGATCCCTGATCTCACCATTCTGTACATCAACAATGTCCCAGTGAAAGGCCCACCAATGCGCTACCAACAACCCAACAGGACTTACAAGACTATCCCAGCTAATTCTGGAATTCAACATTTCGTATGGGAACACTTCCAGGGGCTCAACCGTGTTGTTCAACACATGCAGTACACCAGTGGAACATTCTCAGGGAAGAAACTTGTCCTGTGCACACCAGATATCATGGTAGTTGGTCATTTATGCACATACGAAGGTCACAAACCCAAGAAGGACTTTGTTATGAGCATAACTCATCCCACATAATTTTCACAGTAACGTCATCGATGACACTTATGAAGATACGGACCTAGGGAGTTGGGATATATTTTTCTCTTCTTTTTATCTATTTCATTTCATTCAAACGATAGAATCCGAGACTTAGATGACACTATGGTTGCAGGGGCTAGCTATGTTAGGACTGCGACCCTTATATGGAAGGTGGTTAGGTCAGCATCAGTTATGAACTTACCGAGTGCCGAATGGGACAGCAGCCTGATGATGGGCCTATGCTATGAAAGGAATCATGAGCGGCACGGCGCCTGAGGGGCAACATGGGAATGCCAAGGAGTACCGATGACTAGGTACCGGCATATGTGGGAAACGGCCGAGACACAGAACAATAGGCGTGGCTGCATATGGAAGGTGTTGAAACGAGCAACGGCAGTGCAGAGCAAGGCTTAGTAAGTGAGGGGACTTACTGAGTACTGTTTAGAACGCTTAGGAGCTAGGGCTCAACTATGCAATAGATCAGGAGATGTATTTCAGCAGTGCAAAGAGCGCTGCTTATATACAGTTACAGAAATCACAGGTAACTACATCTAATATTCCTATTTCTAGTAATGCGCAGCTTCCTGCTGCGCATGGTATTGGCAGGGAAGGCCGACAGCTTATGGAGGATGACCTCAGTTATGTGACAATAACTATATTAATGTGTATACCTTATGGAGGATGCTAAGGTATGGTAAGTACATGACTGGTAGCTAGAACGAATGTAGACTTACACCTCAGTTATGTGACAATAACTGAGGTTTGACGAACGAAGAATCTCGTACTATATGTCAGCAGGTAAACAAGTCCAAACATGGACATAGCTGTGTCGTAGTATAAGCTCGTACTCCAACACATGGTGTCATATTGCTGTGCATTTTACAGCAACCTGTCAATACTTGACATGTGAAGCATGTTTCATGCATTGTGTCTCACACGCTGTCGTTTCATTCTGTTCCTGGGATGAAACTCTATAATATCTGTCAAACACTATAAAAGTGTCAATAGTGTACAAATATCAGATTATATTTGTGATTTGGTGAGCATTCATAAATAACGATATAATATATCAAGCTATGAGTTCGATACTCAATGCTCCAGATCATTATTTATTCAACACTCCCCCATGCTGAGAAATCACTAATCCAATTTCAGATCTTAACTTTGTGAATTTATCAAAAGACAAATTTTTAGTCAAGATATTGTTAAGAACGTAGAATCCTGTTACAAAAGGATTTCTTTTCTTTTCTTTTCTTTTCCTTTTATTAGGTAAGCAGCCGTATATGGGAAGGGACATGAGGCTAGAGGTATATAAGTAGGGCTCTCTGAGCCATAGTCCTTAGCCTTACGATAGTCTGTATCGCCTATACAGCTACTGAGGTCTCTCTAATATATCTCTTCTCCAACCTTCGGTTTTTGTTAAGGCTTTGTCTTGACATAATCGTAAGGCTTATCAACCGACCATTGGCATTGTTACACGACGCAGCAATCCCCTTGCTCGTCGTTACACGTGTTAACGTTTCGTCTTACTCTCGAAGCCCTACACTAGGGTTAGATGTTTCTATCTCTCTCACCACCATCGCACTCGTCAAGAGCGTTGGTGCATCTTTTATCTCATCAAGAATCATTGTCTTTGGCGTTGCATCCGCACGTCGAACTCTCTTAATAGCCCCTCCAACGAGGTCTCCCTCAAACGGGCTAGACGACACAGTTCTCTAGGACGAGAGTCATTGCGCGCCGGTGGTCGTTGCAGGCAGGCACACCCGGGCAAGTGACACCTTGAGAATCGGAAGAACCCACGGAACGGGTGAAGACAATCTAGATTGAGTGTATCAAGGCGGAGATTAAATCTTGGGATACCCTCTGTACTAGCTGTGCGAATTAAGCTGCGCACAGATAACTAGGCACAAGGACACCCGAGTGAATTGCCGGGCACTCTTTCTAGGTCGACTTGTTTCCTCTCTAGGCAACGTCAACATCTCCTCATCTGAGGACGTCATTGGAATTTGCGGAACAGCCGCACGAAGAGATCTATTGTCCGTGGAGGGCCGGAAATAGATTGAAGATCTTTTTTAGGTTTCATAAAGCCAGGTCCCGATGGATCTGACTTTCAAATACGTTTTGCCCCATGCGGGGATGTCTTTGGTGGAGATTGCCTCCACATTCGAGATCGGATGGGCACGTGGACGTGCCATCACAAAGAAAGTTGTCGCTGTGGCCGTGGAAATTAAAAAGGCCACCATTACCACCATCACCGCGCCCATCAGGCGTGTGCAACACGACGCGCACGTCAAGACATACTGGTGCTTGATTAAGGAGCGGTGACAACAGGAGCGGCGAGCATGCATTGAGGCGTGGAAGATTGAGCAAGCTTCCATCAGGGAGCAGGAGGAGGCCTGGAAGGCCTTACAACATGAGAAGGCGGAGAAGATCCGCAGACAACGCCAGATCGAGCGCGAGATGCGTGAAGAAGACGCGGCGTTTGAGGCACTATTCAAGTGCCTCCAGACATTCGGTACCGGCACACCGGTACGAGAGGTGCTCCTCGGAGCACAGAGCAACCTCGTGTTGCTATGACAGTTCGGCGGCGGCCCGGAGTTACCACTTTTGAGACACCGGGGTCTCATCCTGTCCGCGGAGGAGCGGAATCGAATCAAACACGCGGAGAACGGCAATATCAGGGCCACCGCGTATGCCCGATTCCATCGGGAACAGGTCCAAACAGAAAGAAGGTCGGCAACTTTACAAGACGACTGTTGTCGAAGATCAGACCTCCTCGTGGTTCTTTCTGGAAACATCATAGTGAAGCTATGATGGCTAACATGATCTAAATACGTCGAAGAAGGATGACGTTAAACTGGCATCGTCGGAGGGGAACGACGTTAAAAAATACCATTAAGGGATGAGGAAGGCACCGGGACAAGGGCCTACTCACTATATGTGTCAGGGACACTCCAGTTAGGATTCTGGGTGAAGAAAAATTCACACACACCTCACACTCTATACGTAGAAGATGCAATCAGGCTACGATAGAGTATTCGCTTTTCAAACTTCCGCACCACTTGTCGAGAGGTGTGGAACAAATACATTCAGAGGTTGACGGTCACAACAATCTCATTGGGAAAACAGAAGTGGAGCTCCCCAGAGGGTTGAGTTCACTTGTGTAAAGGTAAAACCCTGAGGAAAGGGTTATTACGAAGCCAAAGAAACAGAGCTGATGAACAGGCATAGTTATATTGGTCTGGAGCTATACAAAGAAATTTAGCAATTGGAAAGGAATGCCAGATTTAGGTATAGGGACACCGAAAATCTAGGCAATAGAAAGATGACCTTGAGGAAAGGGTTGTCTAAGGAACTTAGATGAAGAAGTTCGAGAGTTTAATCAACCGAGGAAGAGTCACTGGGTCAAAAGGATCTAGGACTTGGGGATAGATTAGCAGATGACCAACTGCTTGATCAAACAGACTACAGGATGGCAACCTTAATAGCCACATATTTCAGCAAAAATAGGAATTTTTTTTCAGGTAGATACCCGTACTGGGCACTCTACCTGAGAAATGTCCGGAGGCCATTTCCTGAGGAAAGGGTAAAGGGAGGATAAAAGGAGTGAAATGACTGAATAAGGGCGAGTGCTACGAGGGATCGAAGTAGCAGAGAGCCTTGTAAGGAAAGTCACAACACAAGTATCCTCATAAGAGAGAACAACCCGAAGAGAACGAATGCCACGAGGGAACGAGGTGGCAAGAGTAAACTCGAAGGGATGGTCGAAAGAACTCGGACTCGGAAAAATGAAAAAATTTTCTATTCAAATTTTTTGTTGACTCAGTAATGCGCTGAGAAATCAAAAGCACCAAGATGCATAGGATCAGCAGGGATGACTGTGCAAGAGGAAGCAGGGCTTCATTTTGTTTCAAAGAAAAGTGGGAGAGAGGGATACCAAACGGCTTGATTCTGGGGACAGAATCCTTGAGGAGAGGGTTATGTTAAGAACGTAGAATCCTGTTACAAAAGGATTTCTTTTCTTTTCTTTTCTTTTCCTTTTATTAGGTAAGCAGTCATATATGGGAAGGGACATGAGGCTAGAGGTATATAAGTAGGGCTCTCTGAGCCATAGTCCTTAGCCTTACGATAGTCTGTATCGCCTATACAGCTACTGAGGTCTCTCTAATATATCTCTTCTCCAACCTTCGGTTTTTGTTAAGGCTTTGTCTTGACAGATATCAGCAAGTTGCTGATTTGTGGGAATATACACAAGTTCCACTTTTCCTTCCTCTATGCATTCTCTAACATAGTGGTAGCGGATATCTATGTGTTTAGATCTATGCTCTTGAGCAGGATTAGAAGCTAAAAAGATTGCTCCTTGATTATCTACTCCTAATTGAATCATTTTTATAGTCTTTCCAATTTCATGGAATAAAGACTCTATCCAGACTATCTGTCTTGATGTATCAGACAGACTCATATATTCTGCTTCTGTCAATGACAGAGCAACTGTCTTTTGTTTCCTTGAAACCCAACTAACTGGACCTCCAGCTAGTTTTACTATGTATCCAGTGACTGATCTTCTATTAATCTGGTCACCTGCCCAGTCTGCATCACAATATGCAATGAAACCTTCATGGTTCTTTCCATTATACACTATTTTGCCATTAATGTTTGTGGCAACATATTTGATAATGTATAATGCCTTCTGAATATGCTCTTCAGAAGGATTGACCATAAATTGCGACATCATTATTACTGCAAATGCAATATCTGGACAAGTTCCAAGGGTTAAATATAACAATGATCCAATTATGGATTGATAATAGCTGCTTTGCTCAGAAGTTGCTGTTCCTTCATTTGGTTTAGGAACATATCCTGCTGGCAATGGTGTTCTAGCAGGTTTAGCATTTTCTTGACCAAAACGCTTAACAACTTTCTTAGCATAGTCTATTTGATCAATTATCAATAATTGATTTGATCTATCTCGAGATATCTTCATCCCTAGATATTCAGAAACTTGTCCTAAGTCTCTACATTCCCATATTTTCATGAACTTGCTCTTTTTGTCTAATAAGAGTCTTTTGTCATTTCCCAGAAATAGTACATCATCAACATGTAGTATGACAACTATTATTGATCCTTGTTTGTTAAGGATATAAACTCCTGTATCTGAAAGACATCTATTGAATCCTAAGGATTTCAAGCTTTTATCAGCTTGTTTATTGCAAGCATATGATGCTTGTTTAAGACCATATAAGGCCTTTTTTAATCTATAGACTTTTCCCTCTTGTCCTTTTGTGACAAAGCCTTCTGGCTGTTCCATGTAAATCTCTTCATCAAGATTTCCATATAAGAAAGCTGTTTTAACATCTAGCGCCTTGATTTCCCAATTTTCGAGTGCAGCTAAAGCCAGAAGTAATCTCACTGTTTCAAATTGTGCAACAGGAGAAAAAGTGTCATCATAATCTATGCCAGGTATTTGTGAAAATCCTTTAGCAACAAGTCGAGCATGTTTTCGACCATCACTTTTAATATTGTAAACCCATCTACACTTCACAGGTTTACGATCTTTTGGACCATCAACTAACTCCCAAACATCTCGTTCGAATAGAGCTTCAATCTCATCCTCCATAGCTTTAATCCATTCTTGAAAAGCTTTAGGATTAGATTCTTTAATTTTTAACACATCCCTAAAATGAACAGGGATATCAGATTTAAGTAATACTGCTTTTGAGAGTAGGAAATTGATAAATTTCCCTCCTCCCTCTTTTTGTAATTGATCAAGCAGCATATCTATATCTGTAATTCCTTTATCCTGAATAATACCAGGATCAGATTCATCTGATATTTCGCTTGAAGTGTCTTTTTGACTATCAGAGTCTTCAGATTCATTGAAAGGATTCTTTTTCAGTTGTTTTTCAATTTCAAGAGGAGTTTTCTTTCCATAAATATTACCCTCCTTATAAACTGGTTTCCTTTCTCTAGTACTTCAGCAAAGTGGGAAGGGAATAGGTTCAGGTTGTTTTTGGGATTGTCTCTCTGTAACCTTTTTCTCTTTTCGTGTTCTTTTGATATCTGGTGGTGCATGATGTTGTGTCCCAGGCCATCTACTGGAATTCTCTTTGGATCTGTTTTCACTTGATCCTCGAACATCAGGTCTGACAGGTAAATCCTGTTCTCCACCATTATTATTAGGCTCTATATCATCATTCTCATGAGATGAATTCTGCTCTTCATCAGGTGTAAGATCATGATTGAATGATGGTTTATATGGTTTGGGATCATCGTCATCACTATTGAGATGATTGTTGTTTTGGGAATTGGAGTCAGATTCATGTCCATCTTGATCCCTTTGGTTAATACCTGGTGGACTTTCAAATAGTCTATCTTTATTGTAATTTTCGCTTTTTTGTGGAAATACTGATTCATTAAATAGTGCTTTAACACCAATGAATATAGTGTTATCTTTCTTCATAAATTTATAAGCTTTGGATCCTATGTCATAACCAATAAAGGTCATTGGTTCAGATCTTGGTGACAGCTTATCTTTACGAATTTCTTTAGGTATGTAAACCCAAGCTAGACAACCAAACACTTTAAGGTAATGAACATCAGGTTTTTCACCTGTCATGTTTTCATAGGGTGTAGACCAATTCGTCCTTTGTAATGGTGTGTGATTGTATACATGAATAGCAGTTTCAAAAGCAAATTCCCACCATGATTTTGGGCAGGAAGATTCTAATCTCATGCTTTCTGCTTTTTCAAGTATAGTATCATTTAATCATTCAGCACGACCATTTTGTTGGTGTATGTGAGGTGCACTTTGTTCTCTAAGGATTCCTTTTGAAGCAAGAAACTTGCTAAATTCATGTGACTTAAATTCCCCCCCTTGATCTGATCTGAAATGTTTAACTCTACTGCTATATTGATTTTCCATGAGTTCGACATAACTCTTGAAAGCAGTAAATGTTTCTGATTTAGTTCGAAGAAGTGCCATATAAGCATAGGAAGAGTAATCATCTAGTATCATAAGACACCATTTCTTTCGATGATAAGATTCCATAGGCAATTCTAATAAGTCTGCATGAATCAATTCAAGTGGCTTGGAAGCTCGCTTGATTGATGTAGGAAAAGATTTATTATGCATCTTTCCTTGTGCACATCCAGGACAAATTGTATCTGTTGATGGTATAGATAATTTGTCAAACCCTTTTGTATGATCAAAGACATGTTTTAATACATTTTTAGATGGGTGACCCAATCTTTGATGCCAAGTGTTATAATCCACTATATGAACTGAAGGTTCGGCCATTTTTACACTTGGATGGACTATTTCAGTCAAAATCCAGTGAATGGGATCTCCTATATGTCTAGGATATGCCATTATAAATGGTCACCCAGTTTTTAGCGAAAATATAGTACTATACTTGTCCGATTTTTCATGAAAGCCTTGTAGCTTTAGTTGTCCAGATGATATAAGTCTGACACTAGCTGCAGGCATATATCAAACTTTTTCAAGTTTAATGACATGTTTATGTTTATGTGCAGTTTCTACCTGTAGGAACACAGTTCCTTCTCCAAGTATTGCTACTTGAGATCGTCTATCAGCTGTAAATACAGGCTGTGAAACTTTAAAAGGATGATATTCAGAGAAATCTTTGATTTCAGGAGTTATGTGGATTGATGCTCCTGAATCAATCATCCATGGAGTTCCTTTGGACTCAAATTCCTTACACTTGTCACAACCACACACATTTATCTTACTACTCATTTTTGGAATGGAGGCAACTAAAATGATATATTCATTGCTATTTACAGTAGTACAAATACTACTATCTACATTGTTACCTTTGAAATCAAGATGCCTCATAATTGGGCTCGTCTTGATAGTCCTCACTGATTTTTTATCAGAGAAGAACTTTTGAGTAGAAAGATTTACATACTGATATTCCCCATCAGCTGTGTCATAGAAGTCTTCACCTAAGGAGACTGTATCTGACATATTATCCATTTCAATGTCAGCCCTTTCATCTAGGACTCTGAAACAGTTTTCAGCAATTGGATCAACCACCATTTGCATTTCTACATTGTCAGCGACTGAGTATCCTTGAGCCTTCAGTTGCTGTAGATTTGGCACTAATGGTGCCATTCTTCAAATCAAAGGTAGAGCAGGATCTATCCTGTCTACTAAGTGAGCGAATTTAGGTGTATTTGCTTTTCTGGTGTCCCCATTACTTTTTTGTTGTTGTTCTAATAAAAAGGCTCTCTTTTTCTTTTTATTATCACGGTTGATCTTGTTCCTTTCTTGATTGGACAAGAACTGGGGTTTGCCAGTGTTAGAGGGTCTGGAAGATGGTCCTGGTCTCGTCCATTTCCCTTTATTCTGATTCGAGGAATATGAATTCTGGTTATTAAAACCAGGTTTGTAGTTGTTCTGGTTACTAGGACCAGAATTTTGTTGTTGATTCCAATTAGGCCTGTTAGGGCCTTTGGGAAGCTTCACTCTAGCAGTGTGAACAGCCCCCCCAGAAGACATTCTCTGCCTTTGAGATTCTTCCTCTATTTTTGGAAGAATATCAGCAAGTTTCAAATCACTTGCTTTCGTTGTTAATAACACACTAGATGAGACACTGTCCCATCCATGTGGTAAAGATGCTAACACTACCATTGCTAGCATATTGTCCAGGAATGTAAAGCCATTGACAGAAAGTCGATTAGCTGTTGTCAATAGCTCATTGACTGACTCTGTTAATTTGTTGGTGTTGATCTTCCAATGTATTACTTTTGAAAAGTCAACAAAAATGCCAGCTGCTCCTGGCTTGCCAAAGGCTTCCTGCAATGCAATGTAGGTAGAGTTGGACCATGGTTTAATAATGTTATGAGCATACCTCATCCTGTTCAATGTTCACAGTAACGACACTAATGACGAATATGAAGATATGGTCTGGGAGAGTCGGATTCTGTTTTTCCTTTTATTTTATCTTTTTATCTTCACTCAAATGTTTAGATATAGGACTTGGACAAGGGTATGGTTGCAGGGACTGGCGATGTTAGGACTGCAACCCTTATATGGAAGTTGGTTAGGTCAGCATTGGCTATGGGTATAGACTGAGTGCTGACGGGAACATGGCCCGATGACGGGCCTATGCCATGAAGGGATACATGAGTGGCATGGCACCTGAGGGGTGACATGGGAATGCCAAGGAGTACCGACAACTAGGTACCAGCATATGTGGGAATCGGCCGAGATGCTAGACAATAAGCGTGGCTGCATAAGGAAGGACAGAGTGTTGGTGTGGGAGGATGTCTCCTAGAAAGGTCAGATTGGCGCAGATCAGCTGCTGCGCATTGATCCCGGCTTGAGGGACTTTAGCTGTGTGCTGTCTGCGCACAGACCAGGGAAGCGGTATATAAGGGTTGTAGTCTTAGGTAGCAAGTCCCTAAGACTCTAGATAGTTTGTGTCCTAGACACTTCTTCTTGAGCAAACAGTTTTCGTCTTTGGCTGAACAAGCCATGTCTCATAAGTCTTGAGGTTGTGTTTAGGCTTGTCCTAACATAATCTAGAGTCTTTACCACTCTACCCCGTTGGTCTTACAGCACTGAGCATGCCTTGCTCGTCATTGCTCACAGCGCCAATGGCCTAGTTTCTTTCTGAGAGGAAGTAATCACATAGCCCGCATCCTCTCCAGGCGACATCGACTATGACACATTACTGTCAACGGGTCTCGAACAAGAGATCCTCAATACACCCCATTGGGCCTGATGACAAACCCTACTTGGGTAGTCTACACACATTTACAGATGAGAGTACAAGTTTGCTTGGGAGCAGCATAGGCAGGAGACCATAGACGCTGATAAGTTCACCCCGCTATTGGAAATAGCGAGGAATGGGAAGGGGTGAGGTCACGAAAGAGTTCCCGTCAACTCCGGTGCGCTCGATGACAACGGTACGCTGCGCGGAACTGGCAACTCCGTGGATAATAACGTTGGTCACACAAGGCGTAACAGTGGTGAACGCGGGATGCAGAGTACGACAAAACTCAGAGGCGCGAACGAGACGAAGAGGGCATAGCTGAAAGGACGAGACTCGAAGGCTGGGGTGTACTATATTATTTTTCCAAGTGTTGTACATGAGCTTATATACGTTTTTCTACCCTACTAATAACAAAGTGACTCTGCAAATTTTCACCTTGCAACCATATATCCAAATCCGTCTTGAAAGTCTTCGCGCAATGGGGCTAGCTGAGGGACACGACAGTGGTATTGGAGCGCCGCAGTGAGAGCCAGTATTGCGACCCGACGCGGGACGCTAATAGAGTCGTATACTTGAAATAGACGTTGCTGATCACCGCGTGCGGCAATGCCGGGATTCATCTGGCTTGACATGGCCCTGTTCTCTATTCTCCGCGGACCTGACTGGTCTATACCGTAGTTGGTCATCGGCCGATGGGTTTACTCGTCCGCTAGGGGCCTGATCCGCTATGTCGGTGCGTCGCTAGGGATGACGTGGCATCCGTGTATGGGTGACCCTTGGATCGTAGACTGTAGATCCTTCCTAATGCAGATATGGTATTGATGGCGGCAGTCCCTTCTCCGGTGACCTAAGCTGTGCCGGCTGACAATTTTATGTGGGTCGGCCGACAGGGTGCTTTATCGGATGCGAATGACCGACTAGCGCGGGTTTTGGATGGCATACGTGGGAGACGACTTGGTCATTGGGTGTGGGTGACGCTTGCCCTATAGCGGATAATCACGGAGTTGGTGGAGTTGCGCGTAACTAGCATGGAAGACTTGCGGAAGACTTTGGCTGAGTGCAGATGCTAAGCGATGGGGTCAGGCATGTGTAATCCTAGTGAGGGTAAGGTTTCTAACGTCTAGTGCTGAGACTAATCTGTTTGATACCTATACACTGTCACATCGGAACGATGCTCATCAATGCACCCAGGGTAACGTACACCGTATCTGCGGAAGAGTTCACAGAATGAACGAAACAACCTTATTGGTGTTGCATATCAAGGCTGAACCCAAGTTCCTCACACACTCCCTGTACTAGCAACCCTACCTGATTTTGGGTTCATAACTAGGCACAAAGATAGTGAGGCGAATTGCCGGGTGCACCCAATAGGTAGCTTGTGGACCCACGACACCGCAGACAATATCTCTCTTGTTTCCCAAGAGACGTCATCGACAGGCATGGATTCCGAACTGGACAGCTGATTGAATGGACCAGTTGTCAGTGGAGGGCCTGAAATTGGTTGAAGATTCTTTTACAGATTCAATATACGTTTAGCGCAATGCAGTGCGCATTCACATACATATTACCTTATGCCCAGGCGACACTCTTGGAGATCGGGTGCATCTTTGAGGCAGACTGGGTTACCATCAGTGACACGGTCCAGACAGGACCTAAAGAATTCATCAGGGATACCATCATCCGCCGATACGACAATCATGTCCGGTTATATTGGAAACACTGGAAAGAGTCACAACGACTCGAATGTGCCCAAGCGCAGAGACTCCTCAGGCAATGAGAAGCCGAACAGGAGTTAGAACAGAAGGAAGCCTGGGAGGCCCTTCTTACAGAAAGAGCTGCCACTTGTGCAGTCTTACGAGCAGAGTGCGCTATGCAGAAAGTGGAGAGGGAATATCAAACCCTCATGCAGTTATTGGAGGTTCAGTACAAAGGCGACACCTCCAACCCCATTTGGCTAGCCCTGGTATCATCGAAATACAACCAGTGGCTCATGTTAATCAACAATGGCGACAAAGCTATCCAACAGTACAGGATAGCCATAGAATGATTACAGTGCGAGCACCACGTACAAGAACTGTATGAGCACGAAGGCATGACTATGAGTCACAAGGACTGGAACACGTGGATGCATGCAATAAACGGAAACATATCACCAGACTTCTGGTGGACCATTCACATGGGCCCTATCCCAGAGAAACTTGCACCATCGGTACCGGGTTTCTGCTACCTTAATCTTATCAAACCCAAGTACTGGAACAAGTACGAATGGCCTGCATACCCTACTATTGCGGCTATCTGGGAAATGGAAGCAGAATTCCGAAATGAAGGAGTCTATACAAGGTGGACTGCTACAGAACGAACAGATGTAGTGCATGTAGGCCTAGAAATGGCCAACGTCAACGGACGGGATATGGTGGAAATATTATTCACCAGTGGCCACAAAGAACTATGAGTCGGAGCAGAGCAAACAAACAATCCCAAAGTAGGCGAAATTATAAGCCTAAGGGAAGATAACAGAGAGGAATTATCAGAGCAACCAGCATGTTCAAACGCAGCGGCAGCTCTGGTAGTAATAGATCCATGTGTAAGAAATGAACAACCAGGACTCTCTGAGCAGGCCCAAAACAAACTGCATCCAAAACATCCTGGATACTGTTACCTCTGGTTGGTAAAACGAGAATACTGGAATGCCTACAGATGGCCAGCATATCCAACCATTAGGGAAATTTATGGATGGGACCCGGAACTCATGGACGAGTACTGACCCATATACTGGAGGTGAACAAAAGGATGTAACCACATGTGGCATTGTGTCCACGTATCAGGAGAACCTGGTGGATGGCCATGGATGAAAGCCATGATGTGGCAGGGATATGGTTCTCACCGAGTTGGTGCCAAAACCTCTCAACTCACCATTGACATGATCACACATGCATATCATGCAGTGTTAGGATGGAGGGAACACTGGCAAGACACACAAATGATCGAGCCACTACCTTCTACACAACCAGCTGCCGCAGTTGCGGCAAGGGAGGATGACATTCATCAGCAGGCAGAAGAAAGACAGTGAGCTATCACTAGTGCTGGGCAAGCTCTCGCTGCAATGATCAATGAGTACCAACATGCTAACCATTGAGAACCTGGACCTCTTACCAAAGCAGAGATGCCTGCTTTCTATGAAGGGGATCCTCGAACAGTGGACAGATGGCTACGCCAGATGGAGACTTACTTCATGTTGGCTAATGAGAAAGAGGAACGTCAGAAGGTCTCAATTTGCCTATACAGAATCAAGGGCGGAAAAGGGAATAGGGCCACAGACTGGAGCAGAGTAAAACTCAAAGCCTTCCAGGAGGCACTCCAGGAATTCCAGGACAAACAGGACACTAGCAGATGGAGTGCAGAGTTGGATTGGGCACAGCTTAATGCAGGGCAATCAACCAACAACAATCGAGCATGGGTTAGACGACCTTTGGAACATCAATTTCCTTTCACAGACTGGACAGATTTCAAAACTCAGATGCATGACTTCTTCATGTCCACTGAGACAAAGGAAAAGGCCATTGAGGCACTACTAAAACTACAGCAGGGAACGATGATTGTAGAAGATTACATCATCAAGTTCAACTCCCTCACCTTGTTGACCAATTGGAATGACCAAGCTCTGATCTCACAGTTCCAGAATCATCTCAATCCAGCACTGGGCAGAGAACTAATCTGATACAGAGGGTTGCCAGAAAATGCCACCCTTCATCAGATTCAGACACGAGTCACGGCACTCGCAAGGGCATATCGCAAAGCTAACGAGGCTTACAGATTTCCTGCAGGATGACAGGAATACAAAGAACGAGCCCCAGCTCCTAATGGCCAACCACAGTGGCAATACAGAGCGCCACCACCCATTGCATCAGGAAGTCAAGTCAATCCAAATGCAATGGACGTTGACACAAGAAAGGCCAAAGTCTGTTCCCATTGTAAAAGGGAAGGACACTTAGTAGGGATGTGTTGGCGAAAGAATGCCATCTGTCAACAATGTGAAAAGAAAGGACATACAGCACAGGACTGTCAGAAACCCAAACAAATCGCAACCGGCAATAAAGGAAAGCAGGTTGTCAGATACGTCGACAATAGGGAAACGACCCCAGTTGGACACATAGAGGAGGTCTCGGATTTTGCAGAAAGCCAGTAGGCGAGCGCTCAGCACTGCTGGCTGCTACTTGGGTTTTGAATAGTGATGTACTAGTAGATTCAAAAATAAACATGCATGACATACTTTACAAATGCAGTGGAAAAGTACATCACTTGAGAAACCTAAGAGTGAGTGCAAAAAAGGGAGAACAATTACAAACATGGATGCTGCAATGGATGCTAAGAAGGATTTGGGAACAACCCAAACAAATAGCAGTGGAATGTCTACAGCAATGGGTAGACACTAAATGAGTGAAGGAAGTGGACGAACAGCTGGTGGATGATTTAAACGCCATGACAGAAGCTGACGCTATGTGGAACCTAGTGCACTTACGAGAGAAGAAAGTGCAGGGAACTGGATATAATGAGTTGGACTTAATGGGAGTCGTAACCAAGATGGATGGAACAAAGTCCATCTGCATAAAAATGCTACTCGACTCTGGTTGTACAGGAACTTGCATCAGTACCAACTTTGTGGAAAAACATCAGATACCCATGAGGCGACTGCTCTGACCAATACCAGTGTTTAATGCAGATGGAACAAAGAACTTGAGAGGCACCTTAGAATACATGGCAAAAATAAAACTATGCATCAGTGAACATGAAGAAGTCACTGAATGTGCAGTAACGCATCTCTCAAAAACAAATCTGTTCTTAGGATTTGATTGGTTGAGGAAACACAACCCAACCATCAACTGGAAGAAACAAACACTGGAATTCAACCGATGTCCGGGCACATGCTGGAAAGCTTCATCAGTTCAGGAACCGGAGGATGAAATGGACATGATTGAAGATCTTGAGGCAGAAGATCAACTGTTGGCTATACATATTGGGGAACTGGAGCTTCACGTCAGGGCCTATGCATCAACAGCCACAAAAATAGCAGCAGAGGAAGCGGAGAAAACTAAAAAATGAACTCTGGAGGAGGCAGTCCCCAGACACTATTTAGGACATCAAAAAGTCTTCGAGAAAGAAACTTTCGATGAACTACCACCATGGTGGCAATGGGATCACACTATTGAGTTGATCCCCGGGTCTAACCCAGTTGACTGTAAAATTTATCCATTAAATCGAGATGAACAACAGCAACTGGACAAATTCTTGAAAGAGAACCTGGATTCTGGGCAAATCCAGTCAAGCAAGTCGCCCATGGCATCACCCTTTTTCTTTGTAAAGAAAAAGGACGGAAAATTACGACCGGTACAGGACTACTGATGACTAAATGAGATGACAGTCAAGAACCAATATCCACTACTGCTAATAGGGGAGCTGGTGGATAAGTTATCACAGGCGAAAGTCTTTTCAAAAATGGATATACATTGGGGATACAACAACATACGCATTAAAGAAGGAGACGAGTGGAAGGTGGCTTTCTGAACCAACAGAGGGCTCTTTGTGTTAGGAATGGATCCTAATGGACACTTTTTAAATTTTTATTCTGGTGGCCAGAGACCACCATGGAAAGATATACGACAGCGGGAGACTGTCATAGGAGATCAAGACAACACTTCGCATGCATCAAGGCATGGGAGCATTCACAAGATTACAAGACGATGGCCAGGCAAGGAGTCATCAGTATACTAGGAAGGAGGGTGACACCCCTATCGTTACGGGCACATTATGTCAGCATCACAAGTCACTATCAGGATATGGCATGGGAATAGCTATAGGGCCAGACAGGGCCGAGAGCGCACAGGCATAGGAGGCCAAAGTCATTATGGACACAGCCACAGGAGCCCCTATGAAGGATTAGCTCAGCACCTGCCATACAAGGACTCGAGGGAAGGTATTAGTCAAGGAGCATAGCCACCAGGACATATATGGATAAAGCCATCGCAGGACCAAGACCAAGGATCATTTAGCTATACAAGGAGCGCGCAGCAATGGCGGCTCTAGGCGACAGGTCTATGAAGGGTCCAGAGGAGTCCAGACAAAGACACAGCTCAGACGAACCCAAGACAATGGTACAGGGGGAAGGTCATCAGACCAATAGCGGAAATGCTGCATAGTGACAATACGAGGCAGTGCTCATACTTAGCGCTCACGGCATATGCCAAGAAGGAACAGTCAGCCAACAGGACATCGGACACAGACACTGACAATAAACTCAATAAGCCATGAGACAGCATGAGTACAGAATAGGCCAAGCGGCATAGAAGGATAAATGCGCACTGATGGGCACCGAGAGTCGGGATAGTCTAGGAGAGTCCACGAAGATCCAGGCTTGGCTAAAGGCAGCCGATAAAGGATAGAGTCGTTGCGGGAGGATCGCGCTCATATGTGCTCTTATGAAACATGTGCCAGACAATAAAGATGGGCGCTGAGACATGGTAGGAGTGTTATTGGTCAAAAGGGAGGTACCAGGGGGTTTCCCTTAGTAGTATATAAGGTCGGATGGTTGTAGTCTTGAGTCCTTAAGACTCAAGATGGTTTCTCTCTCACTAGGAGTTAGTTCTCTCTAGTAGAAACATCTTTGTAGTATCATAGGGCTTGCAATATAGCCTGCATTTCATCTCCGGATTAACAGTCCACTCTGCGAGGCTTCCAGGGTTTGTTTATGAGTGAGAGCTCGTAACACTTTGAGCCATTGGTAATGTTCTTCAGGCTCACGAACTCACCAGCTACTTTCCAAACAATGATGAACAACATCTTCAGAGTTGAAATAGTGGAAGGATGGGTCATCATATACATGGACGACATTCTTGTATTTTCAAAAAATCAGGTGGAGCATACAGTGCAGGTCAACCGAATCCTAGCAAAGCTAGAAGAACACAAGTTGTCATTGAAACCGGAAAAATGTTTCTTTGATAAAAAAGAGATGGACTTCCTTGGAGTAGTCATCAGTGAAAACTCGGTCCAAATGGAGTCTGCCAAAGTAAAGGCAGTAACCGAATGGCCGAAACCAACATGCAAGCGAGAAGTCCAACAGTTCTTGGGCTTCGTAAACTTTTACCAATGCTTTGTGAAGGATTTCGCTAAGGCAGCCAAACCATTAACTCATCTCACAGGAAAGGACGAGTGGAAGTGGACAGAATTATAGGAAGAAGCATTTGACATGCTAAAGAAAACTATTGCAGAAGAGGTGGTACTGCGAATCCCAAACAAAGATGGGCAATTCCAGGTGGAGGTGGATGCCTCTGACTTCGCCATTGGAGGGATCTTATTGCAACAAGTAGAAAACGACATCTGGAAGCCTGTGGCTTTCATTTCAAAATCTCTAAACAATGCTGAGTGAAACTATGAGATCTACGATAAAGAGATGCTCGCAGTCATGCACACCTTCTACAAATGGTCCCATTATCTCAAGGGGGCTAAACACATAGTCAAAGTTCTGACAGATCATCAGAACTTAACATACTTTAGAAAGGCACAAAATCTAAATCGACAGCAGGTGCGATGGGTGACGGACTTGCAGGAATACAATTTTGTCATAAAACATAGGAGCAGAAAGTCCAATACAAAAGCGGACTTACTATCACAATGGGTGGGGCATGCCCAAGGAGAAAATGATAACAAAGGGGTAGTTCTGCTCAAGGAACACCTCTTTGTACGGGTATTTGATGATGATCGTGCAATCGACGACATCATGAAGGATATTAAAGATGTGCCCAAGCAGCAGTGGGAGACACAGGTTGTTGAAGGTCTTGAAAAGGCTGAAGGAGAATACAAATTTGAAAAAGGACTTGTCACTTGGAAAGGACGAGTTTATGTACCAGCAGTCATGGCGTTGTGAGAGGACATCATTGCAATTCACCATTCATGGGGGCACTCAGGTGTCGCAAAAACATTGGAGTCTCTAACAAGAAACTTTTGGTGGCCCAACATGCGCAAGGACATAGAACGATACATTCCAGGTTGCGAGACCTGTCAAAAGGCAAAACCGGATAGACAAGCATGCATGGCACCACTCCAACCCAATGAAGTCCTGACGGAACCATGGGAAGTCATGTCAGTAGACTTCATGGGACCCCTACCCGTGTCAAAAGGACACGACACAATCATGGTGGTTGTGGGTGGGTTCACTGAGAGGTTGTACTTCTTACCTACCACAAAGGAAATCACATTGCAAGGGACAGCAGCGCTGTTCAGGGATAACGTATTCTGGGAACATGGTATCCCAAGAAAAGTAATAAGTGACCGAGGCCCTCAGTTCACCTCAAAATTCATGAATGATCTATATGGAATGTTGGGGATCAAGGCCAACCAATCAACGGCCTACCACCCACAGACAGATGGACAGATGGAATGGGTTAATCAGGAAGTAAAAGAATTCCTGACCATGTTTGTAAACAATTGCCAGGACAACTGGAGCGATTGGCTGTCAGTGGTGCAGTTCTGCCACAACAATCAAGTACACTCATCAATGGGCTTTACGCCCTTCTTCATGAATTATGGACGGCATCTGAACAAAGGATTGGACCCCACCTACGCACCAAAAGCAGTAGCTGTGGAACAACTGGCAAAAGAAATTGAGGACATGCATGAGAAGGCAAAAAAGGCTTTGGAAAAAGCTGCTCAGATCATGAAAGAGTGGTATGACCACCATTGCCAGATAGCATGAGACTATAAACCAGGCGACAAGGTTTATCTCAGCACAGAAAACCTCCCAGTCATCCGAGCAACTAAGAAACTCAATGGAAAGTTCATCAGTCCCCTAGAAGTCCTTGCCAAGGTTGGCGAGTCATCATACAAACTCAAAATCCCAGCAGCATGGCAGGTATACAATGTCTTTAATGAAGTCCTGTTAAAGCCATACAGGGAACCAGAGTTTCCAAAGCAAAAGGCAAAAGCAGCAGTGTGCAAGGATGCGCAAATGGTGGAAGAGTCCCAGGAGGATGAGTATGAAGTCAAAGAAATAATGGAAAGCTGTGTCAGTGGATGAGGAGGAGCAAGGTTGGAATACCTTGTAAAATGGAAAAATTACCTGGTGGAGGAATCTACCTGGGAACCAGCAGGAAACATTGCTAACACACCAGCAAAAGTCAAAAAATTCCACAGAGAAAACCCTAAGGCTCCTAAGCTCATTAGGAACCTAAAGAATGGAAAGGTGTACATTCAATACACCGAAACAGTTCCATGACAGACCCCTAGTGCATCAAAGCACAAACAAAGTCGAGGAACTCATTGGAAAGACAAAAGACTTTTTGGATGGGACAATGGCCGTTTTGGCCCAACATACTTAGAAAACATGGAGCGCAGATGGCGCAATTGGAAAGGAGACAGGAGGGCAATCATGGAATTGCCAGATGACACCGATGGGACGTTCTCCAGGGAACTGGAGCATGGCAGGTGGTCACCCATGCTTAATTTCCCACAAAGGGGAGAAAAAGAGGAATTGGAAGAGGAGTGCCGAGTGCACAAGAAAGACACCGAGTGTCTTCAAAAGAAAATCTTGAAAAAGAAGGTGAAACCTATGGCTGTTAAGGAAAGCAGTGAGTCGGAAGAGGACCAACAAAAAAGGATTAAAGGCGTTGCATGCCCCACAGAAAAATTAATCAAATGGAAAACCACCATGGAAGAAGTAGAAGACGATGATTCAGAACAGTCAGGCCTAACGCCTGAAGAACAGAGTGAGTGGCTAGCCTGCTTTTATGAATGAATGAAACGAGATCCACACTATGTGGACTCAGCAACTTCAGCCTCTCGGGACACGAGGCCTTAAGGGGGGGGTGATGTTATGAGCATACCTCATCCTGTTCAATTTTCACAGTAACGACACTAATGACGAATATGAAGATACGGTCTGGGAGAGTCGGATTCTATTTTTCCTTTTATTTTATCTTTTTATCTTCACTCAAACATTTAGATATAGGACTTGGACGAGGGTATGGTTGCAGGGACTGGCTATGTTAGGACTGCAACCCTTATATGGAAGTTGGTTAGGTCAGCATTGGCTATGGGTATAGACCGAGTGCTGACGGGAACACAGCCTGATGACGGGCCTATGCCATGAAGGGATACATGAGCGGCATGGCACCTGAGGGGCAACATGGGAATGCCAAGGAGTACTGATGACTAGGTACCGGCATATGTGGGAATCGGCCGAGACGCTAGACAATAAGCGTGGCCGCATAAGGAAGGACAGAGTGTTGGTGTGGGAGGATGTCTCCTAGAAAGGTCAGATGGGCACAGATCAGCTGCTGCACATTGATCCCGGCTTGAGGGACTTTAGCTGTGTGCTGTCTGTGCACAGACCAGGGGAGCAGTATATAAGGGTTGTAGTCTTAGGTAGCAAGTCCCTAAGACTCTAGATAGTTTGTGTCCTAGACACTTCTTCTTGAGCAAACAGTTTTCGTCTTTGGCTGAACAAGCCATGTCTCATAAGTCTTGAGGTTGTGTTTAGGCTCGTCCTAACAAATAAGGTGTCTTAAAGACAGTGAGTTATTAATCCCAATGCCTTGTCATCGTTGTCGCAGTAGTCATCCCAAGCTTCTTTTTTCTCTTTAATGTGATGAAGCTCAGTTGCAGTGGTACTTTCTGCTGTCTCTGCTGTTTTCTCAGCTTCTGTAAGCTGTGGCTTAATCCTGTTGCCAAGAACATACTGCCAGAGACCTTTATACTGCAGAGCAGCTTTGATAGCTGCTGACCACTCATTCCAATTATTGCTTCCAGTAAGCGTTGGAATTTTAGATAAGTCATCTTCTCCTCCAATGATTATATCAACATTTGCTGCTCTAGCAAGATTATCGATTTCCATCCAGCCTGTCTGGGCTCTTGGATCAATGACTAGATGACAATGGTGACTAGACTGATCACCATCAATTTTGTGTAAATGGAAGTTGACTCTCTTCCTAATTGACTTTGAATATGAAGCCAATTCTTTGATATCAATGTACTGTGGCCATTGATATTGAGCCAATGCACGGGTTTTTATTGCTGCCAGATAGCAATAACCAATTTTCAACCATACAGGACTTTCGACAGTATGAACCCAAGGGTGGATAAGTCCATCCCTTCCCTTGAGTTCTACTATAATGAACTCTCCTTCTTCAAGCTCTTGATTTTTTCTAGCTTTGATTAAAGAAGAGTATTCACTATCATTCAAGGAAGGATGCGAATAATTGGAACTGTATATCTCTTCATCAAGTATATATAACTTGTGAGTTTTGGGTGGTACTTTTGGTTGCTCAGCCAACTCTCTCTTGGCTTTTCGTTCCTTCTGGCGCAATTTTTTAGCCTTCTTCCTAAGGCTTTTCTCCCTCAACTTTTCTTGATTTAAGTTATCAATGGTTTCTTGGATACTTTCTATCAGATCCTCAACCTGTTTTTTATCCTCCATTTCCTGGCGGATAGCTTGGTGCATGGTGGAAATATATTTATTGATTTTAGTGGTTCTGCTTTCCTCTAAAACAGAATCACTGTGATATTTATTGGGCAGTATTTTTACTTTCCCAATTTTTGACCACTCCTTAGCATGGTTCCAGACTTCACTTCCAGACCTGCTATTTCTCTTTGGAGCAGCTGGTACCTCCACTTGTTCCAACGTCCAGTCCTCCGCCTTTCCACCAAGGTTGAAGAACCAGGTCCTAACTTCTTCAGAAGTTGGCCAATTTAGTTGATTCTTTGGATGCAAAGAGAAGGTAGCGCCTGCCTTGTTTTTAGCAGACAGACCCGCTTTTGCAATATTGGCATATTGTTACGACTTCTCTTTCTTACGCTTACTTAATACCATAACCTTTCTTCACTTCGTCGCTATGCTTTGATACCTGTTTCATCTGCCTGAACTAACCCTCGTTTTACTTCCTTTTATATTCCTTCATTGTTCTCCAGACAGTATATAAACCTCCGCATGTACTGTAGCTCTTTAGTTCCAACTTAATCGAGTATTGTCCTTCACTGAACAACCCTCTCGCTCGAGCTATCTTCGTCGCTGTCCAGCACAACGTCGAACAGCATTTTTGTCCAGTGACTGGGATTAGACCGAGACTCTAGTCGTCATTGTTGACTCGATCACGAACCAAGGGCATCAATCCTAACACAAGTTGGAACTCACTGAACCGCTTAGTGCATCATCACTAGCTAGACAATATAGATCCGAAACGACCCAAAACCAGACTCTCTAACCAGAGACCACCGAACTATTCCTTTCTCTTTAAAGGAACATATTATCTAGAAAGACAGGAGCTCTTTTTCTCGACACTAAATAAACGTTGGGAATTTCGAGGAGTAGGAAAGAACAAGAACACCCCAGTACCTGACGAATACTTTGAAGGGGATTACATTGAAGGAGACGAACACTCACTACCTGGAAAACTTTGGGTTGAGTGGAGAAACGAACAAAAAGAACCAGAAGAAGAACCAGAACTATATTTCGAGAGACCCAAAGAAACCCTTTGGTGGGAAGAGTACTGTGATGCGGAATTTGATTTCGATGGTACTGATCCATACTACTCTCTCTCTGAAACATCCATAACAGGGTGGAACACCTTCTTGGAACAAAAACAAATCGAATATGAACTGGAAAACCCGAGACCTGAAACAGACACCAAAACCGACACAAAACAAATGGCAACTAACGTTGAAACCACCAATGCCCCTAGGGGAGACATCAAACCAGTCTCAGCACGAATTTTCACAGGAGATCGGACCGAAGCTAAATCATTCATTAACTGGTTTAGCGATTTCTTTGCAATAAATGCCCACAACTATGAAGGGAAGCATGAAAAGAAAATCAGATACGTCCTCCAATGCCTAGGAAAGGAACTAGATGACTGGAAAGAAATAATCCGCGACCAACTGGATGAAAAAGATGGACTTACTTGGGAAAACTATGACACCTTTGTCAAACAATTCCTTGACGACTGGGGAGAAGTCAACACTGCAGTCAGGGCACTGAATGAGCTCACTAAATTACGAGTCAGAGGAGAGATCACTGTCCCGACCTACGTCCGAAAATTTAGAATGCTCATAGGATCCTCTGGACTAACCGGAATTACCGCCCAACTTCAGGCATTCGTCTGAGGCCTACCAACCACCATTGCTGCCAAGATCCTCGAAGGACAAGGCAACTTTAAAACTATCACAGATGCCTACAGAAAAGCGGAACAACTCAATGCAGCATGGGAAATGATGAAAGCATTAGGGAAAACTGATACAGGGCGTCGATTCAATAAAACAGGAGGACCTAAAACAATCCACACCATACAGACCGGATGCCTTACTGATGGGCAATGAGAAGAATATATGTGTTATGGGAAATGTTTCAGATGCGGAACCATCGGTCACTTATCAAAAAATTGCCCAAAGAAAGATACTACCAAAAACCCGCCCCCTTCAGGACGATTCACCAGAACAATCACCGAGGATAATGATGCTAAGAAAATTCGCACTATGATTGCAGCTCTCAGCACAGAGGAACGAGAAACTCTCCTCACTGACCTTGAAACAGAGGGTTTTTAAAGCGGAGGAACCAGAAAGCGGTTGGAACCTCCAAGAACAATTATGGACAGTTAGCACTCGACTCTGTAATAGTAAGATCCAATAATAATCAACGACTCTCAATAACTGTCCAATCACCTGAATTACCCGCTGAGATATCTGCCCTCGTTGACTGCGGAGCAGAAGGAAACTTCATTGACGAAACTATAATGAAAACCATGAACAAGAAACCACTAATTCGACCAATACGAGTTAAGAATGCCGACGGAACAGTAAACTTAAATGGAATGATCACACATAAAGTCAAGATTCCCTACCACATCGGAAATCTACAAATCGAAACAAGCTTCCTAATCACTAAACTGGGAGATCAAAAACTTATACTTGGACTCCCCTGGTTAGAAAAATACAACCCAGCAATAAACTGGAAGGAATGGACCCTTGAACTCGATCACCAACCCCTATACAAACCGACAAAGCAGATAGAAAGGAACCTAGATCAGGAAATTGACGAATACTGGATCAGGGTTAAAACTTCGGCATCACAAGCGCTAGAACACATGCTACGCAAAGAAACCATAACAACGCTGCCAGACGAGTACCAAGGATGGAAATCTACCTTCGAAAAAGCACCTTCAGAATGATTCCCAGTCAGACGCACATGGGATCATGCAATTGATCTCAAAACCGGATTTACCCCAAAAGTCAGCAAAATCTATCCACTATCAATAAAAGAGCAATCATCCCTCGATGAATGGATCACAGAACAGCTAGCTAAAGGATATATTAGACCATCCAAATCCCCACAAGCCTCGCCATTCTTCTTCGTTGCAAAAAAGGAAAGCGGAGCGCTCCGGCCATGTCAAGACTACCGATACCTGAATGAATGGACAATAAAGAATGCATACCCACTACCATTGATCTCTGATCTAATGACCAAACTATCTGGTGCTCGATATTTCACAAAACTAGATCTCCGATGGGGATACAACAACGTTCAGATAAAAGAAGGAGATGAATGGAAAGCAGCCTTCATAACGAACAAGGGACTATACGAACCAACAGTCATGTTCTTTGGCCTATGCAATTCCCCATCCACTTTCCAGACAATGATGAACGAATACTTCCAAGACATGATCAATGAAGGATGGTTAATCATTTACATGGACGACATTTTAATATGTGGAACAACACCCAAAGACTTAGAAACTCGGACAAAACGCGTCCTAGAACGACTGAAAGAAAAAGACCTATTTCTCAAACTCGAGAAATGCAAGTTCTGCACTCAGGAAATCGAATTCCTCGGAATGATCATTAGACCTGGGGAGATAACAATGGACCCGATCAAACTGGCAGGGATAGCAGATTGGCCGATGCCAAAAACGGTCAAGCAAGTATGATCCTTCCTAGGATTTGGGAATTTCTATCGACGATTCATTGGAAACTTCACAACCCTTGCTCAACCACTTATTGATCTCACAAGAAAAGACGAAGCGTTCCTCTGGACACCAGAATGACAGATGGCATTTAACAACCTAAAAAAACGCTTTACAACAGCTCCTGTACTCCGAATGCCAGATGTCACCTGGCCATTCATCCTGCAAACCGATGCCTCAAATAAAGCAACAGGAGCAGTACTGAAACAAGCCAATGAAGCAGGACTCCTGCACCCTTGCGGCTTCATCTCACACGCCCTGACCACGACAGAGCAAAACTATCAGATTTACGACAGGGAACTACTGGCAATCATCAAGGGACTCGCGGCATGGCGACACTTTCTTCATGGATCACCTCATACCACTATTGTACATTGTGATCACAAGAATTTATCCTTTTATCGAACCCCACAATGCCTTACCCCCAGACAAGCCAGATGGTCCTCCTTCCTAAGCGAGTTCGACCTCCGAATAGAGCATGTCCCTGGAACTAAGATGTTTGAAGCAGACGCCCTATCTCGACGACCAGACCACATCGGAATGGATGACACCCCAGAAGAAATCACGGTGTTACCACCTGAACGATTCATCAGGCTTATAGCAGATGACCTAGCAGAAAAGTTGCGCAAAGGCATGATTAAGGACAACTTCGGACAAATATTAATCGAAGTAATCCAGAATCATCGAGCACCACCAATAAAATCAAAGCTGCAAGATTGGACATATGTCGACCACATCGTACATTACCAAGGAAAAACCTATATACCCGATCAAGATGGACTGCGCACTCAACTCATTAAACTGACGCATGAATCACCTACATCTGGGCACCCCGGATGATTTAAAACTCTAGAATTACTCAAACGAAACTACTGGTGGCCCGGAATGAACAAGCATACCAGAGAATGGATCGAAGGATGCGCGCTCTGCCAGCAAATGAAAGTAAACACTCACCCCAACACCCCTGCCCTACAACCAATCAAATCTAACGCCACCCGACCCTTCCAACAAGTCACAATCGACTTCATCACAGACCTACCAATCGCTGATGGCTTCGACTCAATCATGGTCATGGTGGACCATGGACTTACAAAGGGGGTAACCTTTTCCCCTTGTCACAAAACGATCGATGCACTAGGAACTGCAGACCTATACATAAATGAAAACTTCAAACGATTCGGCTTACCGGATATCCTCATATCTGACAGAGGACTGCAGTTCGCATCTAAAGTATTCCAAGAAATAGGAAAAGCGCTGGGAATAAACCATAGAATGAGCACAGCCTACCACCCCCAGACAGATGGCGAAACAGAACAAGTCAATCAAGAACTAGAAGTCTACCTCCAAATGTTCTGCACAAACGAACCGCACAAATGGAAATCGCTACTGCCAATTGTGGAATTCGCTCACAATAACCGACACCACGATACCATCAAAGCATCACTGTTTCAGCTAATGTATGGGATAGACCCTGTCGCTATTCCCACAGCCGCACCCCCTATGACGACCCGAGCAGCTGAAAACCGACTATGAATGCTACAAAAAGCTAGAGAAGAAGCACTTGCCGCACACGAACTTGCTAGACAAATGGTGGCACTCAGAACAAAAGACAAAAGTGTCAAATTTGAGAAAGGAGACAAAGTCTGGCTCGAAAATTGAAACCTCCGAATACCCTATGAGTCAAGGAAGCTAGCGCCCAAAAGAGAAGGACCCTTCACGATTGAGCAAGTACTAGGACCTGTCACCTACAAACTGAAACTCCCCAAACAATGGCGCATCCATCCCATGTTTCATACTACATTGTTAACTCCATATAAAGAAACAATGGCGCATGGACCAAACTTCATGAAACCACCCCCTGATCTCATCAACAGACAAGAAGAGTTTGAAATAGAAGCAATCATCACACACAGAAAACGAGGAACTGGCTATCAATACCTAGTCAAATGGAAAGGGTATGGACTGAACGAAAACTCATGGGAACCTGAAACAAATCTGAAAAATGCTGCGGATATCCTTAGAGCATATAAGAACCACCGAAACCTGCTGTGAAAACCATGGTCCAATATCGCAACAAACAGATCCTCAGACAGAATACTAGACATACCAAAAACATCGCTTCCCCCTACTCCCGATTCTCTCCCAGACAATCTATCCCAAAACTTAGACACCTAATCATCCAACTCCCTAATTGAACCCATCCTCACCAAGGACAACATGCAATAGGAACAGCCTTCATTGAGCTACGCAAAATCCTGCTCTATTGAACAAAAGTACCGTCACTACACCCAGTATATAAGACACAGATCAGCCCCAACTCCCAGACACCAACTGATACCATCAGCAGAGATCGCCATGTCAGGCAAGCGCGAAGAGCACTGACCTTATGGATCATTGACCGAACAAGAGACCTGGAAGCGGTGGGAGTGACCTGCCTACACCGGACAGAGGCACTATTCCCAGACAAAATCAATTTCCCATCCAGTGGACTGCTGAACTTTAACTTACCCCCGAACTACCTATACATCCCGCACGGAGGGATACCACCTCCATACCCAAATCCGCCGCCACCGCCCCACTACCGCAACTTTGAATGGGAACCTGGATACCTAATGATCACGGGCATCATTCATCACACGAACCAGGGAACGATTACACATCGAATTCCGCCTAGACCACTACATGAACCATATTTGGCTGAAAGACCTCCCACACGACCTAATACTCCCAGACCAGAAGCATTGGCCGATCAACTCTTACGAAACATCCTCTCTATTGACGCAGACGATTCACTCTGGGACGTGGAATACTTTGACAAAGTCAACCTATAAAAGGACGAGATTCCCACTTCCTAGCCTTCCAACCAATGTCACAATCGCAAAGATGTTCTCGCTCATCGCCGTCCTCGTCGCCCTTGTCTCTACCTTCTTCCCCTCTGTCCTCATCGGAGGACTTGTTCTCACTACCCTCCTCGCTACCCTCACCCTCGCCTATTCCTTTCCCGAAAAGCTCCCTGAGCTCGACGTCTTTACGCCACCCCTCGAAATCTTCATCGAAACCGAAATGACGACCCATACCAACAACGATCTGCACATTCACCCGCCCGAACTTGTCGAGGAACCGCCTATTGCAGAAGAAGTCATTCCTGCACCTATCCCCAGATCGAACCCCCTCGTCACCACCACCTCTTTAGAAGCCTCGTATATTACAGCCAATCTCTGGGACCTCTCTGCCCCACTTGGAGCCCTCGTAGGACTCACCCTCACCACCGACCCCAATGCCATGACCTACACCGAACAAGATCTAGCACTCCGAGAACTTTGTCAATTGAAAGTCACCCTCAACTCTGTACAATGGCACATCGACACAGCACAAAAGGACGTCGAAAACATCGTCCACTGGTACGAGTCTAGAGCAGACCATGCCTGGACAACTCAAGGGTGGCCTTAAGAAGTCAGTGACTTCTCGCATAGGGAGGGGGTAATGTTACGACTTCTCTTTCTTACGCTTACTTAATACCATAACCTTTCTTCACTTCGTCGCTATGCTTTGATACCTGTTTCGTCTGCCTGAACTACCCCTCATTTTACTTCCTTTTATATTCCTTCATTGTTCTCCAGACAGTATATAAACCTCTGCATGTACTGTAGCTCTTTAGTTCCAACTTAATCGAGTATTGTCCTTCACTGAACAACCCTCTCGCTCTCGTCCTCTCTATCACTCGAGCTATCTTCGTCGCTGTCCAGCACAACGTCGAACAGCATTTTTGTCCAGTGACTGGGATTAGACCGAGACTCTAGTCATCATTGTTGACTTGATCACGAACCAAGGGCATCGATCCTAACACATATGAAGCTGATTTTTCTTTTCCTTTCCCCTTATCAGCTTTTTGGGCCAATTTCATCTCTCCAGTTGCTATATTAAAAACATTTTTTCCATAATTCACCTGTTGCAGGTGACCTGCTTGGAATTTTCGAATGTCATCAAAAATTTTGTCCACTAGAGTTCCTCACTGGCTAATTTAGCGGCTTCATCGTCTAATTCTTGACGATGCTTCCAAACAGAGAGTTGCGCATCAGCGATGCGCTTCCTGCAGTTTTCCAGGTCTTCCTGGACTTCCTTGTACCAAGGAGACTGCTTTGATGACATCCCAATGGGAGCAGTGGGACCCTTGCTAGTGGATTGCAAGGTATTGATAAAAAAGGAGCTGGTGAAACCAGCTTTGGCAACTTTTTGAGAAGAGGAGTCAGATTTGGTGCCAGGGGTACCGGCGGTGATGTATTTGTTGCTGGACGAGCCAGCAGAAGCAGAGGAAGAAGAGGTGGTGTTGTTGGTAGAAGACATTTGGATGTAAAAAGTGTTGGTAGATTTGTTTGATTTGTTCTGTAAGAAAGGGGTAAGCAACAGTCTGGAAAAGACTTTTGTTGCTCAGAACAAAGGTATGGACATCGAGTTTTTGATTTTATTCTCCTGCAATAAATGCCTGAGCATGTGCATAAACATGGTAGTTTGCTTTTTGTCATAATGTGCTATAATTCATTGCCAGAAGGGGATCCAGCCCTTCAGGAGTGCTTGGGGGCTCCATCAAGTTCCCCACAGCGATAAAAATATCCTCCACTATTTATAGATATAGTAATAAGCTATTATTATGACACTAAGGAGCGTCCTAATGTAGATGGGATGCTAATCAGTGCCCATCACTGGTCTGCGTGTACCAGGGAACAATGTCCCATGCAGCACGACCCTTATACAGAATTACTACTATTTTTAATTTTGGAGAATGATTTTATGCTGATGAAAACGGCCTACATAAGCACTTAATTATTCACGGCCAATAGGGGGGGTGCAAAACCTTTCCAGATCTAAGCGATTAAGCCTAGACCCTTTATCTGTCATGGGACAGCCCTAAACCCGAGTGATTTGAATGGTTCACCAGACCAGGTAATTTATTGATTTACCAATCAAGACTACATTTTATATATTAACCTGGATATTGCAGAACCAGGGACTGGTGAAGTGTGTCACACTAGTGATTATTGTCACGCCATCCAAGGCGGTCGCTCAAATCCCAAGCGTTAGGGGCTTGTTAGGATGAGCAAGAAGTATTCCTGTCATACTTCAAGAGATAGCACATTAGCGATATAATCGGATGTATACTACTCTAATTACAGTACTATGGGCGCATCCATTACTTCCCTTGTTTACCTTTGTTATGACAAAAGGGTGCTGACACATGTAATATGCACAGCACAAGGTTTTCATCTATGTGGGGCCTGTAACCTGTTGAAACGAGCAATAGCAGTGCAGAGCGAGGCTTAGTAAGCGAGGGGACTTACTGAGTACTGTTTAGAACGCTTAGGAGCTAGGGCTCAACTATGCAATAGATCAGGAGATGTATTTCAGCAGTGCAAAGAGCACTGCTTATATACAGTTACAGAAATCACATGTAACTACATCTAATATTCCTATTTCTAGTAATGCGCAGCTTCCTGCTGCGCATTACACCATACCTGCTGCGCATGGTGTCATATTGCTGCGCATTTTACAGCAATCTGTCAATACTTGATGTGTGAAGCATGTTTCATGCATTGTGTCTCACACGCTGTTGTTTCATTCTGTTCCTGGGATGAAACTCTATAATATCTGTCAAACACTATAAAAGTGTCAATAGTGTACAAATATCAGATTATATTTGTGATTTGGTGAGCATTCATAAATAACGATATAATATATCAAGCTATGAGTTCGATACTCAAAGCTCCAGATCATTATTTATTCAACAGAAGGACAGTGTGTGGGTGTGGGAGGATTGGCTCCAGGTATGGTCATATGGGCGCAGACTCAGCTGCTGTGCATCGTCTCTATTGTGAGGGACTTTAGCTGCACGCTGACTGCACACAGACCAGGGGAGTAGTATATAAGGGTTGTAGTCTTAGGTAGCAAGTCCCTAAGACTCTAGATAGTTTGTGTCCTTAGACACTTCTTCTTGAGCAAGCATCTTCTTGTCTCTGGCTTAACAAGCCCCACTCTGAGTCTTTGGGTTGTGTTTAGGGTCATCCTAACAGACTTAGTAGCTGCCATCACTAACTGGGGACTGTGTAAATTGCTGTCAGAAGTCCATGCTTTCCTTGGAACCATCAGAGTTGGATGGATATTTATCAAGAACTTTTCCAAGCATGTGCACCCACTTGTAACATTAACCAGGAAGGCCACGCTGTTCACATTTGGCCCTGCAGAGGTAGCAGCTCAAGAGGATCTCAAACAGGCACTTGTCACATCACCAGTGTTAGGACGACCCTAAACACAACCTTCAACTCCCACAGAGATGGCTTGTTAGGCCAAAGACAAGTCAATTGCTCCTCTAGTAATGTCTAGGTGACAAAAACTATCTAGAGACTTAAGGGCTACCTATACTATACTACAGCCCTTATATACCTCTAGCCATGGTCTGTGCACAGACAGTGCACAGCTAAAGTCCCTCAGGCTGGGATCAATGCACAGCAGCCAAACCTGCGCCCACCATACCATGCTAGGAGTATTCCTCCCACACCAACACATCATCCTTCCATATGTGGCCACACTATTGTCTTGTGTTCTTGGCTGACTCCCACACATGCCAGTACCAAGTCGTCAGTACTTCTCGGCATTCCTATGTCACCCCTCAGGCACATCTAGACCTGTGTTCCAGTTGCAGTCTAGACCCATCATCAGGCCATCATCCTTATCAGCACTTGGTATGTCCTATAACCGATGCTGACCTAACCACCCTCCAAATAAGGGCTGCAGTGTTCGCATAGGCATCCTGTGATGAAGTTTCGTCATCCAGCCCTTGTATCTATATGTTTGAGTCCAATGAAATAGATAAAAAGAAAAAGAAAATATAATTTGACTCTCCAGACCCGTATCTTCATAAGTGTCATTGACATCATTACTGCGAAAATTGTATAGGGTGAATTATGCTCATAACATCACCCCCCCCCTTAAGGCTGACATTTCCACGTCCACATAGCGTGGATTGCTCTTCATTTGTTTATAAAAGCAGTCCAACTGCTCATTCTGTTCTTCAGGTGTCAAGCCTGATCATTCTGAATCCTCATCCTTGATCTCCTCCACAGTGGTCTTCCACTGTACATATTTCCATGTAGGGCATGCAACTCCCTTAATCCTTTTTTGTTGGTCCTCTTCCAACTCACTGCTTTCCCTAGCAGCCACTGATTTTACCGCCTTTTTTAAGATTTTCTTTTGAAGACACTTGGTGTCTTTTGCATGTGCTCAGTGCTCCTCTTCCAATTCCTCATCCTTCCCCTTCTGTGGGAAATTAAGCATGGGTACAACCCACCCGCCATGCTCCAGGTCTCTGGAGAATGTCCCATTGGTGTCATCAGGCAATTCCTGAATTCTTGCCCAACTTCCTTTCCAGTTGCACCATCTGTGCTCCATATTTTCAAGATATTTGCACCCAAAGCACCCATCTTGCCATCCAAATAATTTCTTTTGTTTCCACTCCTGCAGAGTCATCTTGTAGGGATTGCGCTGCATCATCCCTATGTGTCATATGTGCATTGGTGTGCAAGGGTTTTCTTTGTGGAATTTTTTTACTTTCACCTTTGTGTTGGTGACATTTTCTGCTGGTTCCCATCTGGACTCCTCCACCAGGTAATTTTTCCATTTGATGAGGTATTCCAACCTCCCACCTCCACTGATGAGCATCATGCTGAGCTAGGGGTGTATAGGAGTCATCCACAGGTATTCCGCAATAGCAACAAGCAACTCCGCACAATTCCGCGCAATTCCGTGCAACTCCGCATTTTTCCGTGGTAAGGCAAGCATCACCCACACTCAACAAGCAAGTCACCTCCCACATATGCCATCCATACCCCACACCAGTCAGTCATTTGCACCCAAAGTCAGCACCCCATCGGCCAAGTCACATGAAAATTGTCAGCCGGTATAGCTTAGTTCACTGGAGAAGGGACTGCACCATCAAGACATCCACATTAGGAAGATCTACATTCCGAGATCCAAGAGCCACGTCATCCATAGTGACGCACCAATGCAGTGGATCAGGACCCCAGCAGACAAATAAAGCCATCAGCCGATGATCAGATATGGTATAGACTAGTCAGGTCTGCAGAATATCGAGAACAGGGCCACATCAAGTCAGATGAACCCTGGAGTTGCTGCGCATGGCAATCAGGCAGGTCTATTTCAATCTGACAAGTCTATTAGCATCCCGCACAGGGTTGCGGTATTGGCTCTCACTGTGGCACTCATATTCCACCATTGCATCCCTCAGCTAGCCCCATCACATGAAGACCTTCAAGATGGATTTGGATATGTGGTTGCAAGGTGAAAATTTGACAAGTGTTTCTTCATTAGTTAGAGTAGGAAATCATATATAAGGCCCATGTACAACACAGAGAATAGCTTAGAATAGTACACCCCAGTTCTTGAGTCTCGTCCTTTAAACTACATCCTCTTTGTTTCGTTCACGCCTCTAAGTCTTGTCGTACTCCGCATTCTGCATTCATTGCTGTTATGTCTTGTGTGACAAATGTTATTATCCATGGAGTTGCCAGTTCCGCGCAGCGTACTGTTGTCATCGAGCGCACCGGAGTTGACGGGAACTCTTTTGTGACCTCACACCTTCTCCTTCCTCCCTATTTCTAATAGTGGAGTGAACCTATCATATTGGCTGCCCCAGTGAGGCATTGAAAGAATTATGCCATCAACCCCATCCAAGTCACCCTGTGAGCATCACAACCCCAACCACTATGCCCCAGCCCTGGCAATTCCGCTCCTTCAACATCTTCAGTTTCCTCCAGTCCAGTAGCCTCAGCCCCAGTTTGTCAACCTTTAGCTCCAACAGTCTAGTTCTACAAAAGCCACAATGACCAACTACACCCAGCCCACCAAGCCCATGCCCACTCGCTATGATGACACTGCACCCCGCTTTGACTCTAGCCAACCCCGCCACCTTATGCGCTATTTCAATGAACTTGAGTTGTTGTTCAGTGAAGCTGGAATCAACTCTGCGCAGCAGAAGAAGGCATATGCACTACGATATCTCCACGACATGGAGTATGATCTATGGAGAGGAGTCAAAACTTACGATGCAGCATCTACATATGAGGAGTTCAAAGCATCAGTCATTGCGCTATACGCTGGAGTAATCAATGAGTGTGAGCACACTCAGTCAGATTTGGATTGACTAGTGGAAGAGACTTTCCGGCTCAGAATCAAAACCATTGATAGGTTCACTCTGCTATTAGAAATAGGGAGGAAGGAGAAGGTGTGAGGTCATGAAAGAGTTCCCATCAACTCCAGTGCACTTGATGACAATGGTATGCTGCACGGAACTGGCAACTCTGCAGATAATAATGTTTGTCACACAAGGCGTAACAGCGATGAATGTGGGACACGGAGTATGACAAAACTCAGAGGCGCGAACAAAACGAAGAGGGCATAGCTGAAAGGATGAGACTTGAAAGCTGGGGTGTACTATTCTTTTTCTCTAAGTGTTGTACATGAGCTTATATACATTTTTCTACCCTACTAATAATGAAGTGACTCTGCACATTTTCACCTTGCAACTGTATATCCAAATCCACCTTGAAAGTCTTCACGCAATGGGGCTAGCTGAGGGACGCAACAGTGGTATAGGAGCGCCACGGTGAGAGCCAGTATTGCAACCTGACGCAGGACACTAATAGAGTTGTATACTTGAAATAGATGTTGCTGATCGCCGTGTGCGGCAATTCCGGGATTCATCTGGCTTGACACATCCCTGTTCTCTATTCTCCACAGACCTGACTGGTCTATACCATAGTTGGTCATCGGCCAATGGGTTTACTTGTCTGCTAGGGGCCTGATCCGCTATGTCGGTGCGTCGCTAGGGATGACATGGTGTCTGTGTATGGGTGACCCTTGGATCGTAGACTGTAGATCCTTCCTAACGCAGATATGGTATTGATGGCGGCAGTCCCTTCTCCGGTGACCTAAGCTGTGCTGGCTGACAATTTTATGCAGGTTGGCCAACAGGGTGCTTTATCGGATGCAAACAACCGACTAGTGCGGGTTTTGGATGGCGTACGTGGGAGACGACTTGGTCGTTGGGCATGGGCGACGCTTGCCCTATAGCAGATAATTGCAGAGTTGGCGGAGTTGCGCGTAACTAGCGCAGAAGACTTGCGGAAGACTTTGGATGAGTGCAGATGCTAAGCAACGGGGTCAGGGCAAGTATAATCCTAGTGAGGGTAAGGTTTCTAACGTCTAGTGCTGAGACTAGTCCGTTTGATACCTATACACCATCACATCAGAATGATGCTCATCACTGTGGAAGAACTATGCAGCTACTACCAGTGATTTTTAGTGATCACTAGGTATCTCATTAGGAATGGATGACTCACAACGTGCCAGCAATGTGAATACTTCTTCAAGGGATTCCAAGTCCACATCGGAATAGAAATGTATCACTACATGCGAAGCCACTACCCGAACGTGCACCACGATGACCCATACTCCCTCAAGCAAACCCTAGCAGCTGCAAAAGAAGTCATTCAAGGCTCATCATTCTATGATAAACTGATCAACAAACCCACCGCGCCCTGTATCATCAATTCCGCCAACTCCGCAGTGTACCCCATCAATTCCGCCAACTCCACAGTGTACCCCACCAACTCCGCATAAACTCCGCTTGTCAAACCTGAGCCAATAGTTACACCCAGAATAAAGACAGAAGACATGTTCAGCATGACAGAAAGGATGGTCCAGAGCTCGCTACAGACACAGACCATGCTACAGTCGCTAAACCAGTCAGTTGCGACGAACCAGACTCGTGTGACAGCCCCACGGAATTGTACGACAGCCCCACGGAATTGGTTGCAAGCCATGCCAGCCACTAGTGCCAATGCAGTCCCACTAGGATCGAGTTCTGGATCACATCCCTCGATGTTCTATGCACCCCGTGACTACTATCAGGAGCTAATGGCAACAGCAAGTACCACATCGATGCTAAGTTACAAGACTGCAGCAGTGAACCCCGCAGACAATGTTGATGAAGAAATCGAGCAGATGCAGAGGACCCTTCTAGCGTTGCAAGCAAAGAAAAAGGTAGTATCCGATGGAGTAGAGAGCCCCCTACGAGCGAAAGGAACAGAATCGCGACCACCAGTGTCAGCACCAGCACCAGCACCAACGCCAATGCCAAAACCAACCCCGCCCATACCCCACGGACCACTCAGACTCGTCGAAACATGCAAGGAGAAGCACCAGGATTTTCAGTAAGCCTCGAGGAAGTGATCGGACATCATAGAGAGGAAACCACAATCAAGCCAGTCCAGCAGAAGCCCAGTGAATTAGAAACCAGTACCCCATCAACCAGCACCAGCCCCCACAAGACAGATTCTGACATTTCAGCATCAACCCCACCAGCCTCCATCCTTGATAGTCAGCCCATCAAGTTCAGTCCACCATCAAGTTGCACGATTTCGCAAATTTCCCCATCGCCAAGTCCTCAGTTGCAGCAGTCAAGTTCCCAGAAGCAAGTATAGTCAAGTCCAGTTGCCCCGTTGAACCCCGCCACACTCCAGTCGATTCCGCCCCAACTCCGACACATCGAGAACAGAACATAAGGCCAGTCATGCAAGTACCATGCCACCGCCGCTATCATTCCGCTTGCCACCTATGGGCAACATGGACCAATGATGAAGAAGACATCAGTAGCAATAGTGACAGTAGTGATGACGATTCAATAATTGACGATTGGCCAGATATAGATGACGATCCCGACCCAGGAGGCAACTACTGCTGAACAGATGACATGAATCCCACAAGATACCCAGTACATAGCCATGCCTTTTGCCATTTTTCATTTGTCAAGATTTTATTTTAATTCATTTCGACCACCAGCAATTGACTAGCTGATTCCTTCACGCAACTGACTGAGGACAGTCAGATTTTTAAGTGGGGGGGAGATGATGAGCATCATGCTGAGCTAGGGGTGTATAGGAGTCATCCACAGGTATTCCGTGATAGCAACAAGTAACTCCGCGCAATTCCACGCAATTCCGTGCAACTCTGCATTTTTCCGTGGTAAGGCAAGCATCACCCACACTCAACAAGCAAGTTGCCTCCCACATATGCCATCCATACCCCACACCAGTCAGTCATTTGCACCCAAAGTCAGCACCCCATCAGCCAAGTCACATGAAAATTGTCAGCCGGTATAGCTTAGTTCACTGGAGAAGGGACTGTGCCATCAAGACATCCATGTTAGGAAGATCTACATTCCAAGATCCAAGAGCCACGTCATCCATAGCGATGCACCAATGCAGCAGATCAGGACCCTAGAATAAAGCCATTGGCCAATGATCAGATATGGTATAGACTAGTCAGGTCCACAGAATATCGAGAACAGGGCCATGTCAAGTCAGACGAACCCCAGAGTTGCCACACATGGCAATCAGGCAGGTCTATTTCAATCTGACAAGTCTATTAGCATCCTGCGCAGGGTTGCAGTATTGGCTCTCACCATGGCACTCATATTCCACCATTGCATCCCTCAGCTAGCCCCATCACATGAAGACCTTCAAGATGGATTTGGATATGTGGTTGTGAGGTGAAAATTTGACAAGTGTTTCTTCATTAGTTAGAGTAGGAAATCATATATAAGGCCCATGTACAACACAGAGAATAGCTTAGAATAGTACACCCCAGCTCTTGAGTCTCGTCCTTTAAACTACGTCCTCTTTGTTTCATTCGTGCCTCTAAGTCTTGTTGTACTCCACATTCTGCGTTCATTGCTGTTATGTCTTGTGTGACAAATGTTATTATCTGCGGAGTTGCCAGTTCTGTGCAGCGTACCATTGTCATCGAGCACACCAGAGTTGACAGGAACTCTTTCGCGACCTCACACCTTCTCCTTCCTCCCTATTTCTAATAGTGGAGTGAACCTATCACTGTGTCCACTGATGTGACTGTCCATCATTTCTTCCACTTCATACTCATCTGCTTGGGACTCCTCCACCATCTGTGCATCCTTGCGTGCTGCTGCCTTTGCCTGTTGTCTTGGGAATACCGGTTCCTTCTATGGCTTCAATAGGACTTTGTTGAAGACATTGTAGACCTTCCAGGATGCTGGGATTTTTAACTTGTAGGATGATTCGCCAACCTTGGCAAGAACTTCCAATGGACCAATGAACTTGCCATCAAGCTTCTTTGTTGCCCTAATGACTGGCAAGTTTTCCATGCTAAGATAAACCTTATCACCAGGTTTATACTTGTGCACCTCTTGGTGATGCATATCATAGCACTCTTTCATGACCTGAGCTGCTTTCTCTAAGGCTCTCTTTGCCTTTGCATGCACCTCCTCGAGTTCTTTTGCCAACTGTTCCACAGCTATCGCTTTTGGCACATAGGTGGGGTCCAACCCCTTGTTGGGGTGTCATCCATAGTTCATAAAGAACAGGGTGAATCCCATTGCTGAGTGAACACAATCATTATGGCAGAATTGCACCACTGACAACCAGTCGCTCCAGTTGTCTTGTCAATTGTTCACAAAAATGGTCAGGAATTCTTTAACTTCCTGATTCACCCGTTCTGTCTGTCCATCCATCTGGGGATGATAAGGTGTCGATCTGTTGGCTTTAATCCCCAGCATCCCATAAAGGTTGTCCATAAATTTGGAGGCAAACTGAGGCCCCCAATCGCTGATTACTTTCCTTGGGAGGCCATGCTCCTGGAACACATCATCTCTGAACAGTACTGCTGTTCCTTGTGATGTTATTTCTGATGTTGTGGGTAAGAAGTACAACTTCTTGGTGAATCTGTCTATGATCACCAATATCATGTCATTGCCTTTCAACTCAAGCAATGGTCCTATGAAGTTGACCAAAATTATCCCCCATGGTTCAGAGGGAACCTCATTAGGTTGTAGTGGTGCTGTGCATGCCTGTCTGTCCGGTTTTGCCTTCTGGCAAGTTTCACACCCCAGAATGTAACGTTCAATATCTTTGCGCATGTTTGGCCACCAAAAGTTTTGTGTCAAAGACTCCAACATCTTTGCAACCCCTGAATGTCCCCAAGAATGGTGGATTGCAATAATATCTTCCCGCAATGCCACAACCACCAGTACATAGACTCTCCCTTTCCAGGTGACGAGTCCCTTCTCCAGTTTGTAGTCTCCTCCAGCCTTTTTGAGGCCTCTGACAACCTGTGTCTCCCACTGCCACTTGGGCACATCTTTGATATCCTTCATGATGTTGTCTATTGCATGATCATCATCAAATACTCATACAAAGAGGTGTTCTTTCAACAGAACCACCCCTTTGTTATCATTCTCTCCTTGGGCATGTCCTGCCTGTCGTGACAACAAGTCTGCTTTGGTATTGGATTTTCTGCTCCTGTGTTTAATCACAAAATTGTACTCCTGCAAGTCCATGACCCATCATGCCTGCCATTGGTTTAAGTTCTGCGCCTTCCTGAAGTATGTGAGGTTCTGATGATCTGTCAGAACCTCAACCATCTGTTTAGCCCCCTTGAGATAGTGGGACCATTCGTAAAAGGCATGCATTACTGCGAGCATCTCCTTGTCATAGATCTCATAGTTCCTTTCGGCATCGTTAAGCAATTTAGAAATGAAAGCAACTGGCTTCCATTTGTGGTCCTCCACCTGTTGTGACAGGATCCCTCTGATGGCAAAGTCCAAGGCATCCACCTCAACTCTGAACTGTCCATCCTCATTAGGAATTTGCAATACCACTTCCTCTGCAATCATTCTTTTTAGCTTATCAACAGCTACATCCTGAAGTTCTGTCCATCTCCACTCATCTTTCCCAGTTAGACAAGTTAGGGGTTTTGCCACTTTGTTGAAATCTTTCACAAAGTGCTGGTAGAAATTTACAAAGCCCAAGAACTGTTGAACCTCTTTCTTACACGTAGGCTTTGGCCATTCGGTTACTGCCTTCACTTTGGCAGATTCCATTTGGACTGAATTTTTGCTGACTCCCAAGATGTCCATCTCCATCTTGTCAAAGAAACCCTTTTCTGGTTTCAGTGACAGTTTGTGCTCCTCGAGCTTTGCCAGGATATGGTTGACCTGTACCATATGTTCCACTTGATTCTTTGAGAAAACAAGTATGTCATCCATATAAATGACAACCCATCCTTCCGCTATTTCAACTTGAAAGATATCATTCATCATTGTTTGGAAAGTCACTGGTGAGTTAGTTTATCTGAAGAACATGACTAAGGGCTTGAAGAGTCCTCTATTGGTTCGGAATGCCGCTTTCCATTCATCTCCCTCCTTGATGCACACATTGTTGTAGCCCCAATGAATGTCCATCTTTGAGAAGACTTTTGCTTGTGATAACTTGTCGACCAACTCCCCTATGAACGGGAGTGGATAGCAATTCTTTATTGTCATCTCATTTAGCTTCCGGTAATCCTGCACCAGTCTCAGCTTTCTGTCTTTCTTTTTTACAAAGAAGAATGGTGATTTACTCGGTTGGATCCTTCCAGAATCCAAGTTCTCCTTCAGAAATTCATCCAGTTGCTGCTGCTCATTCCTGTTTAATGGATATATCTTGCAGTCAACTGGGTTAGACCCAGGGATTAACTCGATAGCATGATCCCATTGCTGCCATGGTGGTAACTCGTCAAAGGTTTCTTTCTCGAAAACCTTCCGATGACCTAAGTAATGTCTGGGGACCACTTCCTCTAGAGTTTGCTTCTTTGCCTTTTCCACCTCCTCTGCCGCTATCTTGGTAGCCATTGAGGCATATGCCTGAACATGCAATTCCGGCTCTCCTATATGAACAGCCAACAACTGTTCCCCATCCTCCAGGTACTGTGCCACCTCTATCTCATCTTCCAGTTTGTGGACTGATGAAGACTTCCAACACATCCCTGGGCATCAGTTGAATTCCAACAATTTCTTTTTCCAGTTTATTGTTGGGTTGTGGTGGCTCAACCAATCAAATCCCAGAAACAAATCTGTCTTGCTTAGTTTTGTGACAGCACAGTCCATCACCCTCCTCATGTTGTCCAATTTGTAGCTTGAGCTGCACCATGAATTCCATGCTTCCAGACAAGTTCCTTGATCCATCAGCATTATACACGGGTACTGGCCATACTAGCCATCATGTGTTTAATTGATGCCTCTCAACGAATTCCTTGCTAATGCATGATCCTGTGCATCCTGAATCTAACAGCATGGTTACATTTATCCTTTTTAATGTATCCATGGTGGTAACTGTTCCTCTTAGATCCAGTTCCTGCGTGCCATTCCCTTGCACCACTTTTTCCTGTAAGTGTACAAGGTTCCATAGTGCCTCTGCTTCCATCATAGCATTCAGCTGTTGTACCAGTTTGGCATCCACTTCTTTTATTCTTTTAATGTTTACCCATTGTTGTAAACATTCTATCGCTACTTCCTCCTTCTGTTCCCAAATTCGTCTTAATACCCATTGAGGTGTCCATGTCCTTAATCATTCCTTTTTTGCACTCACTTTCAGGTTTCTTATGTGATGCACATTCCCACTGCATTCATAGAGTAAATCATGCAATTTGATTTGAGAGTCTATGTATACTGGTACATCACTATAAGAAACCCTACTAGTAGCCAGCAGCACTGAGCACTTGCCTACTGGCTTTCTGCAAAATCTGAGACCTCTTCTATATGTCCTACTGGGGTCGTATCCCCTTGCTCAATACTTCTTACAACTCACTTTCCTTTATCTCCTGCTGTAATCCTTTTCTGTTTTGGGCATTGATATACCAAATGTCCTTCCTCACCACAGTTGTAACAAGTAGGGGGTTTTCTTTCACGTCATGGCTCTCGACAATTTCGGCTAAGATGTCCTTCCTTTCCACAGTTGTAGCACATAAACTTCCTTTTTCTTTTATCAACATCCATGGTGTTTGGGTCAGCCCGGCTTCCTGAAGCAATTGGTGGTGGTGCCCTAAATTGATACTGGGGGTGACCATTATTGACTGGGGTTTGTTCCTTATATTCCCACCTGGACTTTGAGAATCCATATGCTTCATTAGCCTTTCTAAAGGCTTGTGCCAACTCGGTGACTCTGGTCTGAATCTGATGCAGTGTTGCTCCATCAGGTAACCCTCCATATCAAATTAATTCTCAACCCAGAACTGGGTTGAGATTGCTTCTGAACTGCAATATAAGGGCTTGGTCATTCCAGTCCATTAAGGAGGTGAGTGAGTTGAATTTGATAATGTAGTCCTTGACTATCATTATCCCCTGTCGCAGTGCTAGTAGTGCCTCAATTGCTTTCTCCTTTGTCTCTGTAGACATGAAGAACTTGTGCATCTGCTTTTTGAAGTCTGCCCAATCCATGAATGGGAACTGGTTGTTGAGTGGTTGTCTCCTCCAAGCTTGACCATCATCAGTTTCTTCCCTGGCATTTAGCTGACCCCAGTCCAACTCTGCACTCCAGCCACTGGTATCCTGTTTGTCCTGAAACTCCTGTTGCACTTCTTGGAATGCTTTGAGTTTTACCCCACTCCAGTCCACTGCTCTGTCACCTTTTCCTCCCTTAATTCTGTAGAGGCATATTGAGACCTTTCGTTGTGGCTCTGTTTCCCTAGCCAACATAAAGTAGGTCTCCATTTGTTGCAGCCATCCATCCACAGTTCAGGGATCCCCCTGATAATAGTCAGGCATTTCTGCCTTTGTAAGGGGACCCAGCATTGCTCAATTGGACTGCTGATATTCATTAATCATGGAGGCAATAGCCTGTCTGGCACTAGTGATTGCTCGTTGCTGTTCCTCTGCTTGATGATGGATCTCATCCTCTCGTGCTGCAACTGCTGCAGCTGGCTGTGTGGCGGCCAGAGGTTCCAATGTTTGGGTGTCCTGCCAGTGTTCTCTCCATCCTAGGATCGCATGATAGGCATGGGTGATCATATCTATGGTGAGGCGAAAAGGTGTAGCACCTAATTTGTAGTGACCCATGCCTTCCCTGTTAAGACATTTGATGTGGAACCATCCTCTGCAATTGCTATTGTATTGTTCAATATGCAGAGTGGTTGGGTGTGTGTATGACTTTCAAATAACAGTAGTCACGTCATCCTCTCTCAGGTTCTTGTCCCAGGTACAGATTTCCTGTATCTGCAGATATGCCAGCCATAGGAATTCGTCCCAATACTGTTTTTTAATCAAGACCAGGTAACAGTACCCTGGTATGTCTGGGTTGAAACCGCTGTTGGCCCAAGACATTTTTGGATAAGGGTAAGGCAACCATGCCTCAATATCATGTTTTTTGTGCACATTGTTTGCTCCCTGTGGGTACTCTTCATTCAAGAGCCAATACACTGCTGTGGGTATGCCACCACCCCAATGAGCTGCATCACCTCCCTGAGTGACAACTTGTGCTTTGTTCTCCCCTTTTGGTTGTGCTGCTGCTGTGTATGACTGCACTGGTTGTACAACTGGTTTGGGTTCCACTATTGCTGGGTATGTTTGTCCAGCTGCCTCTGCCACTGCTTGTTCAACCATGACCATCATTCTGAGGTTAACCCTCTTGATTGGTGCCTGGGCAAGCTGATGTCGCTTAGCCCTGCGCTTGGACTTTGACTGTCCCCTGAAGCGCACCATCCAGGTATAATGAGAGACCTTGTGAAGGTCCACCAACTCATCCCAGGTGTATTCGATGTCGTCTCGACATACAGCTGATTCTTCAATAATATGGCACTGTCCAGGTTGGATGCTATCCTGGATTGCAAAAACCACCATGTCGTCCCTCAGTTCTGGTTCCCAGTTGATAATGTCATAAAGCATTGGCCAGGCTGGCCAATTGTACTTATCATAGTACTCCACTTTGAACAGGTACATGTAACAATACCCATTCTGTCTCCACTGGTTGGGTGCAAAGGGACTTCTGGCTCTTGGACTTGGTAAGTGTGCTTTGATACTAGTGCACCCCAGCAATCTAGCCTTGTGATTGTTCCACAATGCTTCATCAACTTCTTTCAAGAAGTGATCCATGCCAATAGTTTGAAGTTTGTTAATTGGCTCAGTGAGAAGTCGTTCTGGCATCCTGGCAATGATAGCCCCAGGTGGCTTGGTGATGAGTAAGGGATCAAATCGAATCCCTTTGTGGCATTCCTCCTCCTCCTGCTCACGCTTCCATTTAGCATAGTGGGTCACCTGTATGTTTCCATTTATTGCATGCATCCATGCATTCCAGTCTTCATGACTCATGGTCATGCCCTCATGTTCGTACAATTCCTGTACGTGGTGTGTGCACTCTAGTTGTTCCACAGCTACCCAGTACCTCCAGATAGCTTTGTTGCCATTGTTAATCAACATTAGCCACTGGTTATATTTTGACAAAACCAGGGCTAGCCAAATTGGGTTGGAGGTGTTGCCTCTGTATTGGACCTCTAATAATTCCATGAGGGTCTGATATTCCCTCTCCGCCTTCCTCATAGCATGCTCTGCTCGCAAGACTGCATGAGTGGCCACTCTTTCCATAAGTAAAGCCTCCCAGGCTTCCTTCTGTTCCAACTCCTGTTCAGCTTCTTGTTGCCACAGGATCCTCTGTGCTTGAGCATGCTCAATCTTGTGCTCCTCCTTTCAGTGTTTCCACCACAACTGGACATGGTTGTCATATTGGCGGATGATGGTATCCCCAATGAATTCTTGCATCTGGACCGTATCGTCAATGGTTACCCAGTCTGCCTCAAAGATGCACCCAATCTCCGAGAGTGTCACCTGGGCATAGGGTAGAATGTAGGTAAATGAGCACTGCATTGTGTCTCATTGTTCGTTCTGCTGTAAAAAAATCTTCAATCAAGTTTGGGCCTCCACTGACACTTGATCCATTCCTCTGGCTATAAATCTGTGCCAATCGATGATGTCCCTTGGGAAACAAGGGAGTTACTGTCTGCAGTATTGTGGGTCCACAAGCTACTCAGAAGTGTGCACCCAGCAATTTGCCTCACTATCCTTGTGCCTAGTTATCAAGCATGCAGCAAATTTTGTGCTTGCTAGTACAGAGGGTATGTGTGGATTTGGTATCAGCCTTGATATGCAACACAACCAAGGTCAATTCTCTCGTTCCTGAGTTTTTCGGCAATAATGGTATACTATGCTCAGGGCGCGTCTGTGGTCTCCTGCCTATGCTCTCCTGACACACTAATATTCTCATCTGTTACTGTTGGTAGACAGACCCAATGGGTGTATTGAGGATCACTCATTTGTGACCCATTGACAGTATGGTTTGTCATCATTGATGTCACCTGGAGAGGTCATGGGCTGCATGGTTACTACCTCTCAGAATCAAACTAGGCTGTTGGCACTGTGAGCAATGACAAGCAAGGCATGCTCAGTGCTGTAAGACCAATGGGGTAGAATAGGAAAGTCTCTAGATTATGTTAGGATGACCCTAAACACAACCTTCAACTCCCACAGAGATGGCTTGTTAGGCCAAAGACAAGTCAGTTGCTCCTCTAGTAATGTCTAGGTGACAAAAACTATCTAGAGACTTAAGGGCTACCTATACTATACTACAGCCCTTATATACCTCTAGCCATGGTCTGTGCACAGACAGCACACAGCTAAAGTCCCTCAGGCCAGGATCAATGCACAGCAGCTGAACCTGCGCCCACAATACCATTCTAGGAGTATTCCTCCCACACCAACACATCATCCTTCCATATGTGGCCACGCTATTGTCTTGCATTCTCGGCCGACTCCCACACACACCAGTACCAAGTCATCGGTACTTCTCAGTGTTCCCATGTCGCCCCTCAGGCACATCTAGACCTGCATTCCAGTTGCAGTCTAGACCCATCATCAGGCCGTCATCCTTATCGGCACTCAGTATGTCCTATAACTGATGCTGACCTAATCACCTTCCAAATAAGGGCTGCAGTGTTCGCATAGGCATCCTGTGATGAAGTCTCATCATCCAGCCCTTGTATCTATACGTTTGAGTCCAATGAAATAGATAAAAAGAAAAAGAAAATATAACCCGACTCTCCAGACCCATATCTTCATAAGTGTCATTGACATTGTTACTGCGAAAATTGTATAGGGTGAATTATGCTCATAACAACCAGCCCTATGTCCTATCGACTACAAATCTGACACTCCCATGATATTATCCATCAACACTTCCTTCATCACAGTTGGGTTTTTCTTATGTCAGTGTGACCCCGACTGGCCCTCAGTCCACTACTACAACCACTTTGGGTCAATCATGCTGAACAAATGAGAGGCCTGCTTTTTGCAACCCAAACTCGAAATTTACAGACTCTATCATGCCCTGAAGGCACTAAAGCTATATCTTATTGGGGTATGGAATCTCATTGTCAAAGTGGATGCCTGTTACATCAAGGACATGCTCAAGAACCCAGATATCACACCCTCAGCTTCCATCAACCGCTGGATACTTTCCATCCTCACTTTCCACTTTGAGCTGGTTCATGTTCCCAGAAAATTGCATGCCCCTGATGGATTATCAAGATGCCCGCAACAGCCACTTGATGAGCTGCCAAGCAAGGATGAGGACAAGGAGTTTGATGATTGGATCGATAAGTTGTATGGGTTCATGCATCAGATTAATGAAGTTTCTAGAGGCTGTGACCTTCACCTCTGACTCAGTCCCACCCAACTCCAGCAGCCCCACACTACTGCCCACTGGAGAGATCATAGACAAGGCATATGAAGAAGTTTTCCTGTGGTGCATCAGCACGTCTGGAAAAGACAAGGCATGACTTGTACTTGTCAAGTGATTCTTAATGGAATTGGAAAGACCCATGGAGGTATCGGATGAGGAATGGCCTAGTTTCACATGGTATTGTGTCAAGTTTTTCATCCACACTGAATGATTATGGTATAGGGACAAGGACGGAGCTCACAAAGTGGTGGTAGAAACACAGAAACGACTTGGAGTGCTATTCGACTGCCATGATGGTTTGGGACATCATGGATATTACACTACTTGTGCAGCAATCATGGAACGGTTCTGGTGGCCACAGATGCAGGACAACATCAAATGGTACATCAAGTCCTGCCATGCCTGTCAAGAACAACAATTACAGCAGTTCTGCATTCCACCTGTCGTCGCCATCCCTGCTCCAATATTCACCAAGGTGTACATGGATACAATGCACCTCCCACCATCTAATCAGCACAAGTACCTGATACAAGCCCACTGCTCCCTCACACATTACCCTGAATACTGTGCTTTATGTCGAGAAACCACCAATGCCATTGGGGACTGGATCTTTGAAAACTTGATATGTCATTGGGGAAGCTTGGTCGAGATCATCATGGATAACAGAGTGCCAATACTGAGAGCCATGGAGTTGCAGAAGCATCATGGCCAAACAGAGGCTCTCAAGGACAAGGTCTACCAAGCCTGCATAGCTGCAGCAAAACAGTTCAAGCAAGAGCACCTGACGATGATCAGAGACTTTGATTTCCAGTGAGGGGACTTGGTTTTGGTCCACAACACAGCAATAGAAAAGTTGCTCAATAAGAAGATGCACCCCCATTACATTGGTCCCTACATTGTTCTATCCTGTAACCACAGGGGAGCCTACATCATTTGTGAACTGGACAGTACAGTACTTGACAGGCCATACACAGCATTCTGCATAATCCCCTACTTTGCCTGCAAGAAACTGATCATACCAGAAAATGTGCTCAACACCTCCAAGGAACACATCCAGGACATGTCCAACTCCAGTTCTTTAGGTGATGATGACCCAACCAACACAACACCAGCAAACAGTGAAAGTAATGAAGACTTGAATGATGATCTTTCTGACATAGAAGATAACAAAGATGAGATGTACTATACTTAGATAACTACAATGTTTGATTCTGCTAGAAGTCCGCCAATTCCGCCAATTCCGCACTGTTTAAAAATTTAAAAACATACTCCAGTTCATTAGTAAAGTGTTTCGCCTTCTTTCGCCTACTTTTACCTACCTTTGTCTCATCTGTAATTTCAATACAGACTCCTTGACCATTAAACTTTCTGACTGAAGACTACTAATTCACCCCACAGCAAGCAAGACAAAACATATATTGGTAAAAGTGCACCAGGAAACAAAATATATACAATGCAACAAAGGCCATGGAGAAATACTAGCTAGGAGAAAAATGAGGAGGCAGCTCCATAGCAGAGTCACCAGTCTCATCTGTAAATGCCATTCATTCCACTACCACTTGATCCGGCTCTGATTCATCAACATACTCCAGCTCCTCACTAGGCAGTACAGGGCTCCAACTCACTTTGGATGTGCTAGCATGGCTTGCCCTGCCCTCATTATCATATGGAGTGGATGAGTGCCCCAGCAACCTTTCAAGCAAGTCCTCAACGTGACCAGAGGACCCACAGAGAGAGCCCAACTCCCACAGTATTTCAGTTTGCATGTTGGAGGAACCAATAAACATTTGCAAAAGGGCAGCAAGGAGTCGCATTTGATCATGCAGCCACTGGTTCTGCTCACAGAGGAGCCAGTTTTGTTCTTGGAGCAGGGAGATAGCCTCCCTCCTCAAGCCTGAGGCTAAGCTGCTTTCCGAGAGCAGGACCCTAGCACTTGTGTCCCATGGAACAGCCTCTTCAGCAGCCTGGATGTCATCTTCAGTGTCGCCCACCATGATGACCCTTGATTTCACCTTCTTCTTGTCCCACACAGATATGGGAATGCTGCCTATGAAACATTTCTGACAGAGGTGTTGGCACTCCACACAGACTCTGTTCTTGGGCCCAGGGGCCAGGTAACAGGCTATGCCTGCCAGCTTGCACCTAACAAGACGATCAGGAAGACATTCAAAGGGAAAGAAAGAAACTCACCAGTTGCATGGCAGCTCATTTGGCAATATTGATCTGGCCCACTTGGACAGACCAGCCTCCAACCCCATGCTCGCTGTGCACACTCGCTTCTGCCTCCGTTGAGCCCATGCAGTCTCCTTTCAATTCACAGTGACCAGTGCTGCCAACATTGCTTCATTGTCTTCCTCCATCCTCACTTCGTCTGCCTCTACCTGTGCCCGGACCATTGCAACGTCCAGAGAAGAATCCAGTTGAGGTTTGGGCAGGCGAAGTTGTACCCAAGGCAAGGATACTTGCTGGTGACGTGTCTCGACCTCCTGTCGTCTCCACTCCAATTCTGCAGCTTCCTCTTCTGCGGCCAGCCTCAGTGCCTCTTCCTCTTCGTGAGCCTTCCATCACACTTCCTCTTCCTCTTGAGCCCTCTCTTCTGTGGCCTCTTTCTCCTCTTGCCACTTCCGCTCCACCTCCTCTGCAGCCCTTTGCCATGCTTCTTCCTCTTCTCAGGCCCTTTGCTCCATGGCCTCCTGCTCTTCATGAGCCTTCCACTCAGCCACCTCTTGCTGCTTGTGGGCCCACTCAGCCTTTAATACAGCCAAGCGAGCCACAGCCTCTTTGCAGGCTTTCTTCTCCACTTCCTCCCACACTCAGCACTCCTCTTCCTCCCATTCCAGTTGCACCTCCATGTGCACAATCTCTTCATCGGAGTTGGATTCAGAGAGTTGGTGAGGTGAAGACATGATGGTGGAGATGAAGGGGAGTAGGAGAATGAACTTTAGGCTAATTCGACAAAGGCCCCAATCACACAATTCCATGACTGGAAGTCAACATACCCAAGTAGTGCACACAGCCAAGGCCCAATTCTGTGGACCCCACTTTCCTGAGTATGGAGAAGACTTCTGCTTGCAGCTGGACCAAGATGTATCACCAGTTGACAAACCCAGAAAGCTTCCACGCATGTTTCAGTTCATTTATATTTCATTCTCATTCGTAGTATAGCTCTTTTTGCTTTTCATTCATAGGACATACCACACAAAGAGCTTGGCAGTTGATCCTCCAACAATTGGCTATCCAATCCCTTCACACAACTGACTGAGGACAGTCAGATTTTTAAGTGGGGGGAGATGATGAGCATTGTTCTGATGTGATGGTGTATGGGTATCAAACAGACTAGTCTCAGCACTAGATGTTAGAAACCTTACCCTCACTAAGATTATACATGCCCTGACCCCACCGCTTAGCATCTGCACTCATTCAAGGTCTTCTGCAAGTCTTCCGCACTAGCTATGAGCAACTCTGCCAACTCCACAATTATCCACTATAAGGCAAGCATCACCCAAGCTCAATGGCCAAGTCATCTCCTGCATACACCATCAAAACCCCATGCTAGTCAGTCGTTTGCCTCCTATAAAGCACCCCATCAGCCGATCCACATAACTTGTCAGCCAGCACAGCTTAGTTCACCAGAGAAGGGACTGTCACAATATCTGCATTAGGAAAGGATCTGCATTCTATGATCCCAGGGTCACCCATACATGGAAGCCATGTCAGCCATAACGATGCACCAACATAGTGGATCAGGACCTTAGCAGATGAGTAAACCCATTGGCCAATGACCAACTACAGTATAGATCAGTCAGGTCTGCAGAAAATAGAGAACAGGGATGCATCAAACCAGATGAATCCCAGAGTTGCTGCCAACAGCAATCAGCAGCATCTATTTCAAGTCTATGAATCTATTAGCGTCCTGCATTGGGTCACAATATTGGTTCTCACCACAGCACTCCTATACCACTGTCATGTCCCTCAGCTAGCCCCATTGCACAAAGGCTTTCAAGACAGATTTGGATATATGGTTGCAAGGTGAAAATTTGCAGAGTTACTTCATTATTAGTAGGGTAGAAAAATGTATATAAAGCTGCTGTACAATACTTAGAAGAACAGAATATAGTACACCCCAGTCCCTTCAAGCCTCAGCTTCGTCATGCTCTCCTTGTCTTGTCTGCATCTCTAAGCCTTGTTATACTCCACATCCCGTGTTCTCACTGTTACGCACTTGTGTGCTTAACATTATTATCTGCAAACTCCACCAGTTCCACACATCATAGCATTAACATCGAGCACACCGGAGTTGACAGGACTTCTTCAACGACCTCACACCTTCCTGTTCCTCCCTATTTCCAATAGCAGGGTGAACTTATCAGTGGAACTGGTGTAATTCACAGATAATAATGCTTATAGCACATGAGTGTGTAATGGCAGCAACGTGGAATGTGGAGCAAGACTCTAGGATGTGAACTAGATGAGGAGGATGTGACAAGAGACTGAGACTTGAGGGGAACTGAATTCTGGGATCTAATCTGGTATGTTAAGCTGGTTCTAATCCAATTGTACATGGGCTTTATATATGTTTTTCTCTCTAACTATCAAAGTAACACTTGTAAAATTTTCACCTTGCAACCATATATCCAAATCCATCTCAAAGGTCTTCATGTGATGGGGCTAGCTGAGGGACACAATGGTGGAATAGGAGCACCATGGTGGGAACCAATACCATGACCCTATGTGGGATGCTAATAGACTCATCGGATTGAAATAGATTTGACTGATCGCTGTGCATGGCAACTCTGGGGTTCATCTGGCTTGATGCAGCCCTGTTCTTGATATTCCGTGGACCTGACTGACAGTTACTGGGGCTGGTTGTTGGCCGATGGCTTTATTCATCCACTAGGGTCCTAATCCACTGTGTTGGTGCATCGCTATGGATGACATGTCAGTTGGATCTTGGAATGTAGATCTTCCTAACATGGATGTCTTTGATGGTGTGGTCCCTTCTCCAGTGAACTAAGCTGTGCCAGCTGACAATTTTCATGAGACTTGGCCAATGGAGTGCTGACATCGGGTGCAAATGGCTGACTGAGCACAGGGTTTGGCTGGCATATGCAGGAGGCAAGTTGGTTGTTGATTGTGGACAACACTTGCCTTTCTGCAGAAAAAATGCAGAGTTGCTCGGAGTTGCTTGTGGCTATTGCAGAATACCTGTGGAATACTCCTCTACACCCTTACCTCAGAACAATGCTCATCACCACTCCATGTCCTTTTAGGATCATGAGCTCAACCATATCCCATCCATTAGCATCATTGCCATGGCTTAGTTCGACATGAACTATGACGTTTTGGTGTGTCATGGTCCATTGAATTTGGACTCCTTCATTCCGGAACTTCTTTTCCAGGTTGAAAATAGTGATTAGCTGTGGGTATGCAGGCCATTTGTAACGATTCCAATATCTCTGCTTAATGAGGTGCAGATAACAGAATCCTGGTACCACTGGTGATAGCTGTTCCAGAGTTGGCTGAAGTGCAATTGTCCATCAGAAGCCAACAGATGATCCTGAAGCTCCGAGTTTCTTGTGTCCCATTCCTAGGCTAAATAGGACTTCCATATGGAACCAGCCACACATGTTACTGTTGTAATGTTCTATGTGCAGGGTGTTGTTGGATCTGTAGCTTTTATGGATGATAGTGGTAACATCAACGTTTCTGAGTTCTTTGTCCCATGCACAGACTTGTTGTAATTGGGGGTAGGCTGGCCATTGGAATTCGTTCCAGTAATGCTCCTGTATCAAGACTAGATAGCAGTAGTCAGGGATATTGGGGCAAAGATGACTGTCTTCCCAAGCCATTTTGGGATACAGGTATGGTAATGCCTGCTCCCTTTCCACATTTTGCCTCCATGCAATAATGTCTCTTTCTTTGTGCACACAATTTGTGCCCTGAGGGTAACCCTCTGTTCCAAGCCAATCTGCTTGTGTCAGAACACCTTGGTTCCACCATGCACTATCTCCTCCTTCAACAGTTACTTTAGCCTTGTTTTCCAGTAGGTTGGCCTGAGCTGCTGCTGTGTATGAGTGCACTGGTTGCTTGACCCTTCGTGGTTCAACTACCAGTGGATAAACTCGACCCTGAGTTTCTCCCATAGCCTGCTCGACCAGAATCATAGATCTGAGGTTGACTCATCAAATAGGATGCCTGTGTTCGTTTTTTATGCTTGGACTTGTTTTGTCCTCCAAGGCACATAGTTTGGCCAAGTATATGGTGTAATTTGGGCAAGTTCCTCAAGTCGAGTCCAATTGTATTCCTCATTGTCATCCTTGATCCCTCATTCCTCAATTACATGGTAATGGCCTTTGTTGACCATGTGTTGTATGGTGAAGATAACAAAAGGGTCTCTTAAGTCATGTTCCCATTGAAGGACCTCATAAAGAGTTGGCCATGCTGGCCAGTGAAACTTGTCATAATACTCAGGTTTGAAGAGGTACATGTAACAGTATCCCTCCTCATTCCACAAGTTAGTTCCACCCATGGTTTTTCTAGCTGGTCCAGGAATATGTGTCATGACCTGAGATCTCCAGGTGTGCAATTGAGCTTTGTGTTCTGCCCAGGATTGCTTGCCAATGTCTGTGAGGAATTTCCCAAGTCTGAGTTCAGAGAGGTGAGTCAATGGTTCTGTAAGTCGCCATATGGGTGAGGGTGCCAAAAGTCCTCCAGGGGGTGTGGTGATCATATGTGGGTCATATCTTATTCCTGCCCATCATTCATCTCATTCCTGCTGTCATTGCAGGCAAGCCATGCTTGTGGCTTTGATGTTGCCATTGAGTGCATGCATGAGTGCATTCCAATCCTTGTGTTCCATTACGAGGCCCTCATGAGCATATAGCTCCTCCATATGTTGAACATAATTGATTTTCTCCTGAGCAATTTTGTATCTGCAGACTGCCCAATCTGTGTCCTTGATCCACAACAGCCACTGATTATAATGTGACCCTAAGACCACCAGCCAGATGGGATTTGATGTGTCTCCCCCATAATTCTTTTCCAAGATCTCAACCAGAGTGTCATACTCTCAGTTCATCCAGCACATGACTCGTTCTGCCTGGATTATTGCTCATCTGGCCTGTCTTTCTGTGAGTAAGGCTTCCCAAGCCTCCTCCTGTTCTCATATCTGTGCAGCCTCCCTAGCCTGGAGCTGCTGCCACTCATCACATAATTGCACTTGTCATATAGTTTTTAAGTGCCTCCTCCACAATTGTATGTGGTTGTTGAATCAGCAGACCATAGTATCCCCGATAAATTCTGCTGGTTGTAACTGAACCGAATTGTTGTCTAATGATTCCATGACCCAGTCCATGTCAAAGATCTGACCAATCTCCTGTAGTGTTGCCTGGGCATGAGGAAGGATGTATGAAAATGAGCACTCCATTGCTCTGTCATATGTCAATGGTGTATGATATCAAAATAATCCCATGACAAGGGCACTGTACCCTGTAACAAAAATTTTCAACCGAGGTAAAGTTCCTTCCCTGGTCCATCACCTAGACACTCTCAAGTAGAAAGTGCTGTTGTCTCTTCTTCAGTAGCTTCTGTCTCCCCAGATAGCCACAGGACAATGTGGTCACAACCCTACCCGCACTTGTCTCTTTGATTTGGTCAGAGGTCTGCAAGCTCACCAAATGTATGCCCCCTGCAGTTCACTCAGGTGTCCTTGTGCCTAGTTATCAGTAACCACAATGACATAGTGTGGGACTGCTAGTACAGATGGGTATCCTGAGACTGTATAAGCACTGATAGGCAATACAAATGGCTTTTCTTCACTCATTCCATGAGCTCTTCCACAATACCAGTACTAGTTACCCAGGGCATGTCTATGGTCTCCTGCCTATGCTACACCCCAGTGAGCTCTAGTTCTCATCTGGTACTGTTGGTTGCCACCCAAGTTAAGGGCTTGTTGGATCTCTTAAACAGAGATTGTTGACAGTTAGTTTGTCGAAAGGTCACCTAGCTGTCAGAGTCACCTGGAGAGGTTGTGGACTTCATGATTACTACCTCTCAGAAGTTGAAGTCAATATAGGCCCAATCCACAGATGATGGCAACACCTAGTACAACATGTACCACAGTGTATCTGACTGCCATGTAGAAAGGGGGTATAGAAGAAAGGCTCTAGGTAATGTTAGGACACACCTAAACACCACACTAAACACCCTTATAGAGTTGGGCTGTTAACCCAGAGATGAGAAGTGAAACAATTCTATACTCAGGGGCTGCATACTACAGTGTTGTAGTGTACAAACCACCTAGAGCCTTAAGGGCCCTAAGTCAAGAAACAACTCCCTACTTATACACAGTCTCCCGGTCTGTGCACAGCTAAAACCTCTCATCCATAAAGGGGATGCAGCAACAGACTCCTCTGCCATCTAACCATATATGTGCATGCCCATCAGCTGCTCTCAGCTCTGTAGTCTTCTTATTGTTTGGTGTCCTAACATTGCACCACTCCCTGGCACTTGTCCCACAAGTGTGGCATTGCCATAGATCTGTATCAAGACCCACCATCCTGGCTCAGCTTCTTGCTGACCTAATTCATTCCTGCACTGTATTGTATAGGCTGCCATCATTGGGCTGTTGTATTCCATTTATAGCGACTCCAATCCTTGAGTGCCACTAAGTCCCAGAGCCTTCATTGCTCTTCCATAAATCTTGAATAAATAGGGACAAATCCTCAGAGCCTTCAATCCATCAATCCCATGCATAAATAAAACTGAGCACATAGTCATTATGTTGTTGTTACTGATATGTTGGTTTTCATATGCCACCATGGGTTCCTGAGCCTTCTTAGAGTTATCCTGTCAACGAAAATAGTCGACTCCTGTATGGTTCCTAACCCCATCCTAGGGTTGCACTTAGGGGCTCCTCTCCAGCTTGTAACAAAAACAGCACAATCACTGGTGCACCCTCCATCTCCACCTGCATTCCACCCAAATGTGACTCTTGTGTTATTAGCAAACAGACAAAAAATCCTGTTTCCAAACAGTGCAGTGAGCACAATAGGGCAACAAGGCAGCTGGAAAAAGTTTGGGTAGACTTACATATGTGGATCTATGGACATACAATCACAACATGGAAATAACTACATTATGAATATTATTGATGACTATTCCAGCTACATGTGGAGCATCCATCTCAAGACAAAAGACCAATCCTTCCCAGAACTGAAAGTATGGGAAATAGCATGAGAAAATGAAACTGGCACCAAAATAGGCACATACCAGACTGATAATAGAGAACTCAAAACAAATGAAATGGTGACATGGCTCAAGAATAGGGGCACTAACCATGAATTCTCCACCCCATATACTTCAGCTCATATAGGTTGAGTTGAACAGCTACACCAAATGCTAGTTGGATATGATGCAAAATCAAAAACCTACTGTTGCTATCACCACCCAACAAAGAAAGTCATAACTTCTGACCATGTCCAATTCCTTGAGAGCCACCATGGACATACACCAAAAGCTGACACTACTACTGCACTGCCTCAATGGCCACCCCCCACCAAAAAACCAACAACTGGCATCACTATGTTGCCACACCCAACCCTAGACTCTGAGGATGGTACTACACCTGCCCTACCACCAGCCAACACAGCCAAATCTGCAACATTTGAAGTGCCAACCATCCAACCCCAGCCAACACCAACTATCCCCTATGGTGACTCCAGTGCTACTAAACAACAAGCCACCCCAGCAACAGAAACCCTCCAGCAACACTCTGGCTGCATAGAGCAGAATGCTAACAACCCAATGCAGCCATCCTGTCTCCAACAAATACTTCAGGAATCCAAAGATAGCACTAACTGCATTGCACAGGCACAGAATGAGAAATGCCCTGCATTATGGGACTTTATCAACTTTGTGGATATCTTTGAAGACAAAACCAAACTCACCAAATTCCTGGCTTCCCAACCAGACCTATGCTTCCATCTTGACAATGATCACATCAATGACATACCCAGCACCTGGGCCAAGGCCCAGAACTCACCTGATGCCAATAAATGGCTGGCTGCTTACAAGGAAGAATTACAGTCACTCAAGCAAATGAGCATCTATGACCTCATACCCCACAACAAAGTCCCTGCCACCCAGCAAATTTGCAAAGGCAAACCTGTATTCCATATCAAACATGATGAGACTGGTAACCCCATCTGCTACAAAATCTGCCATGTCTTCAAAGGCTTCAAACAGATATATGGATGAGACTACACCAAGACTACCTCCCCTACTGCCCATATGGAGTCTTGGCATCTTATCTTACACATCACTGCCACCCTCAACTGGGATGTCCAGCAGGTTGGTGTCAAAACAGCTTACCTGTATGGTCTCCTCCCTGATAATGAGATCCAATTCATGGAACAACCATGAGGCTTCCAGGAACCAGGCAAGGAAACATGGGTATGGCATCTCAAACAAAGCTTATATGGGGTGAAACAGAGTGGCCATGTCTGGGATCAAACCCTGAATGATGAAATGGACTCCTGGGCATTCAAACAACTATCAGCCAAATACTGCATATACTACCAGCACACCAAGGATGAGATCAGCATTGTCATTGTCCACACTGACAATTTCCTGCTTGCCTCAAGCTCCAAAGTCTCCAATGATCTCATAAAAACCCAAATGTGTGAATGGTGGACTATAGCTGACTTAGGTGACACATGTTTTTAATACTGGTATGGGTTGTGGTAATTTCCTTGTGTTAAGACAGTGTTGTTCTACCCATTCCTTGTTGACACACAAACCCATACATCCTGAATCCACTAAAGCTTTAATCTTAAAGCATTCCATTGAGTCAATAATGGTAGTTATAACATCCATATCCATCTGATTCTTCTCTGTTGTTCACACAAATTGTGGTTTGTGTTTCAGATGGTTTAAATACCATAGCACTTCTGTTTCTGTCATTTGGCATGTGTGAAGGCAAGGGCAAGGGCAAGGGCAAGAGGGCAAGAGGGCAGAGGCAAGGGTGCAGGCAAGAGCAGGGCAAGGTGCTGGCTTAGGTCAGCTGCAAGCCATAGCCAAGCCAGTTTAGTTTAATAGCTGAGCTGACACTAGCCAAGCTGTAGCTGATGATGGCTCAGCTTGTTCAAGCTGAGCTGCAGCAACACTAACTGCAGCCAGCTCAGGATTACCAACCTGGTGACAAGGTGTACCTCAGTACAGAAAACCTGCTGACCCTCAGAGCCTCAAAAAAATTGATTGCAAGCTTGCAGGACCACTTGAGGTGATAGAAAGGTTGGCACTTCAGCCTATTGACTCAAAGTTTGAGTCTCCTGGTGTTACAATTTCTTTCTCTTATGCTTACCTCTACAATAGCTCTTCTTCACTTTGTTGCTAGACTTTGTTATTCATTTCACCTACCTGTTTCACCCCCTTGTTTTACTTCCTTTTACACTTTCCTATTGTTCCCTAGACAGTATATAAACCCATGCATGTACTGTAGTTCTGCAGTTCCAACTTAGTCGAGTATTGCTCTCATCTGAACAATCCTCTCACTCTTGTCTGCCACATTGCTCAAGATACCTTCATCATTGCCTAGCACAATGTCAAGGCATACTCTGTCCATTGACTGGGATTAGACTGAGACTCTAGTCATCATTGTAACTCAGTGCAAGGAGGCACAAATGATGGAGGGAAGTCAGGAGGATGAGTATGAAGTTGAAGAGATCCTGGATAGTTGAGTCATGGATGAGGGGAGACCAGTTGGAATCTAGTCAAATGGAAAAGTTATCTGGTGGAAGAATCATCATGGGAATTGGCAACAAATGTCTCCAATTTGGGCAATTAGTTAAAATATTCTACAAAGAAAACCCCTGTGCATAACAGTATACTCAAGCACATGCCTGTAACCTCAAGCTGAAATAATGTTTGAGCTTTTGTGATCAATCAAATCATATAGGAAAGGAATACATATTGGAAGGTAGTATACACATATTGAGCATAAACAGATATCATCAACTATTCTTGATAGCACTGGTGCCACTTGCTACCATGAGCCATCTTGCTTAGATCCAACTCAAACACTGGATGGGGGATGATGACATGCATCTTTGGTAACAGTAGCTGCTCTCTGCTACTTGGTGGTAGCCACATCAGTAAGCGAGCATGGGGTCCAGTAATCCAGCCAGTATTGTGATTTACAGAAACATGGCTTCTCCAGTCCTCCTGAATGTTTTCAAAAAGCTGATAAGGTTCATGTAGTGCATGTTCAGTTCTTGATGAAATTTTGATAACAGGAGTTGAATGGAGCACCCCAGTCTCAGCATTCCAGATGACAGTGTCATCATCAGAACCTGATGCAACCCTCTTTCCATCTGGTGAAAAGGCAACTGATGTGACACAATCAGTGTGTCCTTTGAGAGGACTGCCAACTTGCACCCCAGTTTCAGCATCCCAGATGCAGACAGTTCGATCAAAAGATCCTGATGCAATCCTCTTTCCATCTGGTGAAAAGGCAACTGATGTGACACAATCAGTGTGTCCTTTGAGAGGACTGCCAACTTGCACCCCAGTTTCAGCATCCCAGATGCAGACAGTTGTATCCTCAGAACCTGATGCAATCCTATTTCCATCTGGTGAAAAGGCAACTGATCTGACATAATCAGTGTGTCCTTTGAGAGGACTGCCAACTTGCACCCCAGTTTCAGCATCCCAGATGCAGACAGTTGTATCCTCAGAACCTGATGCAATCCTCTTTCCATCTGGTGAAAAGGCAACTGATGTGACACAATCAGTGTGTCCTTTGAGAGGACTGCCAACTTGCACCCCAGTTTCAGCATCCCAGATGCAGACAGTTGTATCATCAGAACCTGATGCAATCCTCTTTCCATCTGGTGAAAAGGCAACTGATGTGACAGAATCAGTGTGTCCTTCAAGAGGACTGCCAACTTGCACCCCAGTTTCAGCATCCCAGATGCAGACAGTTGTATCATCAGAACCTGATGCAATCCTATTTCCATCTGGTGAAAAGGCAACTGATCTGACATAATCAGTGTGTCCTTTGAGAGGACTGCCAACTTGCACCCCAGTTTCAGCATCCCAGATCCAGACAGTTTTATCATCAGAACCTGATGCAATCCTATTTCCATCTGGTGAAAAGGCAACTGATCTGACAAAATCAGTGTGTCCTTTGAGAGGACTTCCAACTTGCACCCCAGTTTCAGCATCCCAGATCCAGACAGTTTGATCAAAAGAACCTGATGCAATCCTCTTTCCATCTGGTGAAAAGGCAACTGATGTGACACAACCAGTGTGTCCTTCAAGAGGACTGCCAACTTGCACCCCAGTTTCAGCATCCCAGATCCAGACAGTTTGATCAAAAGAACCTGATGCAATCCTCTTTCCATCTGGTGAAAAGGCAACTGATTTGACATAACTAGTGTGTCCTTCAAGAGGACTGCCCACTTGCACCCCAGTTTCAGCATTCCAGATGCAGACAGTTTTATCATCAGAACCTGATGCAATCCTCTTTCCATCTGGTGAAAAGGCAACTGATGTGACAGAATCAGTGTGTCCTTTGAGAGGACCGCCAACTTGCACCCCAGTTTCAGCATTCCAGATGCAGACAGTTTGATCAAAAGATCCTGATGCAATCCTCTTTCCATCTGGTGAAAAGGCAACTGATATGACAAAATCAGTGTGTCCTTTGAGAGGACTGCCAACTTGCACCCCAGTTTCAGCATCCCAGATGCAGACAGTTTTATCTCCAGAACCTGATGCAATCCTCTTTCCATCTGGTGAAAAGGCAACTGATCTGACAGAATAATTGTGTCCTCTAATTGATAATTGCAGATTTGGCCATTCTGCCTTTTTACCAGCAGCAATTCTTGGTACACCTTTAAATTTTTGAAATAAATTTTTGCTCAGGATGCTATCTTTTGGCAAAAAAGGCAATGCAGATAGATATAAATGGGGAGTGCTTTTTGAAATCATATCCCCAAATATTCTGCAAAGGTTTATACCATCTCTTATTGCTTTCACAACATCATCATGATCATTGCCCTACAAGCATTGTTTTTTTTAATACTATTATAGTTGTCAATTTACCTACCAGAAACCAGTTGGCAACATTCCCCAGCATAGTGGGAGCTATGTTAATGCAATTCAACAAGCCAAGAACTTCAAGCCAAAATAGCATTTTTTCATTCAAGAGGAATGCTGATATTTGACAAGCTAAGCTTTCTTGATATTGTGTCAACTTGATGTGGTCAGCCCAAAAACAACATGAGTAGGACAAGTATGGTTTGATATCCTCCTGAATACGATATGACAAGTCAACCACTTGTGAATTGAAGACATATGAACTCTCCAAGTTGCAGATGTTGAAGCATAAATGCTGTGACATCACCTGGAGGCAGGTGCTCCCTAGTTGTACATTGACATTTGTAAAATCAATGAAGAATGGCCCACTCCTGTCTTTTGTAGTAAGGAATTCATAGAAAGTGGCATGAAGGGCCTGGACAGGCATGGATTGGTCAGAAATGCCACTGAGTAATGATCCCAAATGCTGCAGAACTGTAACCACTCTATAATGACCATGCTCCATGCACATGTTGCTATGCAAGACATCCAGGGATTCCATGGGAAGTGATTCTTGTGTTGATAGTGCCAAACGCAGGACAGAGTGGAAGCGACCAAGGGTCACATTGTCAGGATGAGGTCCCATGATACTGTGCAGGATAATCTTATACATGTCATCAAGCAGTGTTTTGCTCCCTCCAGCATTTGCAACAAGTTCTTCACACCGCTCTCTCTTAGTCAAAAAGCCCTTTGCATACTTGATATACTCGCAAGCAAGCCGAGCCCATTCAAACAAGCCATCAGACTTTTGAGTAAGCTGGCTGACTATTCTCTTGTCAATGCCATCAATTTCTGCCATTTGATGATAGATGTACAATTGGATGTCATTCTCTGTAGATGACCTAGAGATGTGATCCATGGACTCAGATCTAATGTCCCTTGTACTGGAGAATGCCTCAATGATGTCAGAAAGGGGTCTAGAAGTAACAACTATGCGGAAATTGGATGGTAAATGCATAGCATCTTTCATGAGGATTGAAAGGATATGGCGATGTGAGATTGCTTCACCACTCTCATCTAAAGCATCAATGACAATCAATACAGGTTTGCTAACTCCACCAAGAAGCTTGAAAACAGGTTCCTGGATAAGCTTCTGCCATTGCTGAGTTGCATCAGTGCTAGTGGGAAGTCCTGGTTCGTCTGTGACAAGTTTGATCAAGTAATCCTTCAAACCGGGGATGTGAGGGACCAAGTCACGTGCAATAGTGGTGAAGAGATTCTCGTGACGCTTGGGAGCCTGTCAGTTAAAGCAGAAGCATGAGCCAAACCCTTTACACTCATATATCCACCAATGGGCAATGGTATGGGCAATAGCAGACTTCCCAGTACCAGCAGGTCCAGAAAGCCAGAGAATCCGTGGAACAGTTTTGTCAGTGCTAATGATCCAGTCCTTGATTTTAGTCAGAATATCAATCCTCGTGCCGTCCAAGCAGGCCTTTGTTGTATCGATGCCAGCCCCTTCGGCATATGGAAGCATGCTAAAAAAACGATCTGATAATGGCGTTAGGGTGAAAGCACAAGCTATCGTCAAATGATACCCACCTTCCGAGTAGTTCGCGATGGAGACATTTCCTCTTGCAGAGATAAATTGACCACCTCTGATCTCGAACTGACTTGCGCCCTTCATGAAGTGGACTTCGTAAGATGGATCTTGCTACTCAAATGCAGTTAATTTCGCGAAAATTCTTTTGTTTATTGTATAACGCACCACGTCGTGCTCGACAGCAGCTTTATCTCTCAATTTCGTGTGCTCAACCACAGACATCGTAGTCTCGACCCTGTCTGAATCGCTCAAACGGGGATTGCCCTTCTCGAGACACTCTTTCCCCTGCTCATTGTCCTGCTGTCGATGGTGAGAACACGCATATGAATGAGAAAACGGTATGGCTAGCGCACTTCGATGGACGACGGAGTGGTATAAGGATGAGAATCTGTGATAGGTACAAGGTGAGCTGCATCCTGTGAGCGCGTCACGATCAATCTTTTATGATATCTGACATGAAATAAAAACGTGCCCCTGTTGCAGTCGGTGTTGCCTCTATGTTGGAACCAGAATCAAAACCACTTCCTTCTTTTTGCAGGGAGAGATAGGTCGACTCACTCGATTCAGATTCTTGGCCGTCGCCCTGATGCAGCGGATGAGATCAATGCTGCCGTGAGAGGAAGTTAGAACGTACGATAGTGAGCGGAACCAACACGTCGGGCTTATCGACTGCCACGGGACCGGGCAACGGAGTCGTGCTCTGAACCGTTCATGAGGCGGTGGTAACATGGCAGCCACGATTTGTATCTCACCGAAGAGGTCGCATGACGAGCCGCAGGGCTTGGAGAGTGACTAATGCTCAGCACGCCGAGAAGACTGCGTTTAACGTTTCCAAGCAGGCGTCGGGTGGGCGATTGAGATTCCCCTGCCTCCGAGTCCTAGTAGTGCCAATGACTTGTGAGCTAAAGATCGATAGCAACGGGATTTGTACATACAAATATTTGCTCTGGAGCGCTTGTTTTCTTATCTTTGCGATTTTGTTTCGATTTTTTCTTTGCCATTGCGAACGAATATTAGAGCCAGCGCCGTTTCCCGAAGCACGTCGAGCGGACTTCGAAATCGGAGTCTGAACTCATTCGTGTGAAATCAGGCGATTGGGCATATTAGGTCAGCTCATCAGCCTGTTCCACTAAGTGGGATATATTAAATGCCCAGACACTACTAATGGATCCGTGTCAGTACAACAAACGGCACCAGATGCCCTTGACCATTCTCGACGATCTCACACCCAAGCCATCCAGCGCTCCCTAGAGACAACCCTAAGCAGCTGGACGCTTCGTAATGGCTTCTTCTACCTCATTCGTGAGCGGCCTGTCCAAGACGATATATGCTGCACAGTGGACTTGTCACCATCTTAAAGTAATTTTTCGGTCTAGTTCAGTAGTAACAGCAGGCCCAGAGTCTATCAATAGTTAAACACTGAGTCTGCATCTGGTCCCGGTCCTTGTTCTCCAGCACTTTGCCTATCCGGAACTGCACAACGTCTCCTCCCACCTCCCGAATTCTCTTATTCACTCAGTACTCTTCTTAGGAGGCGACTTCCAGACCGTCTTGCACCGCACCCATCCTTTTCCCCCTTCCAACTGGCCTACCATCCCTGCTCATAACACGCCAATAAACAGAAGTAGGCCGTCCGAAGCACACTATGTGGAATTGTTCGTCATCAGAGTCTGGGTCTCCCTAGCTGGTTGCACAAGTTGAGGATGAATTTGGTTAATGATGACGATGAGCACACGGATGAGCCCAGTGTTTAGGACTGTTCTCAGGGAATAGTGTGTCTAGCTCTACAGCCAGCAAGATTCTGACTCTGCCACAACGTGCCGAAACTCATCAGATTACACTTGGCCCACGACTAAAATACATACTGGACTTAAAACGATCTGGTGAGCTGCTTCTTGTCGCTGTGACATGAAATTCATTCGATGTTTTTGCATTCGACAAGGAAGACGTGGCTGTTGTGCATTGGACACGAATGACAGAAAATACACGTCTTTTCGGCAGTACTAACCACGCGTACATGTGCCGATACACCAAGGGCAATGCGCATATAGTATTGATAGGACGTAACCCCAAAGCCGCCAAATCCATTCTCACATCATTTACAAAGCCCAGTGCGCCAGGAAACAAACTGACGCACGAACTTGTTCAATGCGATGTCACTCTTATGACGAATGTTCACACCGTTACGCAATGCTCCTTGAACGCGACCCGAAAATCAATTTTCTCATCATGTCTCCTGGGTTTTTCAGTAACAAGGGAAGGGACGAGACCCTAGGAGGGATCGATAAGAAGCTCGCAGCCCACTATTATGTGAGGTGGAAATTTACCAGGGATCTGCTTCCAAGTATACGGAGAGCGGAGGACGCTGGTGAGGAAGCCTGTCTATTTTAGGAGCGGGTTAGGGGTCTTTGATTGCGGGTCTTTCTGCACCGACTTATGATGGAGGTAGGCACTTCTTTTCAAACCACGACTGTGACCTGATCTATGAACTCAGGAATTTGCATCGAGAAACCCTTTCTGTGTCATTTATTCATGCTTGTGCGCAAGCAAGATCGATTCTCAGCTAGGGCAATGTTTGCCTTGTCCTATCCCTTGCATGATTGCGCGGAATATATGTGGCATGACGTTTTAAACTGCACCGGAGACGAGGGAATCAAGGGCGCATGGAGAATTGGATCGAAAAAAAAGGCAAGGATCGCAAAAAATTATTTTAGCGACGAAACCCAAATAATTAAAACAATAAATTATTCGATAATACTTGAAAAATAAATACAGAATTTTCGTGCCTTTGGTCAACCACTAGCGCAGTCTAAGCCCGGGGCCCACGACAAGGGAAGCACGAGTAAAAGAAACGATTGGCCTCTTCACCCTCCCCGGGAAAGGAAACACTCACCTTGCTTGGGCGAATTAGGCGGGCGACGGCGGCGTGGCGAGTGTCAACCTGACTAAAAAGCCTTAAACAGATGACAGGTATCAGCCAACAGTGTATGAACAGAAGAAACAGAAAAAAAAGAAAATCAAACCGTATTGTCACCTGTACACCCTTCCCAGCCACTCCGTGTTCACGGAAATGGCTTACTTCCTGGCCGAGACGAGCTCCGCCCAAACGTTGTCCGCAATCTCTTCTGCCAAATCCCTACTGATGTACTGAAGTGAAGGAGGAAACGCCTCGTCGAATTCCTCGGACGTGCAGTAATCCAACGCTGATGTTTTGAGAGCGAGACGAGCCTTTTCGTTTTCCTCGTGGAACGCGACAAGATATCGAGCATGGCGTACCAGCCTCTTCATCCATTCAGAATCAGCCCCAGTAATCTTTCCCATGGACAAAGTTGATATCTCGGCAGTATGGGCCTTCCGGTGCTTGACGGCTGTAGTGGCCGAGAGTAACCTCTCCTTTCCTCCTTTCTTGAGCATGGACAAACGGGCAGCTGCCTTGCTGCGTTCCACGGCCAAGAGCATCTTGCGCACTGACGACCTGGCGGCCGACTCGTCCGTCTCTATGAATATACCAAGACCTATAATCACATCAGCGCTCTGGTTGGGTACGGCATCTAAAGATGGGAAATGGGATCGACGACGACCAGCATCGACGGTTGCAATGCAGGATGTGATAGCGTGCATGATGGATGTAACGTGTGTGAGTGCGTTAAAGAGAAAAGGAGCTAACTGTGTCGCCCAATTAATCTAGGCCGTCTCGTTCTCAACCGCACGATCGGTCAGCCACATGTGTTGGCAAGTATTTGCACCCTTGGTGTTAGGATGTTCATATCAACGTTTTGCACGTTGCGAGATTTATTTTCGTAAGTGCGAAATAGTCCCCTAGCAACGTCGACATAGCTGACTTTTCAACGGACTGTCGCGGTGGGTTGACTAGGGTTAGTTCAGCTTTGGTCAGCGATTTCACTGACAATGAGCAGAAACCTTATCGCTATCACCAAACAGTCCTCTGTTCCTCTTCAACCAAGGTTTCCAGGTAGACCTGGGCATCGATTATGGTCGTAGCTGTGCTCGGCGACTCTATAAATTGCGCGGCATTCCCAGGAAGGATAAGTCCTGCTTCTGAGAATCGCAAAAACTATCAAGAGAAGTGTTGAATCGAGTCAGCTCGCCGAGCCTACACGAATAGCCCTTGCGGGAGTACTTGCACGTGCTTGGACATACGTACCCCCCATCTGAGGTCGCGGTTGGCATAGTTACGCGTGGTTGATCACTGTGCCCGGCACCCCGATTAATTTCGATGGATTTCAATAGACCTTGAGCCATACTGGTTGTGAGGGTGTGCTTGCTAAACTCTGGCATACTTGAACATGTTTGGTTATTTTCAACACCCGCACTAGTTGTGGAAGTGTACCTGGCGGGCGGTGGATTAGCTGCATGCGCTTTTTTATGACCGACACCCATATTAGTCATAGAGAATTCGGGGAATAGGAACTCGCTGAAAGTTTGTCATGCTTACGCTAAACGCTAACATTGCTGAGGCATTTGAGGCACCCAGTCGTCGGCATAGCAAATATCTTTCCAGGTCAAAGAATGAATCCACCCTTCCTCCGATTCTATCCAGAACGACAAGGCATATTGACGGCCAAGCGGTACAGGTACAACTAGATGGTCTTGGTTGTGGGTCTGTCAGTTCTCTCAATTAGCGTTTTACGATATGCGGCGGGGTACCATTACATAGAACTGCTCAACACCGCAGCTTCTATTGCCGTTCAGGAACGACTCGATGTAGTCGTCTCAATAAGTAGCTGTTGCATGGGTAACTAATCTCATTCGCATATTATTTCAGTCTAACGGTCGATAAGGTATATTATTACCAGCGATGGCGTGATGGCGTGCGTGCTGCTTGACGTTCACGCTAATGGAGTAGATCATTTCTACTTTGTTCCGATACCGGAGAAGTCTTACCCATGTATATATTGCAAATTGTCATCGCAGAGTGCACCTTGTAACGTTTTTGAAGCGTTCGCGAGTTTTGCCAATGTTTCAAACGGCAAATCCTTGACATTCGGTGTCGGCCTTGGGTATATGAATTCAAAGAGTGTCAGACTCTTCGGTCATCTGGATAACGTCGCTCCTGGTTTTAACTTTCGGAAATCCCGTAGCAACACATTCTAGATTCTTGCGATGAACAAAGTACAGTACGTTATCAGTTGATTGGAAGGTGGTGTCCGCGTCTGAGGCGCTGACTAAAAATCTTCAGGTTAGCCTCGGCAGCAGAGAATAAAATATTTTACTGACAACGAGCGGAAAGGTTACTGGGGATAAAAGATGCAGACAATGATGAAGCATCGGCCTTCTGTTGTTTCTCAGCTACAGCATTAGATTTTGGGTCAGCCTCTGTGAGTGAACAATAATTTTTACAGCGAGCGGAAACCTCGTTGCGACTGGGGATGGATGGTGCGGTCAACGAAGAGGTGGCAACCTGCCGTTCTTTATACAGCACCCTCGACGTCCAGGGCTGACATGTTTAGGTTCAGCCTCTATGAACAGAAACTAAAATGTTTTGCTGATAGGAGGCAGAAACCTTGAGCGATGATAATGTAGGAAGCGGTAGACTTCAGTTCGGCTACAGCACCATTGACGCTGAGTGATAGATTTTGGATCGGCTGGGCTAACAATCGCCCGAGAGAGGCGGCGACCTTCTCGTCTTTTTTGACAGGAGTTTCTGAGTCGGCTTGGATACTCATATGTAGGAAAAGAGACCTTTCAGGTATCCGCTATTCCATGCTTCTGATATACGACGTGGCACCCTTCAACATGTGAGGCCTGCATATGCCCGGAGGTTGTAGAGGGTCGCGAACGGCTATCAAGGAATGCAGGGTGCACTGCAACGAAGTCCCTGCAGAAATTCATTCAGCATCATAAGCTAGCAGTCAGTGCTTCAGTATTAGCAAGTTGTTGTATGAGATATAACGAACTGTGATGTAAGCCGGGTACTTGTGTTTACGTTCATTTACTGAATCTTGAGTTTCGCCAGTAGGGTACGGTTCGCCCAATTGAACTGCAACTGCCATATCTGCGTTTCTAACCAGTTTCAGAAGCCGAGAGGTCAGCTTTTCAACAAAGGAGAATGGATAAATCCAAGGAAGCACGCGAGGCAGAGGTGCGTCATTTTACGTTTTTCTTGGCGCGGTGGCATAAGCAGCCTCGCAGGCAGCGAGAGCGAGAGCAGGGCAGAGAGGCCAGGGCAGGATATGGCAGCAAGAACGAGGGTGAGGATGGGGCAGCGGCAGAACGAAGGCGAGGAGAAGGCGACGGCGACAGGACGAGGACTCCGACGATACTGCGACAGAACGAGTGCGAGTACATGGCGGGGGAGAACGAGGGTGAAGACATGGCGGCAAGAATGAGGGGGAAGACAGGCGGACGAGTACAGCGCCATGATAGAACAAGGGAGATGGCATGGCAGCATGAACGAGGGTGAAGACATGGCGGAGGACGAGGGGTTCTCGATGGGCGCGTAGTCTTGTCAATTAGTTTTTTTTCGCATAGAAATGCTGTGTTGAAGGTTGGTATGGTACCGGTACAAAAAGTAGTCCAAGTGCTGCGAATGGTTCGGCCTCCGTGCGCAGTAGTCCACGTGTCAATATCCTCAAAGGCGAAGAAGAGTCAAGAATTTAGCAGTCGCTTAAAGTTGTTACGTTTCTCGTGAAAAGAAAGATGAGACGAAAACTTTGCCTTGTATCTAATGCACCTTCACAGCGTGAACGGGGGGCAACCATTGCAAAATTGACGTTGTGGTCGTGGAGGTGTTTGAAGAGGCTTTCCACCGCTTGCGATTCTAAGTGGCAGGTGCATGTCACGCTCGAAGGAAATCCCCAATGATGAAGCCGGCCGTGCCTAATCCCTTGGTGAGCGGCTGCTGTGATTCGTTTGCGATCTTAGCGCCATACAAGAAATTCGTCTGTGTCTCCCTCGCGTGGACGCTCAAAGTTTACCAACATGATTCGCTGTTCAAGTGTCTCGAGAACCCGCTGTCCCGGAACGTTCTCTAAATGAACTGTTCAGACTTTGTATACTTGTTGTGCAGTGTCATATAGCGGTGGTGACGTGTTATCAGCAGGAAAAGCAAAGATCTGGTACTTTAGTACCATTTTTCTCAGGATAAGCACGCAGGGCAACCACGAGTTGGCAAATAATTCCGAATGGGCACTGGCTTCTGAGTGTGGCTTTGCTAAAACACGAGATCCTGAACAACGCGTTGGAGAAAGATATAAAGTAGGAAAGAACGCACATATATTCGCTGATGGCGCGTCTATGATGTATGACAGACGACTTACCGCCCGTACAAGCTCAGCCTTGAGCGTCTTTTTTCTTTCAAGACTGGTCAGAACGTCCATCTCCAAATAAGCACCACCAGTGCTGGGCGTGGCCAAGAGTTTCACCTCCTGAGATAAACCATATTCATTTGCGACGTGTCTGACGGAAGCGGGAGGCGGCAGGGGCATTCTGGGGCTTGGTGCCTTGTACTATGCTGAAGGGCTGAGTGATACTTAGCTCAACGATGCACGCTGAAACATGTTCTGACTCCCTGAATACAATGCAGACATAACAGAATGACGGTAAGAGCAGATAATTACGCGCAAATCCAGGTTGGCGCGGTTTGCTGCCTTCGCCTCGTCCTAGTACTAGCATTGATAGTATTGAGAAAGTTGGAAAATGGCGGGCGCTGCTGCGTCTGCTGGGATTGTTTGTTTCTCACCATAATAGTTTAGAAATAAAATTTTTTTTTTTTTCCGGATAGAAATATTCATTATAGGAGACCTAGGTATCGTGCTACGATACAGTAACTACCGGCAGCATAAGCTCCGGAACAAGCCGGGGAACCAAGCCCCAACATCATGCTACCTACAAAGAAATTTCCGGCAAAAGTAGTTAAAGAAACTCTACCTCACAATGACGACAAGGGCCTATTCATACCCCCGTCTATAGTCCTTTAGAAAAACCAAACCATTGAAGCGCGATTCAGATTTCTTCGTCTGTGAGGGCGCCAAGGCCAAGCGAATTGCATTCATTGGCTCATTTGGGGACTGAACAGGCTGGCTGAAAGCGAAAGGGGGCATAAGCAGCAAGCTGAAATCAAAGGTGACTAGTGACTAAGCTGAAAGTGCAAGCCGGCAGCTAGCAGCTGAAAGCCAAAGCGGCGAAAGCCGATGTTGACAGTACCGTGCCAAAATATGATTACGTAATTGATCAAACCACCGCCTTCCAACATGCCTGGTGAGTTTGTCATTTATATGTTGAAAATTTTATTTAATCATTCCGATTAGGGTTGCTACAGCCCAAATCTAAAGACACAAGGGCACAGTTATACGGTTTTCTCCTGCCCATGGGATACGACTTTTTTGACAAATACTGTGAAGTCAAATCCTTAGACTTGACGTCTCCACACGGCCAACTCGATCCACTCTGGATTGGTGCCATGGCTTTCCAAAAAGCAGTCGGTTTTGAGATCGAGACGGGTACGGTCGAACTCGAAAAGAAGCAGATAGGCTATTGTCTAGCTCTTGCTATATACCCATGGAAGTCGTTTCATCCATCTTCTGAACAAATTGATGCGGTCGTGCGGGAGCTTGCAACTTGTGACGTCGAGGTGCAAGCAGAAGATATTGGTTGGTACAGAGGCACAGTATCCTTTAGGCTCGAGATGGATTATACAGATGAGGAGAGTTGATTGCATGGAAGTTTTTGCATGACTGGGTCATCCAACTAGTAGCGTGCATAGAACGAGTATTTCCTTCAAGTCGTTTTCATGATAAGTCCTAAATCTTTACATAATTTACGTGATAATATGCTTTAATACTTATCGTTGTTTTTTGCCTTTGACTTGCGGCGGCCCGGGGTGTTAAGAGTCAATGGCCATGATAGTCACCTGTTCCGTTGTCATTCATCGTTTCAACTTGAGCTTGAGTCGACGTTTACTGCATAACTTGAGTTCCTATACCCATAGAGTAGTGAGACATAATGCTACGGTGCTATCAATCATATTCATCATTTTCAACTCCTGCGCTACTCGGATTTCCTTCAGGTAAACCGATCGCAAATGTTCACATTGTGACGGTGACGTTTACTAACCAATCCAACACAAGCGGCCTTAGGCTAGCACTGAACTTTCGTCATAAATAGCAGTACGTAGAGAATACAGTGCATGAAGGTAGAATTAGAAGCAGAAGTCTTCCTCGTAGAACAAAGAAACAGGAAAAAAGTAAACAGGTGAAGTGAAAACCTTGAATGATATGGCTAGTAAAAGACTACTCACTACTATACGGAGACTTCAAGAAATGTCTACTACTAATGCAATGGGAGCACGTCTGAGTTAAGTTGTCAGATAGCCCTAATCATATGAATGCATGGTATTTCATTGTTCAATCAGTGGGAGAGGACTGAGCCTGTAGACAGTGTCGTATTTAGATATCCAGTGCTACCAATGCGAAGACAAGTGGCTCTACTTACCACCCGTTTTCCCTGAGTGACTGGTCTCTCAGTTCTCGCAACTTGTTGTCAGACCGTATTGTTCCCAACTCGAAAATTTCGGTCCAGATAGTATTTGAAGGATGCATCGAATCTGAGGGCTCTGTGTAGTGTTCCGAGAGAGTCTGGGAGTAAAAGATTGTGCTACGCCAATAATGGCCCGACGTCTGAATGGAGACTAGCATTTTCTGACCTGTGGCTGAAAAGACAAATTTAGCCTGTTCACGAATTTGTTTGGTGTTCGGGAGAGTATGAAGTAGGAGTTGGATGCATCTGTGGTCTCCGATATTATCTCCATCAGCATAGGGCTTGTTCTCCACAATGAAAAGATACAATTTATCTTTAGGCTCCGCAGATCTTGCTAGCAGGACACCAAAATCCGGTGTCCGGGCAAAAGTGGGTGGGTATCCATTGCTGGCTTTTAAAGGGCCAATACGAAAGGCCGACTGTGGATGCACGAGACAGTTTGACATATTAAGAGCGAAATCGTTTAGAGCAAGATCCCATATCGCATATACAGGATGTTCGAGACGCTGGGTATTATATTCAGGAGATGCAATGCTGATAGCTCTAGCCAATTTGGTGTCGTAAAAGGGGATACGAGGACGGTCAAGATCCATGGAAGCAGACAGTAAGCAATTGCTTTGCGGAACTTAAATAAGCCAGAATTCTCTGTTGCAAAAATCCAAAGACGGTTCGTAGCGAACCGAGTAAATCGCGTTAGGGATGACCGTCGGATCGGGAAATGATCAGCCTGCACCCCCGTATTATGCTCTATATTCTGCGTGCAGACCTGAATTTGGACCTGGAGCCTTTGAGCTTTGTACTCCGTGTCAAGTATCAAGTAGTCATCGATGCACTGCCTTGGCGGCTTACTCAGGGTGTTGTTTTAATCGGGTAAGATTCAGGCTCCGCTACAACGTGCTTACACTTGGCTCGCGACTAAAATCATTACAGTCATTGGACTCTACATAACGATCTGCTGAGCCGTTTCTTATTTCTGTAACATGAACTTCATCTGATGTTTTGCGCATTCGGCAAGGATAACGTGGCCGTCGTGCATTGGACGCAAATGACAGAAGATACGCGTCTTTTCGGCAGTATGCAGATCTGTGCGCACTTATGTGATTATTTCCATCCTACGCAGAACAACGATGTCAGCAGCCATTCACTCCTCCAATGCTGCGCATGCATTACCGAAAGCGTCGGTTGCCATATTCGTGGGGGGAACATCAGGGATGGGCTGAAGCATGGCTGAAGCCCTCGCCAGATACACCACGGGCAATGCGCATATAGTCTTGATAGGAGGCAACCGCGAAGCCGCCGAATCCATCCTCGCGTCGTTTCCTAAGCCCAGTGCGCCAGGAAACAAACTGACGCATGAATTTGTTCAATGTGACGTCACTCTTATGAAGAATGTTCACACCGTTACGCAACAGCTTCTTGAACGCTACCTGAAAATCAATTTTCTCATCATGTCTCCTGGGTTTTTCAGTAGCAAAGGGCGGGACGAGACACCAGAAGGGATTGATAAGCAGCTCGCAGCCCACTATTATGCAAGGTGCAGGTCTTTGATTGATATGAATGACCTCTGATCGAGAAAATCGTTCTCTGTGTTGGCAGCAGGTCTTTCTGCACCAACTTATGATGGAGGTAGGCACTTCTTTTCAAACCACGACTGTGACCTGATCTATGAACCTAAGAATTTGCATCAAGAAACCCTTTCTGTATCATTTATTCATGCTTGTGCGCAAGCAAGGTCGATTCTCAGCACAATGTTTGCCTTGTCCTATTTCTTGCATGATTGCGCGGAATATACGTGGCATGACATTTTCAACTGCACCAGAGACGAGGGAATCAAGGGTGCGTGGAGAATTGGATTGAAAAAAAAGGCAAGGATCTAGGCCGCAAAAATTATTTTGGCGACGAAACCCAAATGATTAAGCTTTTGGGAACACAGGATGGATGTCGACTAAACAATTTTCATCTCATCATACATTATTAATTAAAAAAATTAATTATTCGATAATACTTGAAAAATAAATACAGAATTTTTGTGCTTTTGGTCAACTGCTTGCGCAGTCTAAGCCCGGGGCCCACGACAAGGGAAGCTTGAGGAAAAGAAACGATTGGCCTCTTCACCCTCCCCGGGAAAGGAAACACTCGCCTTGCTTGGGCGAACTAGGCGGGCGACAGGGGCATGGTGACTGTCAACCTAACTAAAAAGATGACAGGTATCAGCCGACAGTGTATGAACAGAAAAAACAGAAAAAACAGAAAATCAAACCGTATTGTCACCTGTACACCTTTCCCAGCCACTCCGAGTTCACGGAAGTGGCTTACTTCCTGGCCGAGACGAGCTCCACCCAAACATTGTCCGCAATCTCTTCTGCCAAATCCCTACTGATGTACTGAAGTGGGGAACGCCTTGTTGAATTCCTCGGACGTGCAGTAATCCAATGCTGATGTTTTGAGAGCGAGACGAGCCTTTTCATGGAACGCGACAAGATATCGAGCATGGTGTACCACCCTCTTCATCTGTTCAGAATCGGCCCCAGTAATCTTTCCCATGGATAAAATTGACATCTCGGGGGTATGGGCCTTCCAGTGCTTGACGGCTGCAGTGGCCACGACTAACCTTACCTTTCCTCCTTTCTTGAGGCACAAACGGGCAGCTGCCTTGCTGCGTTCCACGGCCAAGAGCATCTTGCACGCTGACAGACCTGGCAGCTGGCTCGTCCGTCTCTATGAATACACCAAGAACTACAATCGCATCAGCGCTCTGGTTGGGTACGGCATCTAAAGATGGGAAATGGGATCGACGACGACCAGCATCGACGGTTGCAATGCAGGATGTGATAGTGTGCATGATGGATGTAACGTGTGTGAGTGCGTTAAAGAGAAAAGGAGCTAACTGTGTCGCCCAATTAACCTAGGCCGCCTCGTTCTCAACTGCACGATCGGTCAGCCACATGTGTTGGCAAGTATTTGTACCCTTGGTGTTAGGATGTTCATATCAACGTTTTGCACGTTGCGAGATTTATTTTCGTAAGTGCGAACTAGTCCTCTAGCCGAACGTCGACATAGCTGACTTTTCAACAGACTGTCGCGGCGGTGGTGGATCATATGAAAGTTGGTTGAGATTTTCCGTATGGCGATCGGTTAATTAATCCGTACGTCTGAAAGAGCGAAACGTTAAAGCTTGGGTTTCTAATTACTCTAATACATGCCGCGGTTGCACACTATATTTTGGAAGGACGAATGTCAACTACCCTGATCACTCTCTTTCGTTTTTTTTCTAATACTTCCAGTAGTCTTCCAAACGCTTGTGAACGGCTCGGGGAATAAGAGCTTACTGAATTCTCTGATATCACCATAGATCTTACGTGCTTGGACACGCCACATACTGATGTTTCCGAGACAATCACAACAACCAGTATTCGACTTTTGAAAAATATTATCCAGGTCAGACAACGATTCCACAGGCTTTTCCTCCAATTCTGTCCAGAATCGCAAGACAATACGATGACCAAAAGCCACAGCAGGCGTTGTCATTTGCCACTTTCGTACATCTGTTAATGCTTTAATTGCATTGTGCTGATAATATTCTGCCTTTCCAAACGTCAGCTAGGAGACAGAGAGAGTATGTGGATCAAATCAATTACCCATGTGATAGCTACATCTGGTGGCACCGCTGTGATCATGATATCGAGTTGCTTGCGCACCGCGATTGGGGCCGTAATGTCGAGTAATTCAACGTTACGGTGCGTTGCCGCGTACACTATACCAAAATCTCAATTGGGTATTGATTAACCCTTGTGCTGACGAGATTGATTACTATAGCCGCGATCGAGCACGGGAACAAAACCTACCCGATGTATATGTTGCAAATTGTCAACGCATGGTAAGGCAACGTAGCGTGTTTACACTTGATTGTAAAGCCTCATCAGATGACGTCCACAACTGCTGCCTCAGAAGCCAAGAGACCTTCGTCAACCATGCCGAGATATATACCGGTCAACTTTCCGCGAAGCGTAGAAAGCAAAGTGGAAAGGAAGAGGTTACTGGGCGAGTGGAAAGCGCCTCGCCTGGCACCAGTCCAGCAGTCATATTGACGCCAGCAGGTATCAATCTTTTCGTGAATTGCACATGCGCAAGTACCTGCCAATACTCTCAGAACAAGTTACAACAGGCAACTTCAGAAATGCCCCTGGCATGTTGTCAACTTCTCCTATGGCTCATGAAAGTTACCGACGCATCCTGGATAAACCTGCGATTGCTGGGCACGAGATAAGACCGAAAGCAGAACGTACGGGCATGCCAAAAATTTGCGGGAGTTTAGAACGGCTGCGGTCACACGTTATCGTCTCCTTTCGCACGCGTCTACTTCAGAAAATAAATTCAGACTTGATTCAGAAACGAGATTGCGCAGAATTCGTGCCAACAGGTCATGAAGCAACAACATAAGAGAATCACCAATTCAACGGAGACCTGTTCTTCATAATTCACCGCGCTTGATTGAACCAAATGCACAGATTCCCACTGTTTCTAGATGAGCAGCTGCAATCACTCGATCTGTGAAGTCATGATTTACACCATCAGCATCCATCGGTAGCAGTGGGCAAGTGTGAACATACAAGCCATTCAGCCCGCACTGTACTATTGGGAACACGTCAATTATGAAGATACTCATTGCAAGTATTACCCCTTACATCTTAGCAATAGGGCGATCAGGGTTGACAACCAAGCTGACTGGAAGGCGGTCTGGAAGACGAATCAATGGATTAAGAAAAGCAATATTATTGCAGAAACGAACATATGTCCCGAAGCGTTTCAAGATCATTAAAGGCCTCCCCCCCATCAACATTGCCAAGAGTGGACGTCTGGACAATGGACCCAGTGACAGGAGAGAGCATGAGCATGTTGATTGTTAACAACGAGAGTAGTCGTTGCCGTGGGGTAGTTGCGAGTCTGTAAGGACAGGGAAGTCACTGAGACATGTACAGAGGTTGGCAATTCTCACGCTAACCAGTGTGATCGTATCCTTTTCTTTCTTTTCTTTTTCGCATAGAAAGCGCAAGCGCTGCCACCTAAAGAGTGGACATGAAACTACTGGCAACTGTCTCCACGTGTGTTTGGCCTCTGTGAGCCTATGATCATGAAGGTAATGACTCAAAAGTCAAGTAGTCGTGTTCCTTTCATCCCACGCCACTATCGCAGCAGGAACACTGGCAGATGACATGGTCAAATGTAGGTGCATAGATATAAGGAAGCCCGAAAAACCCCATTCTATCTATGTGATTATTGAATTGCGAACAGCCCCTGACTTTTCCGAGTATGTCTTTGCTAGTCACGTCAATCACGTCAAAAGAGACGCTAGATTGGTCTGACAGAATTGATGACATAAGGTTTGGGTGGTCTGACAGCAGACGCAATGGGAATGTAGATCTGTGGCAGGGTGACAGACAGATGCCATGCGTCTCCTTATCACATTGACTTTGGGACTTGCCCTTTCATCACGTCCTCGATGTCAGGCGTGCACCGGGCTTGGGACCTGACACACATCCACACCATGATTGTCGTTTACGGAACATAGTATTTGACAAGCGGCGTCAGGTAACATGCTGTGTGCGATACCACCCCCTACGCGCTCCTCAGAAGGCCTTGGGCGTGCCGTACTCCCTGTCTGTCTCCTCGACCCGTATTATATTAAGCTACTGAGTAAAGATGCACCGATTTGCCTCAAGGAGCATTCTGGGTGCTCTTGGGCACGCGTTCTGTACTTGTTTGTGCTTGCCTAAAGTCGTCAGGTCTCGTGCTGCTAAGCCAAATGGAGCTGATATGCGCGGCATTGGCTATCGGTGCTCGACCCTAGATATGAGTGACCATGCGATCGATGCCAACGATGTGGAAGTTCGGAATCGTCGGAATGGCAGCCGTGCTGGCCTTGTGGAGATGTCTCTTCATATTTCCACGAAGACAAAATACTCTGCATGACGGGCTCCGGGCCTTTGGCGAGTCTGGGTCTGTACAAACCACGAAGAGTGGTGCGTGTCTGACTCGTGGGATTTGCATATATTTATGTTTTCAAACTCAGATAGGTCCACACTATCTCTGGAAAGCAAAGGAATGTAAAACACCGCAACCACTACCCACTTCAAAGTTCAACTGATCCCTGGAGTATCCCATGCCCTTCATACAGGTGGACGGATCCAGTGGCCCATGGGAGTGCTCTTATGCCATATCAACGCCTTCGAAGGTTTCGGCAGAGATCGTAGATCCGGAGATACCTACTATCGTGTTTCTTCATGGGACCTACACAAACATGGACACATTTCAACGTTGCGCGTTATTCTTTACTCGATCGGTTGGGTATTGACATTTGACGTCCAGGACAATTCGACAATCCAACGCTGAGACAATTCAACCTCGTTACATTCGACCAAAGAGGACGCGGATCAACGGGTGGATTGCTCCCGTATGATCCATTTTTGCCATCCAACATTACCGATGATGTATGGGACGTACTTCAGACATTGAAACTGCCCCCCTGTCATGTCTTCGGGCTCGGAATCGGTTATTATGTCGCGCTTGACTTGGGAGCAAGGCACCCAGGATGGGTACATTCAATCACGATATGCTCGCCGCTACCTCCTGTTGAGGTGAGCTCTGAACGGATTTAGGTGTGGACTCGATTGCTTATGATGCACGACAGACAGACGAGGTGTTGGAAGGCCGTAAGCAAGTGTATCAGTGTTTGGAGAGCTGTGTCCAGTCGCGCTTGGAAGGTAAATTGGCTGATAAAGAGCTCACTGAAGATGCCATTCAAGGCATTGTTCAGCTCTTGTGGAATATGACACACACCCAACTTCTTCATGCGTAAATCAACCATTCTCCTCAAACGTATATGGTTATGACGACGAGGCTTTTAGAATTATGAGATCAACTTGGAAATATAGCGTACCCAATTATACGACATCATCCCCACAGCTAGCCCATGCTTTTAAAATCATGTATACGATGTTCCGGGATCAAGTGCCACTGCGCAAAGAGCATCTGGGGAAAGTAAGCTTCGTTTGTCGAGCGTCGTGCTTTGTTGATTCTAAAGACTACATAGATCCAATGTGCAGTCACCATCATTCACTTCAGCGATGACGTCGCTTATGGGTTCGAGGTTCCAGAGGACCTAAGAACGAGACTACTTGAAGCAGGTGTGCAAGTGAAACCCGTGAAAACAATACCAGGTCCTCGGTATGGTTGTTTGACGCACCCTGAACAGTTCGTCACATTTCGAAATTCGCACTCAGGTATTTGTTTTGCTGATAATCAACAGGGCTAATGCCATCCTTTTCAACGATGTCATGTCAAGTTCAGCCACCGATGTGCGACCATTCAACATGAGAGATAATAGTGAACGGCTAGAGACGCCGTTTACGCAACGGCTAGCCGAGTTTGGTTATAACGGTACGGAAGATGGGGATATAGAACGTCCAAATGACTACCGTTGGGTTTCCGAGTTTTGATGTTTCTACGCACTTTAATGGACCAGTATGAAATTTCGGGCAAAAGCAGTATCTCCGAGACATTACACAATCAATCGAAATAGTTTACATAGATGTACACACATCACATTATGCGTTATTTGACTCTGAAGAGTGACTCTTGATAAACTCGAGTGCCATCTTGGGGCTAGAAAACCAAGGTAGAAAGATGGGCGGAGAGGGACGGCGGCGGACGTACCTATCAACAGGCTTGACCGGAATCTTCTTGTCCACGAGCTTTCCGCCCTTCTCGAATATGAAGTGACTCCTCTTCGTCTTTCCCCCCTCTCCGGCACCCAGCGCACTGACCAGGACCCGGTTGCAGTCAGACAAGAGATGATACGGGAGCTCTTTCTTGATACAAACAGACGCGTGGATGAACATGAGCATAATGACAACGCCAAAAAAATGCATACCTTGGTTTGCCACTTGGTCTGGGCAGAGGGCATATCGGCGCTTAGGCAGTACACGTCATAACCCGCCGCAGCAAACTCTTGATAGACATCGCGGAACCCACACGCCTGGGTCGTGCATCCGGCTGCCCGACAATCGCAGCAGAGGGAGGCAGAAATGTCGGCCGACGAGCACGCAAACATGAGGATAGACCAGACTCACGTGTATCGGCCTTGGGCACGAGGAAGAGGACGACGCCCCGGTCAGCAGCGAGCTCGGCCACCTGCACGTCCTCCTCCTTTTCGTTCTTGAGCGTCAGCGTGGGCAACACGCCCCCCACCTCGATGGGCATCAGCCGAGGCCCCCCCTCGGGCCCGGTGTCGTTCTCGTTTCCGTCCGTCTCCATCGCCTGGGGATCCGAACGAGCCTGCGATACACCCTAATTTCAGCCTCATAGCCAGCAAAAAATCTATACAGAGAGAGAGAGAGAGAGAGGAAGGAGGGAGAGGCGCTACCTTCTTGTGCGAGGAGTCGCCATCCTCGCCAGCAGCGCGCTTCTTGTTTTTCGTTGTTGTCTGCCTGGGCCTCTCAGCGTCCTTGGCCTGCGCCGAAATCCGAGTCGACCGCCGCGGTGCGAGTGCGCCTGCTGGATCCATGGCTTTTCTGGGTGGCATCTCTGAACTCTGGCGTGCTGTACGTGACGAGATGTTGATGTGGCTGGTCTGTGCGCAAAAAAAAAAAAAAAAAAGAAAAAAGTCAGACCAGCCAAAGTCTTGGAGTATTGAGTCTGTCATCAAGGCCTCATGGACATCTCGTGCCAGGCACCACACTCGCTAAGAAACTCACCCGACTACTAGATGTATCCACAACAATAGCACCGCCAATGGCTCCACTTCGTCTGGATTGCGCTCCTTTCGCAAAGCATCCTCATCATGATCCACACGGGATATCCCTCCAGCCGTCATCGAGCGGGCCATGATCGCTTTCTTCTTTCTTTCCCGTAGGTGTAGAACGAGCACGGGATGCCTGAAGGCCGACGATGACGTTTTCACACTAGTACCTGACGGGTATATTTAGGAACGACATACTGGACTGTTCCTCTGTGGAGTGGCGTAGGAGTGGGGATGGAAGCCTATATGCTCTTGCTAGTCGGCGAGATCATTGTATTATCAAAGCCATGATCGTTGGATGGATCAATACGCGCGAGAAGCTGAATACCTATCGTTTCACACTGGAGTCCAGACGGTTAACCGCATCCGACAGGTGTTTTTGAAGAGCAGTAAGGTTTGCCATTAGTGTCCACAGATAGATGGTACATCAATTCCAAGTTTCTGGCCACCGAGAATCCGCACATTCCAAAAGGTAGCCTGGATACCCATATCCATCTGCGGGTGTAACGAAAAAGACTACACGTGTACGCCAATGAAACTGATGACTGTCCAAATAGAATTACTGATTAGATGATCGATGAACAATCGAGATATGTGATAAGAAAAAACCGTCAAGAAAGGTTTAGAGCCGACGTAGTCGGACCTTCCAAGTAATTGGCAGTTGGCACGTGCCTCAGAACTGTTCAACGTTGGTGTTCGGAGACATTCACACCGCATCTACCATCCTACCGTCTGACAGCCGTAAGGGCTTCGTCAAACAGCGTCTGATGACAGTTGAATGAAGAACCCAATGGCCAAGTCACAGGTCCCGCCAGTGCAGCATAGCGAATCACGCAATCAGAAAAATCACAGACTCGTCGAAAATTTCCATTCTCGGCCTAGTCTGGGTGCTCCCGTGACATTGTATGGGGGTCCCTGAAAGCATGTCGTTAAATGCCGTTGACTCGCACGACCTACATCTTCAACTCTTGGTGACATGAAAACATGCCTTTCATCAAGGTGGATGGATCCAATGGCTCATGGAACTACTCTTTCGCCATATCAACGCCTATAAAGATTTCTGCAGAGAACGTAGATCCAAATATACCTACCATTGCGTTTCTTTATGGGTTTTACACAAATATGGACACATTTCAACGTTTCGCGTTATCCTTAATCGATCGGTTGATGCGCACAAGGCCTTTTTCTCACCCTCGGTGCTCATCTCACTCAGGCATCCCTTTTTCTGGTGACTTCGGGGCTTGGAAAGCTGAAAAATGAAGCAGAAGTTTTGGCCAGTCTGGGTGAGGTTGGATGTGTGTGCCAGGCTCCTCACTAGTGATCCGATGGTGGTGCTCGTCAGAAAACGCGTGCACCTGAATCGAAGCGCCTTCAAATTTCAGCCTTTTGGCTTCTCGAAAGGGCGCTGTTCATTAAGTAATTTGCCTTGCATGGCTGAGCTCTATAGGGTGAGTTCAACTTTATAAAAGAGAGCATGACCGTTAATCAAATTTCCAGCACGGCTTCTCCCTTCCCTGCGGTACAAAACCTTCTCTAACTCCAGAAGCACATGAAAGTCGCAGCGCTTCACGCTACTCTCGCTGTAATCATCTCTTTCCCCATACCAGCGACGTGTGCGACCGCGCTCTTATCGCACTCTCCGCAAGTGACGCTGAACAGTCTTGCCTACAACTTCACACTCGCAGCATGGAACGAGACACTACCTAACGCAAATGGGACCGGCAGCCCGCTCGTTCTCGGCCAGAATGGTATGTGACTTGTATGTACACATCACGCGAGCATGAACGAAACACGAGGCCGCTCTCTCTTTCTCGGTCTCCGTATCCAAAGGAGCCAGCGCGGGGATAAGCTTCCAAGTAACCTCAGTGAGCAAGTGTATTCCCAATCGATCGCTTATTAACACGCGTGATATAGACTTGGGCTTCCTACCCGTACAACGACTTTCCTTTTCTGTCCCTTACCAACGGCTCTTTACGTGCGCACCTGGCTTCGGGCATCTCGATCACCAACGCGACCGTGCCTCACGGAGGGCGTCCTCTCGGCTGGGTCTCGAGTACGCTCTCTTCGTACGAGAGGCCTGTCGCAACGGGGTTCAGCGTCATGCGGGCGCCGGCATACCGGTTTCCGGCGCTGGCTTTTGAGGGGAGGGACGATCGATGGTCGTTGTGTCCATTTGGTGATGGGCCAGGAGCGCAGACAAATGTAGTGTATGATGCGGAAAAGGATGAGGGAATGCCAGAAAGCTGGATCAGGTTCGATTTGAGGAAATGTTACAAGGTGAGGATCTATGTTGTCGACGTTGCTTCAAGTCCGTTGGCATAATGACGAGTAGCTGGCGAAAAATTGTGTGCGTGCCAATTCTGTGAACCGATGTCCCAACTGATATGCGAAAATATCTAGATTTGGACTGTGTACCGATTGTTATTGACGATGGTTGTTGCATATATCCATCCTTGTGGAATTTTGGTCACCAAAAACATTCCTTACCATCCCTCCACCACTGTTCACTTAGCTTGGATCTGGGTTTCCGCGCAGAACTCAAACGATGCAATCCGCAAAGCATTCCCACCTGTTAGAGTTTGAGCTCTCAGGTATGTTGAAGTGCAGTTTCCACGCATCACGACGTCGGTTCTTAGACCCCCCCCCACGAAATACTCATGCATCCCCATTTCAGGTACACAATGCGCGCCTTTCATTCGCCCCCTGGTCTCCCGCTAAGCTTACCACCTTCGCTACGTATAAATATGACTTGACACCTTGCTCTCACCTCAGTCCGAATTTAACAAGACTGAGGTGAGTATCTTGCTTACACTACTTTCACCCTCACTTACTGTCATTCATAGTCCATCCTCTAGGTACATTGTCACTTGATTGGAATTGCTGGCGAAATGCCCATACCCATAGAAGTTTCATACTCAAATTTTTTAAGACATTTTACGTTAACAAATGTATAGATTACCATGCACATGAAATTTGTTTCTAACTTCACACAATGTTCTGTGTAACAGTAATGAAATGCGCGGCAGTTCGGTGCAGTAGGAGAGCGCAGCACCACTCCCGAGGAGTCTCACAGCGATGGAAGCTTGAAGCACGTATTAATGAGCTGGGCGACCGTTTTTTGTGTAATGGTGGGATTAATTGTATCCCGAGTGATCAGGGACGTACTATTCGAATGGAAAACCGTTAACTTGAAGGTGATGCGCAACCATTGTATTCGTTGCGGTCGGTTGCGGTCGGTTGCTCGAGGGCATCGTGGCCATAGGGTCGAAATTGTTGGCAACAGGGAGGACGAATCAAAGTTATTCCCTGCACATTACTGAAGTCCTCGGTTGTATTGTGCATGCAATCCATATCGAACTTAGTCTACCATGAACATGGCTTGTAACACTATTATTTAACGGAATTGCGTATTGTTGAAAATAATATTGACATCGAGGTGATAGAAGCTGATAATGTATGCGGATAGGACAGAGACTATGTGCGTGGTCAATGGTAAATCTTGCACAGACGACTCCACTTACCAATACAAAGATAAAATTTCCATGATCGTCCAACACCTCCTAAATAACGGCGGAAAATGACCGTTGGGCCTTCCTCCGTGGTCTCCACGATGACTACCTTTTGAGCACCAAAGGCCTCATGTTTCGGCATGACCTTGGAAGGCCATGTCAAAAATCGAGACTCCTCATTGTCACCCCGTTCATGTGTGAACGTTGAGAATGATCCACTGTCACGTCGCTGGGGCGTGGAAGAGGAGGGTGAACCTGATACTCGGTGCGCCTTACACCAAACGCGGTGATCCTTCCAATCCAATGTTTGGTGATCTCTGGAACAATACCAAGCTGTGCGGCAGTTACTACACGTGGATTTCGTCTGCTTGCGGCAGACCTCGCAGAACATACCCTGCTCTTGAAGCGGGTATTGGTTGATGTAGCCACGAAGCTCTTCGCAGATAGTAGTTTTCAATTTGCCGCTGGTAGGAATGACCAGATTAGAGGGTATAGGGCCATAAAGGGCATATTGCTGGAGAACTGTTCTGGCCAAATCCGGCATGCGTGGCAGCGGCAGAGGACTATTGCCATCGTACTGGAGGAAAGAGGGGTAGGCAAACCTGAAACCGAACTGCTGCATTGCTATCGCGTGGGCCGTGGAGATTATGCGATAGAAATCGTCCTTTGTCCCGACCTGCAAGAACTGGGACTCTGTCATCGATTCGGGTACACCGATATACGGGTATACGTTGGGCGCGAGGTCATCAGTCAGAATCGGTATAGTGATTTTCCCTGTCTTTTTGTCGACTGAGATGCATCCTTGTTCGAGACAGCGATCAGGACGAGTAATAGTCAGAGGTAAAGACAGGTTTTTGGCGTGTACCCGCATGTCATGTAAGAATTGGTCGACCCATTGTATATCTTCTTGGACGCAGCGTTGAACGTCGCCAACAAGCTCATGCTTTCTCTGGTCCGAGTGTATTCCACCTATGAGAATGACCATTTCAACAGGAACAGATAAATTGTTAGTAATGTAATCCAGCTGGTCGACGACGGCCTGACCAATAGAGAGGCATCTTTACTCTCTTAAAAGGTGATAGGTACAGAGACATACTTGTGTATCCACCATTGTAGGTGTATGCATCATGGTCGTTCTTCCAGTCGAGCTGCAGTGACAGACCAATACAATACACGTGTCAGCCATGTCCGTGCATAAGCCTGACACTAGAGAATCCTGGTCGAGTTTAGCCCATGTGCGCTCTGGCACGCGATGGTACCCGGAGACGGGGAGCCTCCACAGTTCAGAGCGAGGGTATCTGGTGACGACTATATCATCTGGTCCTAATAAGCGTTCAGAAATCTGCACCATGGTAATAGTAAGTAGACAAGAAGGGTAGGATAGAAGATTCGAGGAAGCAGGTTATTATCACATTTCCGGAATCTGGCTGCGGGATGTCCTCGAGGCTGACATGAGGGTAATCAAATCGGCATGTTGACGAGGCGTCCGCACTGTTTGCTTGGTTTAGATGGCCCGATGCATATATAATCATACCGATGCCTTGCTCAGCGCTGAGCGCTGAGCGACAGATCTCCAGTCGTGCAGGCTAGAGCGTATTGAATATTGAACTCTAGTGGCACCTTCCTTTTCAGTCGAATCTCAATGCCAAGTCAGAGTCAGGGTGAGCAGATGAATGCAAAGCTAAAGCTGCGCATAGCTGTCCAGTCTAAAGCCTGAAACCAGCTAAAGCCAATGATGCCGAAATGCTGATGTATTGAATGGTTAACAAGTTATCATTCCTCCACCCATCGAGCTGTTTCAAAAATCGTAGACGTTTCTGAAAAGAAAGTTGCAAAAGGCTCTCCACAATTCGCATCACTTGCTGTCGTATGCAGCTATGTCCTGTGGAGACCCCGAAACTCATATCATCGTTACACGAGGCGCACCGAGTCGCACGCTCGGTGCGCCTTCTCTCTCACTTGTCACTTGCCATGACTCAGAGGCATACATTCTGCTTACCAAGTCGGGGTTTCTTCCTACCCATGCTTTCAATTTACTAGCTTGCTGCATGATGCATCGTGACTGTAGTGCAAAAAACCTTGTGTCTGGAACTTGGAAATAAGCGGATAATGTCACTACTGTCGTCATCGTCCTTGCCCATGACGAAAACAGGAACCGACTGCTCCACGGATCTTGCAAGAGAAAATCGAGCGAGGCTGATGTCGGTACAAGAGGAAATCTCATGGCTTGAAAGTGACAATGAAAGGCGGCAGATGAGCTCCTTCTGTGAAGGATGTAGTTAGACATGCTGGCAGATGCTGGAACAACATTGTTTCTGGGCGTTGAACATAGATTCGGGGTCTTCGTGATATGATGGAGCAGCGCGGCGTGAGATTGTCTTCATTTAGTTTGGCAACTTGTCAGCCCTTTTTCATCAAAACGTCTACAATTTTTGAAACAGATAGGGATCATGATCGTCCTCATAATTTCCTATGTTACATTGTCGCAACACCGGCGATACATCACTTCCGGTGCAAGTTTCGCATTCAAGGCATGGCGATACTGTAATCGATATGTTCACGGCGGTTGCCGTGAACGTTCCTTAGCTGCGGAGAAGTGGACAAATATGGCTGCGGCACAGGGTGTCATCATATGACCACCACACGAGGCATCATCAAACAGTCATATATCTTGTTTCGCTAAGAGAAATTAGTTCATACCATGGACGCGGCAGACAAGGGCAAATCACCGTCGACAAAAAATCCGAGAAATCCGAGAGATGTCAGTCCACGAGTCTTGCGTTCAAAATGATCTGACGTAGTAACGGGAGTATAATTAATTGGCCAGATGCGGACATCATATTTCAGTCTATCGACGGTGTTCAGTACCACGTCCACCGCAAGAATCTCGAATATGGCGGCGGGCATTCGATCGGTCACAGAATCAGGGCATCGAGCGGATGCTTTTCAATTTCCGCTCTGGAAAGTATGGCGGAAGTTACTTAATGGCTTATTCTGCAAGGTCCGCCATCACTCGGAAACTTATCTTCTTCAAGTTAGGCTGCCGCTCTGGATGGAACAGGAGATTGAGGATCTCTGAATGTTCGGGCATGGATACGATCTCGTCCTTCTTGCATTCGGCTGGAAAGCCCGCTGCAGCACAGCTATGACACGGGTAAGGCCATCTACCATTGTATATCTTCGGTGACTGATGGGTGAATAAGATTCAGTATTACCAAAAGTGGCGAGACATATTTTCTAAGATGGCCACGCGACCATCGAACTGCACCTGTGGTTCTTGGTACCCATATTGCAATCCTCGATAGACTAGGTGGAAAAGTTGAGCCTTTGTCAAGCCTCTAGACAATGTCTTTCAGTTCTCGTCGGTAAATAATTGCTGCTCAACTCACTTTCATACTTGACAAACCATATGCAACAATGCCCCAAAGTTCAGTGCACTACTGTAACAATAGATTTGAACGTAGTCTATCGGATGTAATTTTAGCGTCGGTGACGCGGCAGAGAACAGCGGCTTTCTTCCTGAGTCGCGCATGTAGAAACGTTGAGTGGCAATTTGACGGCGGTGGGAGTCAGAAGATAGTCCGCTGAGCATGAGGCATAACCGAGTCACGAGGAGACTCGGCGATGAATATGCGAATTTTGAATAGTGTATAGTATGTCCCAGAGAATGAGCTAATATCGTCCTCGTTGTGCACGACATAACGGATACTCTCATTTCCTTATTAGCTTCATTCCGTATTCTGACCCCACGCTGTCGTTGATGAGTTCCATAGGATGTCGTTATAATGCTATAATTGACATACAGAATGGATTTATCTTTGTACGAACGAAGTGTGGTGTGTGAGAGAGAGGGTGGTGTGAAAATTGGTGCCAGGCGCTTGACGAGTTGGAATCGAAGCGCTGTCAGTACTTAGAGCGTCTCCGCTTGCTGCGCATGCGAAGCCCACACGTGCACATTCCACAGTCGAAATGGACGCAAGGCTGCGTTTCATCCAGGGTAGTATCGTTTTCCTTTTTTGCTGCTCATCCTCGATTGCATGCGCCACACATGAAAGGAACCGTGAAAGCCACACAGGCCACCGGTCACCAGTCCTGATAAAAAGATCAGAGACATGATGGCTGACAACCCGAGAACCTAATTCCGGACCCAACCTGCAGCAGCCAGCAAGATGCTCAATGAAACCACTGCCAATGACGACGGTTCGCAGCACGAGGCAATGACACCCTCCCCTGTGGACAAGCTTCCAAATGAAGTCTTGGAATTGATCTTTGACGAGTTTACTTGTGCCTGGGCGGACAAGGACGAGGACGTATCGGCAAGCGCAGCACTCGTCCTCTCGCATGTATGCCACCGGTGGGAAGACGCGCTCACACCCTCCCACTGGTCCAGCATCCGCATCCGCAGCATCAAGCAGACGCGCATCCTAGACTCCGTGCTCTCCCGCTCAGCGAACCACCCACTTGACGTCGCCCTCCTGCTCGGACACGTCAGCGCGAGCTACTTTTGGCCCAAGGAGATGGACAAGGTCAAAACCCAATGGCGCCTGTTTGACCTCTTCCATACTCTCTCGGATCATGCACCCCGTTTGCAGCGGCTGACTGTCGAGGCAAAGCAAGCCGTGTTGGCTTGGCTCGAGCACGTTACACTCCTTCGGCCGCTCCCTTCGCTCACGCACCTCGCGTTGATCCAAAGCGACAAGGAGACGTGCATGCAAAGCTTTAGCCCCTCATGCTTCGATCTCGGCAAGTGTGTCAGTCTGACGCTGGTCCACACTTTCATCATCCTCCATGAGCGTCTCGAGTGGCCTGCGCTGAAACAGTTCTGTCTCTCGGATATCCGCGCGTACGAGCTGCTCCGTTGGATGTATGACATAGAGGCCAACGAGGTTGGAGACGTCCGCTACGTTTGCAAGGCGCCCGTGGCGTGTTTTGCGTCGGTCAATTTTCTGTCCATTTCCAACACGCTGTTTGTACGGAAGGCGCAGCAGATTGTTGACTTTCTGTCCCTATTTCCGAATGTTTGGGAGCTAGAGCTGGACTGCATCGATTCCGGGTTGATACTGGCCATGCTTGAGGCGGATGCGACCCTGATGCAATACCTACAGCGAATCGTCATTGACGGAAAAGAGGTGTATTTCGGAGCACCAGCGGGGATTTATTGTTCAGATGATGGCATGAATTGAAAGGCTCGTCCCATTAGCAGTATGTATTTTAGAAGATACGATGGACAAAACTGAACGGACATTGAACATGCCTTGCTTCAATGCTGATCTCGAGACGAGCAGCAGCAGCTCTTGCCTTATTAGCCCAATGATACTTGATCTCTGGTATTTGTACCAGGTCTGCACGGAGATGGTGGTGTTGGCGAGACGGTTGTGCACAATCCAGCTCGTCACATGCCCGAACTTAAGGGCAAGAAGCATCGGATTATAGGCCGTCCGTGCACAGCAAGCTTCGTGCTAGGCTGTTCTGTGGGTATGCCCTGCATTGGAAATAGCAAGCGTCGTAGGATTTGAAGCAGGAGAGGGTTATTGATGCAACAGAAACAACAGGGCGCCACACCCATGGCGCCGGACACGGATGTACAAAACACAGCTTAGTCAGGTGATTATTTTCATGAAGTGACAGATATTTTAGTGTTTGGAGAATTAGCACGCCCATCCTAACCATGCTAAAATCTACGATTGTCCGTGCAAATCACAATGAGCACAGCTCAGTGGATTGTTCAACACTTTCCTCTAGACTTTCATTATGAAAGGCTATCGAGTCTGTTATTCGGATAGAGAATGTCTGCTGCCAAGTAGCAGTGCTGCCTTGCAGGTGTGCTGCAGATACACGAAGATTTAATATAAGTCTTGATGTCTAAAATACATGAATCACAAAAACATGTGTGCACAGACGTGAGGACGCTACCGAGAACGATAATATCGTCAACTGCCCGCTGTGTGGTATACTCAGCACTGGTTTGAAATATCGAGCCTCTCGAGCCATGACTTACGGACCGAGAAATGCGTTCAGTGGGCCTGGCGAAGGCATTGTCAATATCTCGGCGGTTATTGTAACAACTGCGCGTGGTCAGACTCCTGCCGTCATATCAAGCATGGCAACTGACATAAAATCCTACTCCAGGGTTAAAAAGGGAGATATAGGGATACGGGTGTTCTTACATGAAGTAATGCACCGTACCATCCCGAGCGAATGCAGAAAGCAGTGGTGGGAAACGCCATGCTCCATACTCTGACGGTTTCGACACGTTGCGCCAGCCTTGTATATGCGACACAGACTTGATCAGATTTCGCAACGTCAACAGGAACATCACAGCTTGTGCGAGCCAGTCAGCCAAACTTTTGCAATGTGCTTCTGATACGCACTAGACGTGATCAAGCTGGGTATTCTGCGGATGGATTATTCACGATCGCATAGAAAACTCAATGCACTCACACGCTTACTATCACGTCCCGCGACGAATAACGGGAAACGATGCAGCCTGGCCAAGGCAGACCGAGCGGACGGACCACGTCCACGACCATGCCTAGGTGTATTTTCACCGCGCTATATAGCTCTGTCTACTCATTTTTAGGGAGAGTCGAAGCGATGGGAGCAAGACAAACCGTGAACTGGAATGCAACCAACAATATAAGGAACAATAAAACTGCTCAATGGAACCGTTAGGTTGTGGTTTTGAGAATCCTCGAGCATGTTCACCTTTGTGATCTCGATTATAAAGGGCGTGAAGCCGTAGTATGATAATTAGGTTTGCGAGCGTTGAAAACACAATTGGGCCTCCACTACAAACCTGTCATACCGTAATTTTTCGACAGTGAGTATACCACGTACAAGATGGTCATAACGAAAAATCGGCGGCACCTTCACAGACGGTCAGATGAAGCGAGATTACTGTTGAACGAGACACACGACTTGGAATGTCAGGACACGGCGGGAAAGAGTTTCTCAAGTCATACCTCGAGCGAAATTGTCAAACTTAAAGAGACTGGACAATAATGAGTGTCGGTTGTCTTGAAACGCGGTGCGACCCACTGATTGCCATGACACTATCGTTCTGCGGTTAGCCACGATAATGATGCCAGCCACCATCTAGAACTCACAGTAGATGCGCCACGCCGTAATACCGAACAATGAAGTAGACGGCTTTCGGAAAGGACCATTTTGCGCTGATATTTTTGCTCATTAGTAATGGTAAGGCAGAGTGTGTTATGTTTACCTCCAGATATGAGTAATCTGTTGATTAAGATGCTGTTTCAGACACAGGGCACTGATCGACTCACTTCGTGTCCCAGCGTCAAGATCACATCGTAGGTAAGGAAAGTGCAAGCGGCAACTAGTTGAGAGTCAACTAACCGACGATTAAAAAATCGGAGTGATGACATACGTATCCCATAGCTTATTCCCCAAGCCTCTCGAAGCGAATCGACCGGTAGCTTCTGCAAGCTATCGCTCGAGGTGTTCATTTTAAGGAGACCATCATGTACGGAAACTCTGTGCTTCTTATAATCCCCTTGGCTCCGGGAGGCATGGTACGTACTGTAATACAATTTTTGCTTACGCATAGGCTAGGATTCGGAGGTTACCGAACACTCGTGGATAGCCGGCTGGGAATGCCCGCGTGTGATTGATAGTTCGGTAATGCGACACGCCTAGACGCGATGGGGGAAGGACGTGTGTGGTTTTTGTGACAAAAAGATTCCAATTGGGCTTGCACGGCGTCCAGCAATTCTTGGCACATTCAATGAGAATAGCCTAGTCTAGGTTGCTTTCCTTGCATCACGGAATAAATGAAACAAAGAATGTCAATCAGTCAAACTGATGTCAAGGGACCTTGCGTCAATGTATAAACAGCGACAAGCAAACTGCCTTGCTTATTGATACATTAGATTGTGGCACAAGAGAACAGAACATACAACACTGGAAGAGCAAAAGTAGAGACAACAACATGAATGCACGCAAGATGGATGGTATAACCGCCAGTTTAGGAAATCAAAAAAAAAAAACATAAACCTTTCGAGTTTCAATCCTCCTCGCTCGTCTTCATCTCCCACATTCCACCCTTACCCTTCACCAGTCCCGACAACACATACTTGCCCGCCAAGAAATCGACCTGTAATATCCCTCTATCCGCTTCCTCTCTGCTATTCTTACACCGATCGCTAAACGCAGCGCTTAGCACGCCTCGGTGCGCATCATCTAATTCCTCATTGTAATAATGTCTCTGGTGTATCTGCGTCGACAGTTGAGTATAGATCGTCGCCAGAATATCGTTGATCGTGATCCCATTGGGCTGTGTTGAGAAGACGTCAATGTACCACGGCAGTCGCGGATGATAGAGCCGCATCTGGCCCGCTGGCGGACTCGTCGCTAGCTGGACCATGTCGATGCTGTTATAGACCCTATTGAGCCTCAGAAACTCAATAGACCCGACATTTGGGGCATGTCTGAGATTCCAGTACAGCGCAGAGTCTCCCGGTTTATATAGAAGCAGTGCATTCAGAGTCCGTTTGACCGGATCAGTGTATTCTGCGTATCACAAAACTTGTAAGCGATAGTGTTCGTCATCGCTGAAAATAACCATTTCGCTCACCGGGTACATCCGTCCGATGTTTCCCCAAGGTGATGTACGACGCGATCCTCGACCGTGGATGATAATCCGGCCTCCAATCTCGCGGCCTCCTCGCCAGATTTTTGAGGCTATATTGCTCCGGAACCCTCCAAAGCTGATAGTCCTTCCGATCAGCATCCACCCCAGCTGGCAGCGCAGCCAGACCACCCCCACCCACGGCCGCACCCGCGCCACTTTTTCTTTTTCTCCGTCCATTCGAGGGCGTCCTCGTTAAAGGGTATCCGTAGGCATCCAACAAGGGGGATCCCGTCAATCCAAGCCCAAGTGCGCCTCCTTCACGCACTCCTCCTGCTGCTGCCGCTCTGCCGGCACCAAAGTAGGGGGTGGCGGTTAGCGGGTATGACGAGGGAGTAGGAGGGATGAACCCCGACATGGGCGTAGTAGGCCCGAAGGAAGCGGGGCTCGGTAATCCAAAGGACCCTGCCGGGGTAAGCGTTACGGGTGCGGGCGGCTGCCCCGCTCCTCCTACAACTTGTTGCCACTGTGGTGGTGGTGGTGGTAGATAAGCTGTCCCCCAGGCAGGGGTAGAGACTGGTGAGGAGGGCAGGTGATGAGCATTATGGTGGGGATACGGCGTCCCATTAGTCGCTCTACGTTTGAGAGGCGAGGGTGTACGCAAGGCAATCGGAGGTTAGAACGGATATTCCGACAGGGAAGACGACGACGGCTCACCTTGCTTGATAGCCATCATACGCATGATCAAACACCACGGCGCCCGTGTTGACATCGACACCATTGGGCATGTCAGACCAGGGCATGCCAGACCTAGTCCAGTTCACTCCGAGAGCTTGAAACTGAGAGCCTTTTGAACCGTGTACGGTTGGCAAGTGGCGGGTAAGGGAGCGTTCCAAGGAGTGAATGAGGGAAGTTGCGCAAAGGGACGCGCGAACAGGACCAAAAAAGCTAAAACCGGAATTCGGACAAGCGCAGGATTTGTATGTCCCTGTTTGGGTATCAGATACACTTGTACATACTAGTTAACTACGACGACTGCATTCGGCTCTTTTTTTTGGGGGGGGGGTCGTTTGTGTGTAAGTTATGTAGAGGTAGGATATTTCCAACTCAGTCAATCACAAGAACAAGAACAAGAACAAGAACAAGAGGAACGGAAATCATTACGAGTCGTGGAATCTGCGAGATAATATAAGGGGAAAACAGAGTGAAAAAGAAAAAGCAGGAAGAAAAAAAAAAACATTTCACGCACACGCCCTTGGACTGCCCACAGCCGACGCAGCAGTCGCAGGGGAAACAGGCATCAATGCTTCCAACCGCTCTTCCAGCCCCTTCCCGAATCCTTCGCGCTCCCACTCACCCCCGACATCATCCAGCAAACCATCTTGCCTTGCCCCATTTCTAAACATCGGGAATCCTCTCACGCTCCCGGACGCGCTCCCCGTGCCCAGACTCGCATGCTGATGGTGTTGCTGGTGCGAATTTTGATGGATGTGATGCACCTGGGTCAAACTGGGCAAATGCGGCGGAGGATCAATCGAGGACGCAGAGGTGGTCAACATGGACAGAGAAAGCGTCGACGCGGGAGTGGACGACAGCAAATCAGAGTAGGACATGAACGACAACCGTTTCGTGGCCGCGTGCGTAGGGGAGGGAGGGTGTGAGCCAGGCGACAACGCGACTCCGCCGGCACCCGCAGCAGGCCTAGGAGGGGCCTTGTTCTCGTGATCGTCCCGCGACATGGCCGTTGGCGACAACTCGTCCCCATCCACGCTCGACGCCGTCGTGAAATACGTCGATGTGGGCGTGACGATCGACGGCGTCTCATCCGGTTGATGACGATCCCCAACGTGCTCCTGCGGTGGCGGCAGCGAAGCGATCGCCCCTTGAAAAGCCAACTGCGGCTGAGCCTGAGCCTGAGTCTGCGGGATGTTCAACAAAAGCTCTGCCCTCTGCCCAGCAACAGCAGCACCCAAGGGAGCCTGTGGCACAGGCGCAAGACGCAACCCGAGCGGACTGGGACTCCGACTCCTGAAGCTGCCAATCGGACTCGTAAACCCGCTGCTCCTGCCGGCTCCTCCTGCACCTCCTCCTGCACCTCCTCCCGCGCCCCCTCCTCCTCCTCCTCCTCCTCCTCCCGTGCCCGCTGTTCCAGCCCCAAACCCGTACCCAGACGAAGGCGGCGCACCCGCACTAGCAGGCGTCACCACCGCAACTTGATCGCCCGCCTCGGGACCGTCCGGTAGCCCGGTCAGCACGGCCGCAGCCGAGTCCAAGACGGACGGTACGGACAGCTCCAGTGCCTCTGTTGTCTTGGCGCGCGGGATCCTGTGCGGATTGGCCGAGAGCAGAGCACAAGTGGGCGGGGAGGAGGGCGGAACGGCGGGCTCGATGTCTCGCTCGAATATGGCAGAAGAGGAGGAATGCCTGCGGAAGAAGAAAGAAAAAAGAAAAAAAAAAAAAAAAAAGAATGAGCAAAAGTGCACCAAGAACCAAAAAAACAGTATTATAGCACGTACACGGACGTGGGGGAGGACGGTATCGAGTTGGGTGATCTGGACCCAAGCCTGGCCTCAGAGGTGCGTAGGAGACCCTGCGACGCCCGTTTAGGCGACCGACGAAAGGTCGTGGAGGTGACATGGCGCAGTTCAGCTGGTGGCGACTGCGGCTGGGTAGGCGACGGCTGGTGCTGCATGAGGGCGTTGGTGTTGGCGGTGGTGGCAAGTAAGACTAGGAAAGACGTCAGTCAGGTTGGAAGCAAAACAGGGAGCAAGGAACAAAGGCAGACATCGAGAATCAGGCGAGGCGGAGGAGGCCATAAAGCACTCTTGTGGCTGTGTGGTCAGGCGTTGTCCACGGCAACGGCAACCGCGGAAATTTCCACGTGCACCGGATCCCCCGTCGCCCTTTGCCCCCCCTTCTATCTAACGAGCGCAACAAAATCATATATAGGTAAACGAGCGTAGGCTAAAGGAGTCCATCAACTCTCTCTCTCTCTCTCTCTATTTACACGACACGCATCATTAAAAAAAAAAGGGTGATAAATACGTCGTGCCAGGAAGCGGTTAACAGCCTCCGGAATACTAAACGTCATCCCATCAGTCACGCCATCCACATGGAGGAAGACGGAACACCTACTGCGCTATTCTTGGGAATAGGCCAGCTCCAAGTCGTCATATTCGGATCTAGTATATTCATCATATGTCAGCTGGCACGTCACATCAGGAATGAATTTTAAGAAGCGCCCACTCGTGTACGCCTCGATATGGTTATTGATATAATCCGCCGTAGGATAGTTTTTGGGATTACAGCCGATATTCGTGTGCCCCTTTCGCTGATAGACGCGCACATAGTCGAACCGCAGTTCGGCAGGGAACATCATCGTCGACAGGTCGATCGACTGCCAGTTGGCTGCGCCCCAAATTTAGAATCATAGCCCCGGGAGCTCATCAATGAAGAAGGTAGAGCGAACGCACGTGAAATACCCAGATTCAGAACGATCGACATGGGTTCTTCTGGAATCAACCGCTGCCCGACCTGCGAGCCATTGCTGCCGGTATCGGGTCCAACCGCGCCCGCTCCCATGGTATACGTCGGAGAGCCGTCCACCTGCCAAGTTATAAATCCACCCTGCCTGTTTGATGGATCCGCCCAATACTCAAACCCCATGGTATGATACACCGCTCCAGACCCCTGAAACATATCACTCGGGAGCTTGACCAGACCCGAGACCGCCTGCTGAACAGCACTCCCACGATAGGTGTTTGGCCGCGTCCCAGACGTGTTGTAGATTTGATACTCGTCCGTGGTCGAGTTGAGGTAGAGATAGTCGTGCGTAAAAGGCGCAAACTGCGCACTCTGAGAGGCGACCTGGCCAGTAGGGTTCCCCTTGTCCTTTTCAATCTCGCAAATGTCAATCTCTGGCGCTCCTCGGCCCTTGTTGGTCGATGGACCGGGATGGTCGGATCCCGGGCACGAACACGCGCTTTTTACAAGGCAATCAGCGCATGTCATCTCTCGTGAAACGACTCACGATGCTCTCTGCCCCGGCAGCCAACTCAACTCGTAATTGTACTTGGGACGCGAATAGTCGGAATGGAGTGCGGCCGGTGGACCAGAACCACCAGGGTAGGTTTGGTTGGGAAACGTTCCCACATCACATGTGTCATACCTGGGTTCATGTATGTCAAGGCAGAACGACGAAGGAGAGAGAGAGAGAACGCACGTATAGGGCCACATACCGCCCGTCGTGGCGAGATAACCTGGTCTGCCGAGGTTACCCATCGTCCATGCTCCAGGCCAATACCCCTGAGTGTTCTCATTCGGACCGGGAAACGTCGTAGCGACTTCAATATAGCCGGTCGTGAAGCAAAACTTGTTCCAGGACTGCAGCATGCCAGAACGGTATGTGAGATTGTGATTGTCAGCGGTCGTAAAGGGAGCTGTCGAATTGGGGGTCAGGCCGGCCTGGGTGGTTGTGGTGCTGTCCATGGTGATGACGAGGGCACCGCCGCGAGTGGTGACCTGCCCTGGATCATACCATTCTAAATCGGCGGTGGATCCATACCAGATATTCGCAGCCTCCCAAAACGGGTCGTCCCCTGTTGGGTGCACGCATCGGATTCCGAGGAGCAAGTTTGAAAGAAAGAAAAAGTTACACACCGGGGTAAAAAGTCCTTCCAGGTCGTTCAAACTCGTCGGAAAAGACCAGCTCGTATTGCTGACCATCGTACCCGGTGCGCGTCTTTGCCGAATTGGGCGTGGCCGGGTCAATCAGCTCCGGCAACTGTATTCTGGCGAGCAAAAGATCACGAGGCGTGTGGTCAGAAGAGCAGAAAAGATTCTCACAGTAGCGGTGACTGGCCTAACGGGCGGTGTGGTCGGTCAGAAGGACGAGCATACGGGGGACGTCAACGTACCGGTGCCGTTGATGCGGAGATTACCAGTCATGGCAGCGAACTTGGCCAGATCGTGATACCAAGAGTAGACGGGGTAAAAGATGAAGAGAGTGAGGAGGCCAATGATGATGAGGACGAGCAAACCGACGTTGAGGATGCCTCTCCATGGGATGACCGTGTTTGACTTGACGTATACGTCTGATCTAGGGTCATGCAGCAAGTCCTCGTCGTCTGCGGGTTCCATCTGGTCTCCGGAGGGGTCGTACTCGTATGGGATGAGAGCATGAGAAGCGCGATGGAGGGGGTATTTGGAGTCAGAATACGAGTCGCCGGAGGTCGAGACGAGAGAGGCACGAGCAGAACCGAACTTGACGGGAGGAGGAAGGACGGCGGCAGGGTCGTCTGCGAGGCGGTAGAGGATCATGGAGCCGTGGGAGCTGAGACGGCGGGGGACGTGGGGGGCGGCGGGGTTGAGGGGCGAGGAGACGAAGGAGGCGGAGTGGGAATGCGAGGGGCCTGAGTGGGATGGCGACAGGAGACGGGCGTCTTCGTGGATGTGGGTGGGGGTGACGGTGCCCGAGCGCCTGCCGTCGTCGTCGAAGGCGCCCGGGTCGTCGAGCGGCGCCCAGGCCCTGCCAGACGCGCTGGTGCTGAACCTGCTCGCCATATCGCCGTCGCGAAGAAAACAGCGGTTCTCCCACGCCTGCTATTCGCTGCTACACCGCCTCCACATAGCGGTAGTACGAAAACACGGGATAAATGATAAACAACGCCAGCGTCCCCATGATCAGCACCACGAGCGTCGCAATGTTCCCCACACCCCGGCACGACATCTCCTGCTCCTCCCACCCCGTGTTCTCCGCCTCCGCCATAAGCACGGACGGGTCCGCCGGGAACGGCACCAGCGTCTTGTCCGCCGTCAGCAGCACAGACGCCGTGCTCGCGCTGCGTGGTGACAGGGACGCCGGGTTCAGCGGCGACGGTCTTTTCAAGTGGTAATGAGCGCGCGGCGGCGCTTCTGCCAGGGCTGACGCGCAGCGCGTCGACTCGGACGACGACGATTCGGGGAGAATGGATGTCTCTGCGGAGGAATGCGTCGATTGCGGCGACGGAGGCGTGGGCGGGCCGTCAGAGGTTGACGACCCAGAGGTCGTCTCTCCCTCCCATGATACTTCTGGCACAACTTCCATGAGAGGCGGTAGTAGGAAATCGAGGGCTCTCCATTGTCCTCGGTTTTATTCAGGGATCGAGACGTTTCGTACGCGGCTCAAAAAAGAGTCGGTCGTTTGTCACTCACCGATCGCCATTTGACGCAGGTATTTGCTGCGAGACAATGCTGGATGAAATTTGATAGGAGCTCGCCATTTCAAATCCGCTTGCGGATTTGAGCAGACGACAGCTGCGAGCCCACCTGTCCATTATTGGGCTCAAAAAGGAATCGTCTCGGGATCACCATCAATGCGGGCATTACATTAGACCTTTAGTGTTTAAAGTAGTGCTATGTAGAACTGAAAATAATCACCTGACTAAGCTCCTGCTCGTCTCGAGATCAGCATTGAAGCAAGGCATGTCCCATCATCACGGTGTCTTCTAAAATAATTGACCGATTCAAAACACCCCACGGGCGCCTTGCACGTCTCCCACCTCGTCGGCCTCTATGTCGTAAATCCAACGGAGCAGCTCGTACGCGCGGATATCCGAGAGACAGAACTTCAACGGACGCTCATCGTGGGTGGTTCGCTGAGCGGGAGAGCACGGAGTCTAGGATGCGCGCCTGCTTGATGCTGGACCAGTGGGAGGGTGAGAGCGCGTCTTCCCACCGCTGGCATACATGCGAGAGGGCGAGTGCTGCGCTTGCCGATTCGTCCTCTTTTAAACTCATCAAAGATCAATTCCAAGACTTCATTTGGAAGCTTGTCCACAGGGGAAGGTGTCATATGTGCCTCGTGCTGCGAACCGTCGTCATTGGCAGTAGTTTCATTGAGCATCTTGCTGGCTGCTGCAGGCTGGGTCCGGAATTAGGTTCTCCATCATGTCTCTGATCTTTTTATCACGACTGTCTGTATGGCCTTTCACAGTTCCTTTCTGTCATGTGTGGCGCATGCAATCGAGGATGAGCAGCAAAAAAGGAAAACGATACTACCCTCGATGAATCACAGCCTTGCGTCGATTCGACCGTGGGCTTCGCATGCGCAGCACGCTCAAAGTCCCACAAGTACTGGTAATGCCTCGATTCCAACTCGTCAAGCGCCTGGCACCAACACTCTCACCACATTTCGTCCGTACAACGATAAACATATTCTGTATGCCAATCATGGCATTATGACGACATCCTATAGAACTGCTTCAATCGCGCATCAAAGTCATTTATATCAGAATCACCATAATTTACAATGATCAGCGACAGCATGCGGTCAAAATACGGAATGAAGGCTAATAAAGAAATGAGAGTATCCATTCTTAATGGTACTGACAACGAGGGCGATATTAGCTCGTTCTCTGAAACATACTATACACTATTCAGAATTCGCATATCCATCGCCGAGTCTCCTCGTGACTCGGTTGTGCCTCATGCTCGGCGGAATATCTTCTGACAATTTGGGAGGCTGTTGTGAAGTCATGATCTATTGCCCCTCGGCCCCTTGGGGTGCCCTTAGTTCTTCACCTAGTTTCCGGTCGCCCTGCAACATGGGATTGTTAATTTTGGGCTGGTTTCGCTGGTAGTCCCTGGTTTTTTTTTTTTTGTGGCGTCGACGTGTTGTGCAGTCGCAGCTTTTTTCCATGTACCCACTTAGTCACAATAATACATACATTTCTATGCTAAAAATAAAACCAAGAAAAAAAGTCACGATCTATCAGAGTTGGCGCCATTGGCGGCGCAAGAAAGAAAAATAGTACATATCTCGATAATTCATTTTTCCACCCATATACGTCGTTAAGAGCCTGTTTTCCAGCACGTCAAGCAGCTCCTTCGCCGTGGGGGCGCAAGATTTGTCCGCGTTAAGATCGATGATATCGCTGATGCTGGCAATAAATCCAGAGAGCTAAGCGAAGTATCTAAGCCTAACGTAATTGCAAGCCTTTTGAGAAAGGGAGAGGGAGAATTAAGCGTTTATGATTTTGCATAGTCTATTCCGTATATGCCGCAGAATTCCCTACTTTCCGAGCAACGCCCTAACATCGGAGCTCAGGATCCTTGTCCGTTGTCTGCGCATACAATTCCCTATCTCCGCTCTCAATCCTCCTAGTCTTCTGCTTGTTTTCTCACTTCCAATAGCATTCAGGTTTTCGAGCCGTTCTCTGAACCCCCTTAGTACCCCGGCACCTGCCGCATCGCAGTCCACGCTGCCTAATTCCGTCGCTCAGTCTTTGGACTCTTTGTCTCCGACCTGCCGAGCTGAATCTCGGGGACAGAGCTTGCTGGGTTGGCACCTAGCGTCTCAGCGCCAGCAACTCCAGCCATTGACTCAAGCCCAAAACTCGAGAGACAAGACGGCTTCCGAGTTCAATCTCGGGGATTTCAACCACGACGATCATTTGGGGTCTGCACCTCCATCACTGGCAACATTCTATAGTTCACAGTTCTTACGAAGTTAGCATCTCTGTTCATATAATATTGGGCCGTTTTTCTCACTTTCGGATACTTAGCCCATCAGCTTCCTTCCGTTGCTTCATCTGTCCTCGTCTCAGCCCTATCACGTCTTCGTTGCTCGGGTCGTCACGTCTTCTGATCAACAGGCTTCTGTTTTCTTGCAGCAAAAGATTAAAGTAGCGGACGCGGAAGAAAGGGGTAAAATCGTTGGCGCCATATGCGCACGAGACTTTTACACAAGTAAAAACTTCTGTATACCTTATGATGTGATTTAATCGATGCAAGGTTCGGAAATTGGGCAGTCCAAAGATGCCTCGAAGCCGGAAGAACGAAGAAAAATTATCTCTTGCATGTGGAATGCCCATATCCAGCCTTGTTCTAATGTCTAAAGGACGCATTGTGGAGCTGGCTACCGATTGCTATGGCTGTCGTGTTCTGCAGAAAGCGCTTGACTGCGAAGAGGACATCAGATTACTTATCATTTCAGAATTCTTTTTTTTTTTGCTCGGAGACTCACCTCAAACTCTGGTCAATAAACATGTTTGGAGAAAGGTAAGTTACATGTGGTTGCAGAGCACTTAACTTAATACTATCCCGCACTAGATAATGGAACTGTCGTGGACACTCTCCTGCTCCGCCTATCTTTACGTAGTATGTTGACACTTGTTACTATGTAAAAGTCTCTGATCTCCAACTCAGCGTCAACAAATCACTCAAGGGAAAATGGGCCTTTCTCGCATGCCATGAAACCGGCTCTCTTGTTGTCCGGATAACACGTTGTCGAACTTTGGAACCTTGAAGCGGAGGCGACAGACGGGATCACCAATCGAGGTCGGTTTTTAGCGAGGTTGCTAAAAGCCACTGGGGTTCGTACTGCATTCAGCAAATTCAGTAGCTTCCTTTTTCTTCGTGCCAGAGGTGCGAGCCCGTATTTTTCCAGTTCTCGAATACGGGTCTGAGAAACACCGCAAGTTAACAGTCGACTATCTCTTGGACGGCTTGCTCGGGTTCTCCACGAACGAACAGGTCTAAATCAATTACCAAAGTTCTCAAAGAAGGCGGAAAGGAAACGCTCGATGGAATCGTCAAGCGCATGTGCGTATTAGAGAAAGGGTACGTGCACGAGTTGCACTTATGCTTACGATTTAGCAGTGCTCGGCGGGAAATGATACTTTCCTTAACCGTCCGCACAAACTCGCCCACACACACCGCGCTCTGAACCGTCATTCGGAATCAACTGGTCCCGCACCCGATGATGCACTTGACCTACGTACCATGATTGTCAATGACTGCTCGACTCCAAAATCAAACAGAGAAGTCCCGCATGGCAGAAACAAACCAACGATTGATCATCTCATTAATTAGAACAAAAAATAGGCTGCAGTCAGAACCCTAGGCATCAATGCTCGTATGGCACATCTGGCTTGTATTTCGACACATATTACCTTTTTGAAAGGCCATAGCCTAGGGTTCCGAGTCACTGTTCTCTACCGCATCACCGATGCTAAAATTACATCCGATCGACTACATTCAAATCTACTATTACAGTAGTGCACTGAACTTTGGGGCATTATTGCATATGTTACTGGCATTGGTTTGCCAAGTACGCAAGTGAGTTGAGCAGCAACTGTTTACGGACGAGAACTGAAAGACATTGTCTAGGTTTGACAAAGGCTCAACTTTTCCACCTAGTCTATCGAGGATTGTGGTGCAATATGAGTACCAAGAACCACAGGTGCAGTTCGATGGTCGCGTGGCCGCCTTGAAATATATGTCCCGCCACTTTTGGTAATACCGAATCTTATTCACCCGTCAGTCACCGAAGATATACAATGGTAGACGGCCTTACCCATGTCATAGCTATGGCGGGGGGCATTCGATCAATCACAGAATCAAGTGGCAGCCCGATTACCATTATGGCCGACCGATCGAGAAGTTCAGGATAATTGTGTTTCGCGGCGTATACCAAAACATCGAGCGGATACTTTTCAATTTCCGCTCTGAAAAGTATGCTAGTTTCAGCGGAAGTTAATAGCTTATTGGCGTGATACGTACGTCATGTGCGTGTGACATGTTGCCATGGCGGAGAAGACCTCGTACTTTTCAGCGGCTTCTGCAAGGCCCGCCATCACTCGGAAACTTATCTTCTTCAAGTTGGGCTGCCGCTCCGGATACATGAAGTGGAACAGGAGGCTGAGGATCTCTGAATGTTCGGGCATGGGTACGATCTCATCCTTCTTGCATTCAAATTCAGCGGCTGGAAAGCCCGCTGCAGCACATTCGAGATTCTTGCGGTGGACGTGGTACTGAATACCGTCTATAGACTGAAATATGATGTCCGCATCTGGCCAATTAACTATACTCCCGATACTACGTCAGGTCATTTTGAACGCAAGACTCGTGGACTGACATCTCTCGGATTTCTCGGATTTTTCTCCACTTTTCTTGCTTGTCGGCGGTGATTTGCCTTTGTCTGCCGCGTCCATGGTATGAAGTAACTTCTCTTAGCCAAACGAGATATATGACTGTTTGATAATGCCTCGTGTGGTGGTCATATGATGACACCCTGTGCCGCAGCCAAGGAACGTTCATGCGCACGGGCCAACCACCCGTGTGCATATCGATTGCGGTATTGCCATGCCTTGAATGCGAAACCTGCACTGGAGTGATGTACCGCCGGTTTTGGGACAATGTAATATAGGAAATTGTGGACGGACGATGACTATATGTATTCCAGCTTCCAGCTGTTTCAAAAAATCGTAGACGTTTTGAAAAAAAGATGTTGAAAGGGTTGACACGTTGACAAGTTACCAAACTAAATGAAGACGATCTCACGCCGCGCTGCTCCATCAAAGTTGCTATATGCATCACGAAGACCCCGAATCTATGTTCAGCAATGCATCTGCCAGCATGTCTAACTACACCCTTCACAGAAGGAGCTCATCTGCCGCCTTTCATTGTCACTTTCAAGCCATGAGATTTCCTCTTGTACCGACATCAGCCTCGCTCGATTTGCAAGATGAGTGGAGCAGTCGGTTCCTAAGTTTTCCTCATGGGCAAGGACGATGACGACAGTAGTGACATTTTCCGCTTGTTTCCAGGTTCCGGACACAATGTCTTTTGCAATATGTAACACAGTCACGATGCATCATGCAGCAAGCTAGCAAATTGAAAGCATGAGTAGGAGGAAACCCGGACTTGGTAAACAGAATGTACGCAGCTCCGAGTCATGACAAGTGACAAGTGAGAGAGAAACGTGCGAGCCTCGTGTAACGATGATATGAGTTTCGGGGTCTCCACAGGACATAGCTGCATACGCAAGTGATGCGAATTGTGAAGAGCCTTTTGCAACTTTCTTTTCAGAAACGTCTACAATTTTTGAAACGGCTCGATGGATGGGGGGAATAACTTGGATACCATTCGATAGGGCTACGGCCCCATACTCGTCTGACTTGACCTCCCTATTTTATTCATCCTCGTTGACACTATCAACACAGATGATGTTAGGTTGTGTCATATCCCTTCGGCAACAGCGACGTACCAATGGCACCCAGATGACGGCCACATCGACAACCGTTTTTCGAAATTCGGTCCAGATCAAATAATGATTCCATTTTCCCCGCTATCTCATCTAGATTAGGCATTCACGAGGCCCAAGTGTCGCAGAAGCATCCGTTGGCAGGCCTTTCTTGAATGCTCAATGATGCTCTAAGCCAATCATGGTAATAACATGGGTGACGACGACAGTTGTCCGTACAACAATGAAATCGTCTAAAGCTTACCCAACTGGTAGCTACATTCGGCGATAGCTTGAACTTGAACTTCTTTATTACGGTATTAAATGGCATTCGAATGGCCATTAGAGCTGCATTATTGAGTGTAAGTAACGATGTTTGGATGCATACTAAAACCTCAACCAGATGTTCACTGATGGCTATATATACTAAGAAAATGCTCAAAAAAGGAGAAAGTACCACATAAATATGTTGCAAATAATCATCGCCGAGAATAACTGTACTTTTCTGCAGCCTCAGCAAGTTGGACAAATGTTTGAAAAGGGAGTTTGGCGACATTTGGTGTTGGCTGTGACTAGTGATGTCAAAGCTAGGCTTAGCTAAGCTAAGTTGCCGTAGCCGGTTTTTGGCTATAGCTATGTAGCCATAGCTGAAAACTGGCTATAAACTGGCTACATAGCTGGCTATGTTGAAACAAGCAACAGCAGCACAGAGTGAGGCTTAGTAAGTGAGGGGACTTACTGAGTACTGTGTAAAATGTTTAGGAGCTAGGGCTCAACTATGCAATAGATCAGGAGATGTATTTCAGCAGTGCAAAGAGTGCTGCTTATATACAGTTACAGAAATCACGTGTAGCTACATCTAATATACCTATATCTAGTCATGCGCTGATAAGTTCACCCCGCTATTGGAAATAGCGAGGAATGGGAAGGGGTGAGGTCGCGAAAGGATTCCCGTCAACTCCGGTGTGCGCGATGACAATGCTACGACGCGCGGAACTGGCAACTCCGTGGATAATAACGTTTGTCACGCAAGGCGTAACAGCGATGAACGCGGGACGCGGAGTACGACAAAGACTCAGAGGCGCGAACGAAACGAGGAGGACGTAGCTGAAAGGATGAGACTCGAAGGCTGGGGTGTACTATATTATTTTTCTAAGTGTCGTACATGAGCTTATATACGTTTTTCTACCCTACTAATGACGAAGTGACTCTGCAAATTCTCACCTTGCAACCGTATATCCAAATCCGTCTTGAAAGTCTTCACGCAATGGGGCTAGCTGAGGAACGCGATGGTGGTATAGGAGCGCCGCGGTGAGAACCAGTATCGCGACCCGACGCGGGACGCTAATAGAATCGTATACTTTGAAATAGACGTTGATGATCGCTGTTGGCGGCAACGCCGGGATTCATCTGGCTTGACGCGTCCCTGTGCTCTATTTTCCGCGGACCTGACTGGTCTATACCGTAGTTGGTTGTCGGCCGATGGGTTTACTCGTCTGCTGGGGGCCTGATCCGCTATGTCGGTGCGTCGCTAGGGATGACGTGGCGTCCGTGTATGGGTGACCCTGGCATCGCAGAAGGTAGATCTGTTCCTAACGCAGATATCGCTTTGATGGCGCCTGTCCCTTCTCCGGTGAACTAAGCTGGGCCGGCTAGCAATTTTTACGTGGATCGGCCGACAGTGTGCTTTGTTGGGGCGAACGACCGACTGGCGCGGGGTTTGGACAGGGTACGCGGAAGACGACTTGGCCATTGAGCGTGGGCGACGCTTGCCTTATGGCGGATAATCACGGAGTTGGCGGAGTTGCTCTTGGCTAGCGCGGAAGACTTGCGGAAGACCTTGGGTGAGTGCAAATGCTAAGCGACGGGGTCAGGCATGTATAATCCTAGTGAGGGTAAGGTTTCTAACGTCTAGTGCTGAGACTAGTCGTTTGATACCTATACACCTTCACATCGGAACGATGCTCATCATCTCCCCCCCACTTAAAAATCTGACTGTCCTCAGTCAGTCGCGCGAAGGGATTGGATAGTAGATTGCTGGGTTTTCGGCTGCAGTGCTCTCTGTGTGGTATGACCTATGAAATGAAATGAAAGGAACTATACTACGAATGAGACTGAAATATAATGAACTGAACATGCGTGGAAGCTTTCTGGGTTTGTTAACTGGCGATACGTCCTGGTCCGGCTGCTGGCAGAAGTCTTCTTCATATTCGGAAAAGCGGGGTCCGCGGAATTGGGCCTTGACTGTGCGCGCTACTCGGGTATGTCGACTTCCGGTCACGGGATCATGCGATTGCGGCCTTCGTTGAATTAACTCTAACTTCATCCTTCCACTTCTCTGCATACCCTACTATCATGTCTTCCAGACAAACGCCCGAATACAACTCTGACGAGGAAATCGCGCGCATGGAGGCGCAGCTGGAATGGGAAGAGGAGGAGCGGCGCGCGCGGGAGGAGGCGGAGAAGAAAGCCCGCGAAGAGGCCGCGGCTCGCTTGGCATCCCTAAAGGCTGAGAGGGCGAGGAAGTTGCAAGAGGCCGCTGAGCGAAAGGCTCGCGAGGAAAGAGAAGCGGCAGAGAGGAAGGCTCGGGACGAGGAGGAGGCACGGCGAAGAGCCGCTGAAGAGGCGGCGCGGAAGTTACGAGAGGAGAGAGAAGCCACGGAGCAGAGGGCTTGAGAGGAAGAGGCAGCACGGCGAAAGGCTCACGAAGCGGAAGAAGCGCGGAGGAAGGTTGCGGAAGCAGCCGCGGAACTTGAGCGAAGACAGCAAGAGGCTGAAACCCGCCTCCAGCAAGTTTCGTTGCCCCGGGTACGACTCCGCCTGCCTGAGCGTCGCCCGGCTTCTCCTTTGGACGTCGCGACGGTTCGGGCGCGGGTGGAGGCGGAAGAAGCAACGATGGAGGAGGCGGATGAAGCGACGCTGGCAGCGCTAGTTGCCGTAAATCGAAAGGAGACCGCGCGGGCTCAGCGGAAACAGAAGCGGGCGCGCGCCGCTAGCGCGGGGGTAGAAGCTGGTCCGTCCAAGCGGGCCAAGGAGGTGTCGCCCAATGAGCCGCCTTGTGACCAGTGAGTTTCTTTCGTTTTCGTATAACGCCTTTCTGATCTTTTGATAGGTGCAAGCTGGCAGGCATAGCCTGCTACCCGGCTCCTGGGCCAAAGAGCAAGGTCTGCGCGGAGTGCCAACGCCTCCACCAGAAGTGCTTCGTGGGCGGCGTTCCCGTATCTGGGCGGGACAAGAAGAAAGCCCGATCGAGGGCTATTGTGGTGAGCGGCGATGAAGACGACCTCCAGGTTGCAGAAGAAAGCATTCCGCGGGACACGAATGACGGGGTGCAGACCAGGGAAGATGGCCCCTCTGCGAGTTCGACGAGGGAGGCCGTTTCCCTTCTTCAAGAACAAAATTGGCTCCTCCGCGAGCAAAACCGACAATTGTACGACCAGACTCGGCTCCTCACCGCCCTGTCCCAGACCTTCATAGGCACATCCAACGTGCAAACGGAGATACTCCGGGAGCTGGGCTCCCTCCGCGGATCGTCAAGTCGCGTCGAGGACCTTCTCGAGAGGTCGCTGGGGCGCCCGCCTACTCCGTACGACAACGGGGGCTGGTCGGGCTATACAAGCCCATCCGAGGTGAACTGGAGTCCCGTGCCACCCAGCGAGGAGCTGGAATATGTCGACGAGGAACGAGTGGTAGCGGGACGAGCGGGGTCTTCCTCAAGCGCGGGGGCAGGGGCAACGGTGGCAGTAGCGGGAGAGAGGGCGACGGACGAGGCTGGTGACTCCGCTATGGAGCCGCCAACTCGTCTTTCACCTGTATAGTCGGTTTCTCCGCGGGCCTCCTTGTATATTTTTCTTTGCTTGTCTCTTGTCGCAATATAACTTTTCTTGCGTTCTTGTGAAATGAATTAGTAGTCTAAGTCAGAAAGTATAATGGTCGAGGAGTCTGTATCGAAATTGCGGATGAAACAACGGTAGGTGAAAGTGGACGAAAGATAAAGAAAAACGTTACTAGTGGTCCGGGGTGTGTTTTCAAAAATTAAATAGTGCGGAGTTGGCGGAATTGTAGCGGAATTGTAGCGAAATTGGGAGTCGTGACTATCTAGGTATAGTACATATCTTCGTCTTCTTCTATGTCGGAAAGATGGCCAGTCGAATCTCCATCGTCTTCATCGTTTGCTGGCGTCGTTTTGGTTGGGTCGTCGTCACCTAATGAGCTGGAGTTGGACATTTGCCGGACGTGTTCCTCGGGGGTGTCGAGCACATTCTCTGGTATAATTAGTTTTTTGCGGGCAAAGTAGGGTATTACGCGGAATGCTGCGTATGGTCTGTCAAGTACTGTACCGTCTAGTTCGCAAATGATGTAAGCTCCTCCGCGGTTACGGGATAGAACAACGTAGGGGCCAATATAGCGGGGGCGCATCTTCTTGTTGAGCGACTTCTCTATGGCTGTGTTGCGGACCAAAACTAAGTCCCCTCGCTGGAAGTCGAAGTCCCTGATGATCGTCGGGTGCTCTTGCTCGAACCGTTTTGCTGCGGCTACGCGGGCTTGATAGACTTTGTCTTTAAGAGCCTCCGTTTGGGCGCGATGCTTCTGCAACTCCGTGGCGCGGCGGGCTATTAACTCTGTGGTGGACAAGAACGCAGAGGGTGGAGGAAGCAGGTAGGTGGCTTCAGTGATGTCCAGCGGGAGTAGCGGCTGTGTCCCGGTAACTGCAAAGTAAGGCGATACTCCCATGCGACGCCTAGCTGTGACGCGTTCTGACCAGAATACCGAATGTAACGCTGTAGACCATTGTGACTCGTTGCCTTCAGTGGCTTTGTACAGTGCCTGTCGGACGTCGTAGTGACTGCGTTCGACAATTCCATTAGCGCGGGAGTTGTAGCCTGAAATGCGGATGTGGCGGATGTGGTATTTATTGGCGAGGTACTCCGCGGCTCTCAGAATTGGCGCTCCGTTGTCCGTGACTATCTCGACCAAGCTTCCCCAACGACATATCAAGTTTTCAAAGATCCAGTCCCCAATGGCGTTGGCGGTCTCTCGACGTAAAGCGCGGTATTCTGGGTAATGCGTCAGAGAGCAGCGGGCTTGAATCAGGTACTTGTACTGATTAGACGGCGGGAGGTGCATCGTATCCATGTACACCTTAGCGAATATTGGCGTGGGGACGGCGACGACTGGCGGAATGCGGAACTGTTGTAGTTGTCGTTCTTGACATGCGTGGCAGGACTTGATGTACCACTTGATATCGTCCTGCATCTGTGGCCACCAGAACCGTTCCATGATTGCCGCACGAGTAGCGTAATATCCGCGATGTCCCAAACCGTCGTGGCAGTCGAATAGCACTCTAAGCCGTTTTTTCTGTTTCTACCACCACTTTGTGAGCTCCGTCCTTGTCCCTATACCATAATCGTTCAGCGTGGACGAAAAACTTAACACAATACCGCGTGAAACTAGGCCATTCTTCATCCGATACCTCCGCGGGTCTCTCCAACTCCGTTAAGAACTGCTTGACGAGTAAAAGTCGCGCCTCGTCTTTTCCGGAGGTGTTGACACGCCACGGGAAGACTTCTTCGTACGTCCTGTCTATCATATCTTCAGCGGGCAGTAGCGCGGGGTTAGCGGAGTTGGGCGGAACTGAGTCGGAAGTGAAGGTGGCGGCTGGGCGACAATTGCGGTGTTCCCTGTTGGTTTCATAGTGCGGGAGTGTCTTCTGAAGGTCGGGGTTGATCTTCTCTCGTCCGCGGGGCAAGTTCGATGTGCAGTCTCTAGAAACCTCGTTAATCTGATGCATGAACCCATACAAATTATCGATCCAGTCGTCAAACTCCTCATCCTCGTCCCTGCTTGGCGGCTCATCGAGTGGCTGTTGCGGGCGTCTTGATAATCCGTCGGGGGCGTGCAATTTTCCGGGAACGTGGACCAGCTCGAAGTGGAAAGTGAGAATCGAGAGGATCCAACGGTTGATGGAAGCTGAGGGTGCGATATCCGGATTCTTAAGCATGTCCTTGATGTAACGCGCGTCCACTTCGACGATGAGATTCCGTACTCCAATGAGGTACAATTTCAATGCTTTCAGGGCGCGGTAGAGTCCATAAATCTCGAGCTTGGGTTGTGAAAAGCGGGCTTCTCGTTCGTTCAGCGTAATCGATCCAAAGCGGTTGTAATAGCGGACTGAGGGCCTGTCGGGGTCGCACTGACATAAGAAAAACCCTACCGCGATATAGGAAGTGTCGACGGATAATATAACGGGAGCGTCGGATTTGTAGTTGATAGGACGTAGAGCTGGTGACGCGATGAGGGCCTTCTTGAGGTCCTCTTGAGCCGCTACTTCCGCGGGGCCGAATGTGAATGGCGTGGCCTTCCTGGTTAACGCTACTAGTGGATGCGCGCGCTTGGCGAAGTTTTTGATGAAGATCCGGCCAACCCCAATGGTGCCAAGGAAGGCGCGGACTTCCGACAACGACTTGCAGGGTCCCCAGTTGGTGATGGCGGCTACCAAGTCCTTCTCGGGTTTGCGGCCTTCGTACGTGCATAAATGACCGACTACCGTGATTTCTGGCGCGCAAAGGACGAGCTTCTTTCCCGAGAATGTTCCGCCGGCGTACTTCATGCGTTGAACGACGCGGTTGAGCCCCTGGAAGTGTTCCCATACGAAACGTCGAATTCCGGGATTAGCGGGGATAGTCTCGTATGTCCCGTCGAGTTGTTGATAGCGGGTCGGGGGGCCTTTCACTGGAACGTCGTCGATGTACGGAATAGTAAGGTCTGGGATCTCCGGCTGCAGGATGGAGGTGACGTCGTCGTGGAAAATAGGGACGGAGTTCGTCCAACCCATAGGCAGCGTTGTCAGGCGCATGGCTCCAAAGGGCGTCTGGAATGTCGTTAAGTCGCGAGATCCTTCTGCAAGCGGGCGCTCATCATATCCGATGTAGAGATCTAGCATTGCGCCGCAAGCCCTTCCAGCGAAATTCTCCGCGATGTGTTCCGGGATAGGCATGACACCGGAGTGGCGGATGGTGACGGCGTTGAGGGGCTCGAGCGAGTGTACTAGACGCAGCTTACCATTTTTCTTCAGCACGCAGAACCAGCGGGATCGGTACGAGGAGTTGGACGGCTCGTAAACACCGGCGTCGATCTTGGTACGGATGATCTCGCAGATTTGGTCGTATAGTCCCGGCGGAATTGGGATATTACGTTGTACCCATGGCGTATGCGGAACTGTCGGAATGTCAATAGGCGGAAAATACTCCGTTTTAAACTGTCTGCGTTCACTGTCGTCCCAGGCGAACGCTTGGTCGTGCTTGGTCATGAAATGGTGCATTAGCTTCCGTTCTTCGGGCCACAGGAAGTCCTTGTCGTGTTCTTGGTCTAAATTTTCCATACGTTCCTGCGTATACCTTCCAACGGGCACGAAGTCCGGCAGGTTTGTGCTGAGTTCCGGTAGGCTGGCTAGCGGGTTGCCTTTGATGTCTCGAACGATTCTAAATTCTTGCGGTAGCTGACTGATGACGGGCTTGACTTTCTTATCGACTGGCTTGTACTTCTTCTTTTGCGGGGATAAAAACACTGGTGAAACGTTCTCGCGGCGAGGGTTGTGGGACTTGGAGCGGGATGGTTCCGCGGAGTTGGATTTGCTAGGGCATCGCATGGTGTCGTGAAGGAAGGCGCGGGTTATCGGGTCGCATTTGGTCGTGTCGAATTCGTTAAGACTTAGCGCGGCTCCGAGGTACAAGCGAGCGAGGTGTGTATTTGTGCTACTGCTATGTACATCGGAGGGGCGCTGTATCGAGGGGACTGGGGTATATGCTTCTATCTCTATGGGGTTCTGAGCTTCGTCAATCGATATGATACAGGCTACCTCTCTGTGATTTTGAATCAGTTCCTCGAGGCTACTTGAAAACCCTCCTTCTCCTCGCGCATTTTGACGAAACGCGGTGGTCCGCGGGGTATGGTCGGGATGGTAACAACTGCGTCGCTGTTGGGGTCGTGGATCGTAATGGTCTGCTCTTCGTTTTGGTAGTTTTTGACTACCGACTGTGCTAACACGTCGAAGGGGCGGCCGAGGAGGATGTCGTAGGCGGGGGAGCGGATGACATGGACTTGAAAGTATAACTCGATGTTGCCCACCTTGAACGGTACGTCCTTGGCCAATCCGAGCGATGTGTCGACCTCGCCGTTTGCTGCTTCCATGTCGATTTTTATCGCGGGGTTGTAGGCGATCCCTAGCTGGTGGCTGACGGCGTCGGACATGCATATGATGGAGCACCCAGGGTCCACGACGCAGTCGACTATTGCGCGGTCGTCGACTCTTGCCTGAATGCAGCGCAGCGCGTGGGACTCCTTGCCGACCTTGAGACGAGCTTTGTATTGGGGGTCTGCCGCGTAGTACACTTCGGCTATGTCTGGTAGGACGAAGACGTTGCGCATGTCCGCGGGGTTGGCGGGGTTGGTAGCGGGATTGGCGGAGTTGGCGACAGGGACACGACGCGGAGTCAAGAATTCGCGCATCTTGTGGCGGACGTCGGGCGAGGCTGCTAGCAGCTCCTCGAAGCTAAGGTTGGCGGCGGGACTCGTGAGGACGCGTTTGAATATTTGATCGACGGCCTGTGGGTTTTGCGCGGGAGTAGCGGTGGTGTACGAGGGGTCCTTGCTTTTTGTCGTGGCTCCAAATGGTTGGTCAGTCGGGGGCTGATAGTTGGCGTCGCGGGCATTGGCAAAAGGGTGCGTAGGCGGCTGGTCGCGGGCTTTGGCGACTCCTGGCGAGGTGATTTCTTCGGGTGGCGGGGCTGGTGCTGCTGGTGGTGCTGGTGGGCGCGGTTCCTTTCCTTTTGCGCGTAGCGGAATTTCTACTCCGTCAAATACTACCTTGCTCTTTTTGGCTGCTTGCAACGCTATAAGAGCCCTCTGCATCCGTTCAATCTCCTCGTCGACGTCGTCCGCGGGGTTTGCTGCTGTCTCGTAACTTAAAATCGGCGCCGTGCTTGACGTTGCCAGCTCTTGGTGGTTGTCGCGGGGCGAGTAAAACATAGCGGGGCGGATTCCGGACTGTTGGGTTGGCTGGGCGTTGACTTGCCGGTGGTATTCGTCGACGCGTTCCTTCATGTTGTTACCGGGAAGGTACCTTGATACGTAGTTGCCGGTTGGCAACACTATGCGTCCCTCGAGGTTCCTCGTGATTTTTCCGCTCGCGATGTAGCCGTCGACTTCTGGGCATCGACCGATGAAGTGGGCCAAGTTGCCACAGAACGTGCAACCCGGGATAGCGGGGCGTGTACCGGAGTTGGATCCTAGCGGAACTGCGTTGGAACCCGTTGCTGGCGTTGTTTGCGACCAATTCCGCGGAGCTGGCGCGCGCGTCTGGCTCGTGGCGAGCGACTGCGTGAGGGACTGTAGCATTGTCTGCGTTTGCAACGAACTCTGTACCATCTTCTCCATTAGACTGAACATGTCTTCAGTCTTCACGCCGGGCGTTGCTACTGGCTCGGGCTTGGCTGGCGGGGTTGACGCGGAGTTGGCGGGGTAGGCGGCGGGGTACTCTGGCCTAGCGGTATGGGGCGCGGCGGGCTTGTTGATTAGTTTATCGTAAAACGACGCACCCTGGATGACCTCTTGTGCGGCCGCTAACGTTTGTTCGAGGGAATAGGGGTCGTCGCGGTGTACGTTCGGGTACTGGCTGCGCATGTACCTGTACATTTCTGTTCCGACGTGGACCTGGAATCCCTTGAAGAAGTACTCGCTTTGCTGGCGCGTCGAGAGCCGTCCGTTTTTGATAAGATACTTCGTTACTACCAGAAAGCGCTGGTAATAGCTGCATAGGTCCTCTGCGGTTTGGATTCCGAGGCGGAGAGTTTCCTCGATTAGGCGGTCCAAATCCGCCTGCGTGTGCTCGCGCTCGTTTATTACTCCGGTGTACAGCGCGGTTACTGATGCCTTGAAAGCCTCGTACGTTGAGGCGGCGTCGAAGGTGTCTACACCTCCCCATAGATCGTATTCCGTGTCGTGGAGGTAGCGCAGCGCGTATACCTTTTTCTGTTGCGCGGAAGTGACGCCAGCTTCGCTAAACAGCAGTTCGAGCTCGTCGAAGTAGCGCGGAAGGCGGCGGGGTTGGTTTGAATCAAAGCGGGGTGCAGCGGAGGCGTAACGCGCGGGCATGGGCTTGGTTTGTGCGTGGTCGGCCATCTTGACTATCTGTGGTGGTACTAGTTTATCGAGGTTTGAGGTTGAAGAATGGGAACTGGAACTGCTTGAACTTGAGGATACTGGCGGCGGGCTTGGCGACGGTTGCGGAAGTTCTGATGGCGACGAGGTGAGCGGGCTTGATTCGTTGGAGCGGGGCGGATCTGGCGGGTTGGCTGGCGGGGTGCTGGTGGAAACGTCGAAGGAATGGAATGTCTCGGATTGATCTGGCGGGCTACGAGAGGATGTTGAGGGTTGGCGGAAAGCTCTGTCGATGTCGTCGATGGCTTGGAATTCCGGGGCGAGGCCTAGTCGTCTGCGGGATTGGCGTTGGAACGTGTTGGTGCTTTTGAAAATCTCGCTCAATGCCTCGCTAGGATCTTGGTGCAAAAGCTGCTGCGCGTTCTCGGCTCTTCGTTTCAGCGAGTTGTACCAATCGGCGAAAACGTTGGCGGACGACGGGGATGGGGCGTAGTGACCGGGGAATTGCTGGTCCCGGGGTGATTCGGGCGGTGTTGACGGCGTAATTCTTTCAATGCCTCACTGGGGCAGCCAATATGATAAGTTCACCCCGCTATTGGAAATAGCGAGGAATGGGAAGGGGTGAGGTCGCGAAAGGATTCCCGTCAACTCCGGTGTGCGCGATGACAACGCTACGACGCGCGGAACTGGCAACTCCGCGGATAATAACGTTTGTCACGCAAGGCGTAACAGCGATGAACGCGGGACGCGGAGTACGACAAAGACTCAGAGGCGCGAACGAAACGAGGAGGACGTAGCTGAAAGGATGAGACTCGAAGGCTGGGGTGTACTATATTATTTTTCTAAGTGTCGTACATGAGCTTATATACGTTTTTCTACCCTACTAATGACGAAGTGACTCTGCAAATTCTCACCTTGCAACCGTATATCCAAATCCGTCTTGAAAGTCTTCGCGCAATGGGGCTAGCTGAGGAACGCGATGGTGGTATAGGAGCGCCGCGGTGAGAACCAGTATCGCGACCCGACGCGGGACGCTAATAGAATCGTATACTTTGAAATAGACGTTGATGATCGCCGTTGGCGGCAACGCCGGGATTCATCTGGCTTGACGCGTCCCTGTGCTCTATTTTCCGCGGACCTGACTGGTCTATACCGTAGTTGGTCGTCGGCCGATGGGTTTACTCGTCTGCTGGGGGCCTGATCCGCTATGTCGGTGCGTCGCTAGGGATGACGTGGCGTCCGTGTATGGGTGACCCTGGCATCGCAGAAGGTAGATCTGTTCCTAACGCGGATATCGCTTTGATGGCGCCTGTCCCTTCTCCGGTGAACTAAGCTGGGCCGGCTAGCAATTTTTACGTGGATCGGCCGACAGTGTGCTTTGTCGGGGCGAACGACCGACTGGCGCGGGGTTTGGACAGGGTACGCGGAAGACGACTTGGCCATTGAGCGTGGGCGACGCTTGCCTTATGGCGGATAATCGCGGAGTTGGCGGAGTTGCTCTTGGCTAGCGCGGAAGACTTGCGGAAGACCTTGGGTGAGTGCAAATGCTAAGCGACGGGGTCAGGCATGTATAATCCTAGTGAGGGTAAGGTTTCTAACGTCTAGTGCTGAGACTAGTCGTTTGATACCTATACACCTTCACATCGGAACGATGCTCATCAGCGCAGCTTCCTGCTGTGCACCATACCTGCTGTGCATGGTGTCATATTGCTGCACATTTTACAGCTATCTGTCAATACTTGACATGTGAAACATGTTTCATGCATTGTGTCTCACACGCTGTCTTTTCATACTGTTCCTGGGATGAAACTCTATAATATCTGTCAAACTCTATAAGAGTGTCCACAGTGTACAAATATCAGATTATATTTGTGATTTGGTGAGCATTCATAAATAACAATATAATATATCAAGCTATGAGTTCAATACTCAAAGCTCCAGATCATTATTTATTCAACACTCCCCCATGCTGAGAAATCACTAATCCAATTTCAGATCTTAACTTTGTGAATTTATTAAAAGACAAATTTTTAGTCAAGATATCAGCAAGTTGCTGATTTGTGGGAATATACACAAGTTCCACTTTTCCTTCCTCTATGCATTCTCTAACATAGTGGTAGTGGATGTCTATGTGCTTAGATCTATGCTCTTGAGCAGGATTAGAAGCTAAAAAGATTGCTCCTTGATTATCTACTCCTAATTGAATCATTTTTATAGTCTTTCCAATTTCATGGAATAAAGACTCTATCCTGACTATCTGTCTTGATGTATCAGACAGACTCATATATTCTGCTTCTGTTGATGACAGAGCAACTGTCTTTTGTTTCCTTGAAACCCAACTAACTGGTCCTCCAGCTAGTTTTACTATGTATCCAGTGACTGATCTTCTATTAATCTGGTCACCTGCCCAGTCTGCATCACAATATGCAATGAAACCTTCATGATTCTTCCCATTATACACTATTTTGCCATTAATGTTAGTGGCAACATATTTGATAATGTATAATGCCTTCTGGATATGCTCTTCAGAAGGATTAACCATAAATTGCGACATCATTATTACTGCAAATGCAATATCTGGATGAGTTCCAAGAGTTAAATATAATAATGATCCAATTATGGATTGGTAATAGCTTCTTTGCTCAGAAGTTGCTGTTCCTTTATTTGGTTTAGGAACATACCCTGCTGGTAATGGTGTTCTAGCAGGTTTAGCATTTTCTTGACCAAAATGCTTAACAACTTTCTTAGCATAGTCTATTTGATCAATTATCAGTAATTGATTTGGTCTATCTCAAGATATCTTCATCCCTAGATATTCAGAAACTTGTCCTAAGTCTCTACATTCCCGTATTTTCATGAACTTGCTCTTTTTGTCTAATACAAGTCTTTTGTCATTTCCCAAAAATAGTACATCATCAACATACAGTATGACAACTATTATTGATCCTTGTTTTTGAAGGATATAAACTCCTGTATCCAAAAGACATCTATTAAATCCTAAGGATTTCAAGCTTTTATCAGCTTGTTTATTCCAAGCATATGATGCTTGTTTAAGACCATATAGGGCCTTTTTTAATCTATAGACTTTTCCCTCTTGTCCTTTTGTGACAAACCCTTCTGGCTGTTCCATGTAAATTTCTTCATCAAGATTTCCATATAGGAAGGCTGTTTTAACATCTAGTGCCTCGATTTCCCAATTTTCGAGTGCAGCTGAAGCCAGAAGTAATCTCACTGTTTCAAATTGTGCAACAGGAGAAAAGGTGTCATCATAATCTATGCCAGGTATTTGTGAAAATCCTTTAGCAACAAGTCAAGCACGTTTTCGACCATCACTTTTAATATTGTAAACCCATCTACACTTTATAGGTTTACAATTTCTTGGACCATCAACTAACTCCCAAACATCTTGTTGGAATAGAGCTTCAATCTCATCCTCCATAGCTTTAATCCATTCTTGAAAAGCTCTAGGATCAGATTCTTTAATTTTTAACACATCCCTAAAGTGAACAGGGATATCAGATTTAGGTAATACTGCTTTTGAGAGTAGGAAATTGATAAATTTCCCTCCTCCTTCTTTTTGTAACTGATTAAGCAGCATATCTATATCTGTAATTCCTTTATCCTGAATAATACCAGGATAAGATTCATCTGATATTTTGCTTGAAGTGTCTTTTTGACTATCAGAGTCTTCAGACTCATTGAAAGGATTCTTTTCCAGTTGTTTTTCAATCTCAAGAGGAGTTTTCTTTCCATAAATATTACCCTCCTTATAAACTGGTTTCCTTTCTCTAGTACTTTGGCAAAGTGGGAAGGGAATAGGTTCAGGTTGTTTTTGGGATTGTCTTTCTGTAACCTTTTTCTCTTTTCGTGTTCTTTTGATATCTGGTGGTGCATGATGTTGTGTCCCAGGCCATCTACTGGAATTCTCTTCAGATCTGTTTTCACTTGATCCTCGAACATCAGGTCTGACAGGTAAATCCTGTTCTCCACCATTATTATTAGGCTCTATATCATCATTCTCATGAGATGAATTCTGCTCTTCATCTGGTGTAAGATCATGATTGAATGATGGTTTATATGGTTTGGGATCATTGTTGTCACTATCAAGATGATTGTTGTTTTGGGAATTGGAGTCAGATTCATGTCCATTTTGATCCCTTTGGTTAATACCTGGTGGACTTTCAAATAGTCTATCTTTATTGTAATCTTCGCTTTTTTGTGGAAATACTGATTCATTAAATAGTGCTTTAACACCAATGAATATAGTGTTGTCTTTCTTCATAAATTTATAAGCTTTAGATCCTATGTCATAACCAATAAAGGTCATTGGTTCAGATCTTGGTGACAGCTTATCTTTATGAATTTCTTTAGGTATGTAAACCCAAGCTAGACAACCAAACACTTTAAGGTAATGAACATCAGGTTTTTCACCTGTCATGTTTTCATAGGGTGTAGACCAATTTGTCCTTCGTAATGGTGTGTGATTGTATACATGGATAGCAGTTTCAAAGGCAAATTCCCACCATGATTTTGGGCAGGAAGATTCTAATCTCATACTTTCTGCTTTTTCAAGTATAGTATCATTTAATCATTCAGCACAACCATTTTGTTGATGTATGTGAGGTGCACTTTGTTCTCTAAAGATTCCTTTTGAAGCAAGAAACTTGCTAAATTCATGTGACTTGAATTCCCCCCCTCGATCTGATCTGAAATGTTTAACTCTACTGCTATATTGATTTTCCATGAGTTCTACATAACTCTTGAAAGCAGTAAATGTTTCTGATTTAGTTTGAAGAAGTGCCATATAAGCATAGGAAGAGTAATCATCTAGTATCATAAGACACCATTTCTTTCGATGATAAGATTCCATAGGCAATTCTAATAAGTCTGCATGAATCAATTCAAGTGGCTTGGAAGCTCGCTTGATTGATGTAGGAAAAGATTTGTTATGCATCTTTCCTTGTGCACATCCAGGACAAATTGTATCTGTTGATGGTATAGATAATTTGTTAAACCCTTTTGTATGATCAAAGACATGTTTTAATACATTTTTAGATGGGTGACCCAATCTTTGATGCCAAGTGTTATAATCCACTATATGAACTGAAGGTTCAGCCATTTTTACTCTTGGATGGACTATTTCAGTCAAAATCCAATGAATGGGATCTCCTATATGTCTAGGATATGCCATTATAAATGGTTGCCCAGTTTTTAGCGAAAATATAGTACTATACTTATCCGATTTTTCATGGAAGCCTTGTAGCTTTAGTTGTCCAGATGATAAAGTCTGACACTAGCTGCAGGCATATAGCAAACTTTTTCAAGTTTAATGACATGTTTATGTTTATGCGTGGTTTCTACCTGTAGGAACACAGTTCCTTCTCCAAGTATTGCTACTTGAGATTGTTTATCAGCTGTAAATACAGGCTGTGAAACTTTAAAAGGATGATATTCAGAGAAATCTTTGATTTCAGGAGTTATGTGAATAGATGCTCCTGAATCAATCATCCATGGAGTTCCTTTGGACTCAAATTCCTTACACTTGTCACAACCACACACTTTTATCTTACTACTCATTTTTGGAATGGAGGCAACTAAAGCAATATATTTATTGCTATTTAAAGTAGTACAAATACTACTATCTACATTGTTACCTTTAAAATCAAGATGCCTCATAATTTGGCTTGTCTTGATAGTCCTCACTGATTTTTTATCAGAGAAGAACTTTTGAGTAGAAAGATTTATGTACTGATATTCCCCTTCAGCTGTGTCATAGAAGTCTCCCCCTAAAGAGACTGTATCTGACATATTGTCCATTTCAATGTCAGCCCTTTCATCTAGGACTTTGAAATGGTTTTCTGCAATTGGATCAACCACCATTTGCATTTCTACTTTATCAGTGACTGAATATCCTTGAGCCTTCAGTTGCTGTAGATTTGTTGCTAATGGTGCCATTCTTTGAATCAAAGGTAGTGCGGGATCTATCCTGTCTACTAAGTGAGAAATTTAGGTGCATTCGCTTTCCTGGTCTCCCCAGTATTGTTCTTTTGTTGTTGTTCTAATAGAAAGGCCTTCTTTTTCTTTTTATTGTCACAGTTAATCTTATTCCTTTCTTGATTAGACAAGAACTGAGATTTGCCAGAGTTAAAGGGTTTGGAAGATGGTCCTGGTGTCATCCATTTTCCTTTATTTTGATTCGAAGAATATGAATTCTGGTTATTAAAACCAGGTTTGTAGTTATTCTGGTTACTAGGACCAGAATTTTGTTGTTGATTCCAATTAGGCCTGTTAGTGCCTTTGGGAAGCTTCACTCGAGCAGTGTGAACAACCCCCCCAGAAGATGTTCTCCACCTTTGAGATTCTTCCTCTATTTTTGGAAGAATATCAGCAAGTTTCAAATCACTTGCTTTTGTCGTTAATAATACACTAGATGAGACACTGTCCCATCCATGTGGTAAGGATGCTAACACTACCATTGCTAGCATATTGTCTGGGAAGGTAAAGCCATTGACAGAAAGTCAATTAGCTGTTGTCAATAGCTCATTGACTGACTCTGTCAATTTATTGGTGTTGATCTTCCAATGTATTACTTTTGAAAAGTCAACAAAAATGCCAGCTGCTCCTGGTTTGCCAAAGGCTTCCTTCAATGCATTGGAGGTAGAGTTTGACCATGGTTGAATAAGGTGTCTTAAAGACAGTGAGATTTTCATGGTCATTAATCCCAATGCCTTGTTGTCATTGTTGCAATAGTCATCCCAAGTTTCCTTTTTTTCTTTAATGCGACAAAGTTCAGCTGCAGTGGTACTATCAGCTGTCTCTGCTGTTTTCTCAGCTTCTGTAAGCTGTGGCTTAATCCTGTTGCCAAGAACATATTGCCAGAGACCTTTATACTGCAGAGCAGCTTTGATAGCTGCTGACCATTCATTCCAATTGTTACTTCCAGTAAGCATTGGAATTTTGGACAAGTCATCCTCTCCTCCAATAATTATATTGACTTTTGCAGCTCTAGCAAGATTGTCAATTTCCATCCAGCCTGTCTGGGCTCTTGGATCAATGACTAGATGATGATGGCAACTAGACTGATCACCATTCAACTTGTGTAAGTGGGAGTTGACTCTCTTCCTAATTGACTTTGAGTATGAAGCCAATTCTTTAATATCAATGTACTGTGGCCATTGATATTCAGCCAATGCATGGGTTTTAATTGCTGCCAGATAGCAATAACCAATTTTTGACCATACAGGACTTTCCACCATATGAATCCAAGGGTGGATAAGTCCATCACTTCCCTTGAGTTCTACTATAATGAACTCTCCTCCTTCAAGCTCTTCATTCTTTCTAGCTTTAATCAAAGAAGAGTATTCACTATCATTCAAAGAAGGATGCGAATAATCAGAACTGTATATCTCCTCATCAAGTATGTATAACTTGTGAGTCTTGGGTGGTCCTTTTGGTCTATCAGCTAACTCTCTCTTGGCTTTGCGTTCCTTCTGATGCAATTTTTTAGCTTTCTTCTTAAAGCTTTTCTCCCTTAACTTCTCTTGATTTAAGTTTTTAACAGTTTCTTGGATACTTTCTATTAGATCCTCAACCCGTTTTTTATCCTCCATTTCCTGGCAGATAGCTTGGTGCATTGTAGAAATTTATTTATTTATATTAGTGGTTCTGCTTTCCTCTAATACAGAATCGCTGTGATATTTATTGGGTAGTATCTTTACTTTCCCAATTTTCGACCACTCCTTAGCATGGTCCCAGACTCCACACCTAGACCCGCTATCTTTCTTTGGAGTGGCTGGTACCTCCACTTGTTCCTTCATCCAGTCCTCTGCTTTCCCACCAAGGTTGAAGAACCAAGACCTGGTTTCTTCAGTGGTTGGCCAATTTAGTTGGTCTTTTGGATGCAAAGTGAAAGTAGCACCTGCCTTATTTTTAGTGGACAGGCCTGCTTTTGCCATATCAGCATATGATACTGATTTTTCCTTCTCTTTCCCCTTATCAGCTTTTGGGGCCGATTTCATTTCTCCAGTCACAATATTATATACATTTTTCCCATAATTTGCCTGTTGAAGGTGACCTGCTTGGAATTTCCGAATGTCATCAAAAATTTTGTTCACCAGAGAATCCTCACTAGCTAATCTGGCAGCTTTGTTCTCTAATTCTTGATGACGCTTTTCAATAGAGAGTTGCACATCAGTAATGCACTTCCTTTGACTTTCCAGATCTGCCTGGACCTCCTTGTACCAAGGAGACTGTTTGGTAGATGTTCCAATGGGGGCAGTAGGGCCCTTGCTAGTAGATTGCAAGGTTTTAATAAAGATAGAGCTGGTAAAACCAGCTTTTGTGACTTTTTGTTGAATGTGAGAAGAATCGGATTTTGAGCCAGGGGTACCAGCAGTGATGTATTTGTTGCTGGAAGAACCAGCAGAAGCAGAGGAGGAAGAAGTGGTGTTGTTTGTGAAAGACATTTCAATATAAAGGTGTTGGATGGTTTGATTGATTTGTTCTGTAAAAAGGAAGTAAGCAACAGTCTGAAAAGACTTTTGTTGCTCAGAACATAGGTATGGACATCGAGTTTTCGATTTTATTCTCCTGTGATAAATGCCTGAGCATGTGCATAAACATGGTAGTTTGCTTTTTGTCATAATGTGCTATAATTCATCGCCAGAAGGGAATCCAGCCCTTCAGGAGTGCTTGGGGGCTCCATCAAGTTCCCCACAGCGATAAAAATATCCTCCACTATTTATAGATAAAGTAATAAACTATTGATATGACACTAAGGAGTGTCCTATTGTAAATGGGATGCTAATCAGTGCCCATTGCTGGTCTGTGTGTACCAGGGAACAATGTCCCATGCAGCACGACCCTTATACAGAATTACTACTATTTTTAAGGTTGGAGAATGATTTATGCCAATGAAAATGGCCTACATAAGCACTTAATTATTCACGGCCAATAGGGGGGTGCAAAACCTTTCCAGATCTTAAGCGATTAAACCTAGATCCTTTATCTGTCATAGGACAGCCCTAAACCTGAGTGATTTGAATGGTTCACCAGACCAGGTAATTTATTGATTTACCAATCAAGACTACATTTTTTATATTAACCTGGATATTGCAGAACTGGGGACTGGTGAAGTGTGTCACACTAGTGATTATTGTCATGCCATCCAAGGCAGTCACTCAAATCCCAAGCATTAGAGGCTTGTTAGGATGAGTAAGAAGCATTCCTGTCATGCTTCAAGAGATAGCACATTAGTGACAGAATCAGATGTATACTACTTTAATTACAGTACTATGGGCGCATCCATTACTTCCCTTGTTTACCTTTGTTATGACAAAAGGGTGCTGACACATGTAATATGCATAGCACAAGGTTTTCATTTATGCGGGGCCCATAACCTGTTGAAACGAGCAATGGCAGCACAGAGCGAGGCTTAGTAAGCGAGGGGACTTACTGAGTACTGTGTAAAACGTTTAGGAGCTAGGGCTCAACTATGCAATAGATCAGGAGATGTATTTCAGCAGTGCAAAGAGCGCTGCTTATATACAGTTACAGAAATCACATGTAACTACATCTAATATACCTATATCTAGTCATGCGCAGCTTCCTGCTGTGCATTGCACCATACCTGCTGCGCATGGTGTCATATTGCTGCGCATTTTACAGCTATCTGTCAATACTTGATGTGTGAAACATGTTTCATGCATTGTGTCTCACATGCTGTCTTTTCATACTGTTCCTGGGATGAAACTCTATAATATCTGTCAAACTCTATAAGAGTGTCCACAGTGTACAAATATCAGATTATATTTGTGATTTGGTGAGCATTCATAAATAATGATATAATATATCAAGCTATGAGTTCAATACTCAAAGCTCCAGATCATTATTTATTCAACAGGCTATAGCCACTTTATAAGCTCCCACACTGAGGCTCTGCCCTTGCCACATCTCCTCACCCTTGTTGCTCTCTCTATACCCTTGCCACACCTTCGCCATCCTTACCACACCCTCACAGCCCTCCCCCTCTCTCCTGGCCTCCCTCACCCTTAGCAGAGTCGCCCAGCCCTTACCCACACTGTCACCTTCACCCAGCCCTCGCAGGCACCCTCACCCTTGCATGCCCTCACCAGAGTTGCCTGGCTCTCACCTACACCATCGCCCTTGCCCACCACCCAGCCCTCACCCACACCTTTGCCCAGCCCATGCACCATTGCCCTCACCTGGCCCTTGCCCACACTGTTGCCCCTTGCCCCTACTGTCACCCAGCCCTCACCCACACCCTCACCCACACTCTTGCCCATACTTGCCTGCACCCTCCCTCACACCACCTTCTCTCTATTGTAAAATATCTCAATGTGTCAATATATGATAATATAATGTTGTAAAACATTAAAAGTAATGATATATATATATCTACATGTACCTAAAGGACACTGCAGGAATGTTATGTTCCTCTGCAGATGAATCAATCAAATCATATGTAGATATGATTTTTATTGAAAACATTTCATAATAGATACATTTGGATACTTTAAAACAAATAAAATAAACATTGAGAGGGCAGCAATGGTGGTGAGGGTGCAGAGAGGGTAGTGAGTGGGAGGAGAGACTGAGAAGAGGCCAGGAGGGCAGCAGGTTGTGGTGAGGATGAAGGTGCAGAGAATGTGGTAAGGGTGCAGGCAGCAGCAAATTCCAATGAGAGTGGGGGGGCCAGAAAACAAGCTGCTATAGCTAGGTAGCCATAGCCAAAAACTGGCGACAGTGACTTAGCTTAGCTGTAGCTTAGCTAGTGTTGCCAACAGCTAAGCCACTTTTTTCAAAAAATCGCAATATCTCCTTGAATAAAATCGATAAAAATCTGAGCGAATTTGAGCAGATAGATCTTTTTAATAGCCGATGGGTCTTTTGCCAACTCTAAGCCATCCTGTTAGACAGTGACGATATATTCAATCAGCTACGATTTTTGGCTAATTTTGTAGCCAATTGAATATCTCGTCACTAGCTCATAGGATCGCTTAGAGTTGGCAGAAGACCCATCAGCTATTGAGAAGATCTATCTGCTCAAATTCTCTCAGATTTTTATCGATTTTATTCAAGGAGATATTGCGATTTTTTGAAAAAAGTGGCTTAGCTGTTGGCAACACTAGCTAAGCTACAGCTAAGCTAAGTCACTGTCGCCAGTTTTTGGCTATGGCTACCTAGCTATAGCAGCTTGTTTTCTGGCCCCCCCACTCTCATTGGAATTTGCTGCTGCCTGCACCCTTACCACATTCTCTGCACCTTCATCCTCACCACGACCTGCTGCCCTCCTGGCCTCTTCTCAGTCTCTCCTCCCACTCACTACCCTCTCTGCACCCTCACCACCATTGCTGCCCTCTCAATGTTTATTTTATTTGTTTTAAAGTATCCAAATGTATCTATTATGAAATGTTTTCAATAAAAATCATATCTACATATGATTTGATTGATTCATCTGCAGAGGAACATAACATTCCTGCAGTGTCCTTTAGGTACATGTAGATATATATATATATCATTACTTTTAATGTTTTACAACATTATATTATCATATATTGACACATTGAGATATTTTACAATAGAGAGAAGGTGGTGTGAGGGAGGGTGCATGCAAGTATGGGCAAGAGTGTAGGTGAGGGTGTGGGTGAGGGCTGGGTGACAGTAGGGGCAAGGGGCAACAGTGTGGGCAAGGGCCAGGTGAGGGCAATGGTGCATGGGCTGGGCAAAGGTGCAGGTGAGGGCAACAGTGTAGGTGAGAGCTGGGCAACTCTGGTGAGGGTGTGTGAGGGCAAGGGTGCCTGTGAGGGCTGGGTGAAGGCAACAGTGTGGGTAAAGGCTGGGCAACTCCACTAAGGGTGAGGACGAGGGCAAGGGCAAGGGTGAGGGTGTTAGGATCGATGCCCTTGGTTCACTATTGAGTCAACAATGATGACTAGAGTCTCGGTCTAATCCCAGTCAACGGGCAAGTATGCTTGTCGGCATTATGCTAGACGACGACGAGGGTGGTTCGAGCAATGAGGGGACGAGAGTGAGAAGACTGTTCAGTAAAGGACAATACTCGATTAAGTTGGAACTAAAGAACTACAGTACATGTGGGGGTTTATATACTGTCTGGAGAACAATGAAGAAGTATAAAAGGAAGTAAAACGAGGGGTAGTTCAGACAGACGAAACAGGTATCAAAGCATAGCGACGAAGTGGAGAAAGGTTATCATAATAAGCAAGCGTAAGAAAGAGAAGTCGTAACATTACCCCCTCCCTATGCGAGAAGTCACCGACTTCTTAAGGCCAGCCTTGAGTTGTCCAGGCATGGTCTGCTCTAGACTCGTACCAGTGGACGATGTGTTCGACGTCCTTTTGTGCTGTATCTATGTGCCATCGTACGGAGTCGAGGGTGACTTTCAATTGTTGAAGTTCACGGAGCGCTAGGTCTCGTTCACTGTAGGTCATGGCATTGGGGTCGGTAGTGAGGGTGAGTCCTATGAGGGCTCCAAGTGGGGCAGAGAGGTCTCGGAGATTGGCTGTAATGTACGAGGCTTCTAGAGAGGCGGCGGCGATGAGGGGGTTCGATCTGGGGATAGGTGCAGGAATGACTTCTTCTGCGATAGGTGGTTCATTGACGAGTTCGGGCAGGTGAATGTGCAGATCATTGTCGGTGTGGATCGTCATTTTGGTTTCGATGAAGATTTCGAGGGGTGGCGTGAAGGTGTCGAGTTCAGGGAGCTTTTCAGGAAAGGAATAGGCGAGGGTGAGGGTAGTGAGGAGGGTGGCGAGAACGAGTCCTCCGATGAGGACAGAAGGGAAGAGGGTAGAGACGAGGGCGATGAGGACGGCGACGAGTGAGAACATCTTTGTGTTTGTGACATTGGTTGGAAGGCTAGGAAGTGGGAATCTCGTTTTTATTTTTTTTATTTTTATTTATAGGTTGGCTTCGTCGAAGTATTCCACATCCCAGAATGAATTGTCTGCATCAATAGAGAGGATGTTTCGTAAGAGTTGATTGGCCAACGCTTCTGGCCTGGGAGTATTAGGTCGCATGGGAGGTCTTTCAGCCAAATATGGTTCGTGTAGTGGTCTAGGTGGGATTCAATGCGTAATCGTTCCTTGATTTGTATGATGAATGATGCCCATGATCATTGGGTATCCAGGTTCCCATTCAAAGTTGTGGTAGTGGGGCGGTGGTGGCGGATTTGGGTATGGAGGTGGTGTCCCTCCATGTGGGATGTATAGGTAGTTCGGGGGTAAGTTAAAGTTCAGCAGTCCACTGGATGGGAAATTGATTTTGTCTGGGAATAGCGCCTCTGTCCAGTGTAGGCAGGTCACTCCTGCCGCTTCCAGGTCTCTTGTTTGGTCAATGATCCATAAGGTTAGTGCTCTTCGCGCCTGCCTGACATGGCGATCCCTGCTGATGGCATCGGTTGGTGTCTGGGAGTCGGGGCTGATCTGTGTCTTATATACTGGGTGTAGTGACGGTACTTTTGTTTGATAGAGCAGGATTTTGCGTAGTTCAATGAAGGCTGTCCCTATTGCGCGTCGTCCTTGGTGAGGATGGGTTCGATTAGGGAGTTGGATGATTAGGTGTCTAAGTTTTGGGATAGATTGTCTGGGAGAGAATCGGGAGTAGGGGGAAGCGATGTTTTTTGTATGTCTAGTATTCTGTCTGAGGATCTGTTTGTTGCGATACTGGACCATGGTTTTCATAGCAGGTCTCGGCGGTTCTTATATGCTCTAAGGATGTCTGCAGTGTTTTTCAGATTTGTTTCAGGTTCCCATGAGTTTTCATTTGGTCCATACCCTTTCCATTTGACTAGGTATTGATAGCCAGTTCCTCGTTTTCTGTGTGTGATGATTGCTTCTATTTCAGACTCTTCTTGTCCGTTGATGAGATCAGGGGGTGGTTTCATGAAGTTTGGTCCATGCACCATTGTTTCCTTATATGGAGTTAGCAATGTAGTATGAAACACGGGATGGATGCGCCATTGTTTGGGGAGTTTCAGTTTGTAGGTGACAGGTCCTAGTACTTGCTCAATCATGAAGGGTCCTTCTCTTTTGGGCACTAGCTTCCTTGACTCATAGGGTATTCGGAGGTTTCGATTTTTGAGCCAGACTTTGTCTCCTTTCTCGAATCTGATACTTTTGTCTTTTGTTCTGAGTGCTACCATTTGTCTAGCGAGTTCATGTGTGGCGAGTGCTTCTTCTCTAGCTTTTTGTAGCATTCGTAGTCAGTTTTCAGCTGCTGGGGTCGTCATGGGGGATGCGGCTGTGGGAATAGTGACAGGGTCTATTCCATACATTAGCTGAAATGGTGATGCTTTGATGGTATCATGGTGTCAGTTATTGTGAGCAAATTCCGCAATTGGCAGTAGTGATTTCCATCTGTGCGGTTCGTTTGTGCAGAACATTCGGAGGTAGACTTCTAGTTCTTGATTGACTCGTTCTGTCTCGCCATCTGTCTGGGGGTGGTAGGCTGTGCTCATTCTATGGTTTATTCCCAGCGCTTTTCCTATTTCTCGGAATACTTTAGATGCGAACTGCGGTCCTCTGTCAGATATGAGGATATCCGGTAAACCGAATTGTTTAAAGTTTTCGTTTATGTATAGATCTGTGGTTCCTAGTGCGTCGATCGTTTTGTGACAAGGGGAAAAGGTTACCCCCTTCGTAAGTCCATGGTCCACCATGACCATGATCGAGTTGAAGCTGTCGGCGATTGGTGGGTCTGTGATGAAGTCGATTGTGACTTGTTGGAAGGGTCGGGTGGCATTAGATTTGATCAGTTGTAGGGCAGGGGTGTTGGGGTGAGTGTTTACTTTCATTTGCTGGCAGAGTGCACATCCTTCGATCCATTCTCTGGTATGCTTGTTCATTCTGGGCCACCAGTAGTTACGTTTGAGTAATTCTAGAGTTTTAAATCGTCTGGGGTGCCCAGACGTAGGTGATTCATGTGTCAGTTTAATGAGTTGAGTGCGCAGTCCATCTTGATCAGGTACATAGGTTTTTCCTTGGTAATGTACGATGTGGTCGACATATGTCCAGTCTTGCAGCTTTGATTTTATTGGTGGTGCTCGATGATTTTGGATTACTTCGACTAGTATTTGTCCAAAGTCGTCTTTAATCATGCCTTTGCGCAACTTCTCTGCTAGGTCATCTGCTATAAGCCTGATGAATCGTTCAGGTGGTAACACCGTGGTTTCTTCTGGGGTGTCATCCATTCCAATGTGGTCTGGTCGTTGAGATAGGGCGTCCGCTTCAAACATCTTAGTTCCAGGGACATGCTCTATTCAGAGATCGAATTCGCTTAAGAAGGAGGACCATCTGGCTTGTCTGGGGGTAAGGCGTTGTGGAGTTCAATAAAAGGATAAATTCTTGTGATCACAATGAACGATAGTGGTGTGAGGTGATCCATGAAGAAGGTGTTGCCATGCTGCAAGTCCTTTGACAATCGCTAGTAGCTCCCTGTCGTAGATCTGATAGTTTTGCTCAGTTGTGGTCAGGGCATGTGAGATGAAGCCGCAGGGGTGCAGGAGTCCCGCTTCATCAGCTTGTTTTAGTACTGCTCCCGTTGCTTTATTTGAGGCGTCGGTTTGCAGGATGAATGGTCGGGTGACATCTGGCATTCGGAGTACAGGGGCTGTTGTAAATCGTTTTTTTAGGTCGTTAAATGCCACCTGCCGTTCAGGTGTCCAGAGGAATGCTTCGTTTTTTCTGGTGAGGTCAATGAGTGGTTGAGCAAGGGTTGCGAAATTTCCAATGAATCATCGGTAGAAGTTCCCAAATCCTAGGAAGGATCGTACTTGCTTGACCATCGTTGGTGTCGGCCAATCTGCTATGCCTGCCAGTTTGATCAGGTCCATAGTTATCTCCCTGGGTCTAATGATCATTCCAAGGAATTCGATTTCCTGAGTGCAGAACTTGCACTTTTCGAGTTTGAGAAATAAGTCGTTTTCTTTTAGTCGTTCTAGGATGCATTTTGTCCGAGTTTCTAAGTCTTTGGGTGTTGTTCCACATATTAAAATGTCGTCCATGTAAATGATTAACCATCCTTCATTGATCATGTCTTGGAAGTATTCGTTCATCATTGTCTGGAAAGTGGATGGGGAATTGCATAGGCCAAAGAACATGACTGTTGGTTCATATAGTCCCTTGTTCGTTATGAAGGCTGCTTTCCATTCATCTCCTTCTTTTATCCGAACGTTGTTGTATCCCCATCGGAGATCTAGTTTTGTGAAATATTGAGCACCGGATAGTTTGGTCATTAGATCAGAGATCAATGGTAGTGGGTATGCATTCTTTATTGTCCATTCATTCAGGTATCGGTAGTCTTGACATGGCCGGAGTGCTCCACTTTCCTTTTTTCCGACGAAGAAGAATGGCGAGGCTTGTGGGGATTTGGATGGTCTAATGTATCCTTTAGCTAGCTGTTCTGTGATCCATTCGTCGAGGGATGATTGCTCTTTTATTGATAGTGGATAGATTTTGCTGACTTTTGGGGTAAATCTGGTTTTGAGATCAATTGCATGATCCCATGTGCGTCTGACTGGGAATTGTTCTGAAGGCGCCTTTTCGAAGGTAGATTTCCATTCTTGGTACTCGTCTGGCAGCGTCATTATGGTTTCTTTGCATAGCGTGTGTTCTAGCACTTGTGATGCCGAAGTTTTAACCCTGATCCAGTATTCGTCAATTTCCTGATCTAGGTTCCTTTCTATCTGCTTTAGGGGTTGGTGATTGAGCTCAAGGGTCCGTTCCTTCCAGTTTATTGCTGGGTTGTATTTTTCTAACCAGGGGAGTCCAAGTATAAGTTTTTGATCTCCCAATTTAGTGATTAGGAAGCTTGTTTCGATTTGTAGGTTTCCGATTTGGTAGGGAATCTTGACTTTATGTGTGATCATTCCATTTAAGTTTACTGTTCTGTCGGCGTTCTTAACTTGTATTGGTCGAATTAGTGGTTTCTTGTTCATGTTTTTTGTTATAGTTTTGTCAATGAAGTTTCCTTCTGCTCCGCAGTCAACAAGGGCAGATATCTCAGCGGGTAATTCAGGTGATTGGACAGTTATTGAGAGTCATTGATTATTATTTGATCTTACTATTACAGAGTCGAGTGCTAACTGTCCATAATCGTTCTTGGAGGTTCCAACTGCTTTCTGGTTCCTCTGCTTTAAAAACCCTTGGTTTCAAGGTCAGTGAGGAGAGTTTCTTGTTCCTCTGTGCTGAGAGCCGCAATCATAGTACGAATTTTCTTAGCATCATTATCCTCGGTGATTGTTCTGGTGAATCGTCCTGAAGGGGGCAGGTTCTTGGTGGTATCTTTCTTTGGGCAATTTCGGGATAGGTGACCAATGGTTCCACATCTGAAACATTTCCCAGAACGCATATATTCTTCTCGTTGCCCATCAGTAAGGCGTCTGGTTTGTATGGTATGGATTGTTTTAGGTCCCCCTGTTTTATTGAGTCAACGCCCTGTATCAGTTTTTCCTAATGCTTTCATCATTTCCCATGCTGCATTGAGTTGTTCCGCTTTCTGTAGGTGTCTGTGATAGTTTTAAAGTCGCCTTGTCCTTCGAGGATCTTGGCAGCAATGGTGGTTGGTAGGCCTCGGACAAATGCTTGAAGTTGGGCGGTAATTCTGGTTAGTCTGGAGGATCCTATGAGCATTCTAAATTTTCGGATGTAGATCGGGACAGTGATCTCTCCTCCAACTCGTAATTTAGTGAGCTCATTCAGTGCCCTGACTGCAGTGTTGACTTCTCCCCAGTCATCAAGGAATCGTTTGACAAAGGTGTCATAGTTTTCCCAAGTAAGTCCATCTTTTTCATCTAGTTGGTCGCGGATTATTTCTTTCCAGTCATCTAGTTCCTTTCCTAGGCATTGGAGGACGTATCTGATTTTCTTTTCATGTTTCCCTTCATAATTGTGGGCATTTATTGCAAAGAAATCGCTAAACCAGTTGATGAATGATTTAGCTTCGGTCTGATCTCCTGTGAAAATTTGTGCTGAGACTGGTTTGATGTCTCCCCTAGGGGCATTGGTGGTTTCAACATTAGTTGCCATTTGTTTTGTGTCGGTTTCGGCATCTGTTTCAGGTCTCGGGTTTTCTAGTTCGTATTCGATTTGTTTTTTGTTCCAAAAAGGTGTTCCACCCTGTTATGGATGTTTCGGAGAGAGAGTAGTATGGATCAGCACCGTCGAAATCGAATTCCGCGTCACAGTACTCTTCCCACCAAAGGGTTTCTTTGGGTCTCTTGAAATATAGTTCTGGTTCTTCTTCTGGTTCTTTTTGTTCATTTCTCCACTCAACCCAAAGTTTTCCTGGTAGTGAGTGTTCGTCTCCTTCAATGTAATCCCCTTCAAAGTATTCGTCAGGTACTGGGGTGTTCTTGTTCTTTCCTACTCCTCGAAATTCCCAACGTTTATTTAGTGTCGAGAAAAAGAGCTCCTGTCTTTCTAGATAATATGTTCCTTTAAAGAGAAAGGAATCGTTCGGTGGTCTCTGGTTAGAGAGTCTGGTTTCCGGTCGTTTCAGATCTATATTGTCTAGCTAGTGACGATGCACTAAGCGGTTCAGTGAGTTCCAACTTGTGTTAGGATTGATGCCCTTGGTTCACTATCGAGTCAACAATGACGACTAGAGTCTCGGTCTAATCCCAGTCAACGGGCAAGTATGCTTGTCGGTGTTATGCTAGATGACGACAAGGGTGGTTCGAGTGATGAGGGGACGAGAGCGAGAAGACTGTTCAGTAAAGGACAATACTTGATTAAGTTGGAACTAAAGAACTACGGTACATGTGGGGGTTTATATACTGTCTGGAGAACAATGAAGAAGTATAAAAGGAAGTAAAACGAGGGGTAGTTCAGACAGACGAAACAGGTATCAAAGCATAGCGACGAAGTGGAGAAAGGTTATCATAATAAGCAAGCATAAGAAAGAGAAGTCGTAACAGAGGGCAGCCAGGAGATGTTAAGGTCGATGCCCTTGGTTCGTTTACTGGATCAACACTGATGACTAGAGTCTTGGTCTAATCCCAGTCAATGGTCAGAAGTAGCCCTTGGCACTGTGCTAGACAATGACAAAGGTAACACTCATCCTGAACACCCTCTCACCACTTGATGGGTCCTTCACCACCATCTACAGCCCTCTATGGCCTTCTTGACACACTCCCTCTCATCCTTGCCACATATAGCACCCTCTTGCCACTCAATGACCTCCTTGCCACCCTCAATGGCCCTTTGACTGCCCTCAACATGCTTCCTCTCACCCTTGCCTCCCTCTGAATGCCCTCTCAACACTCTCAATGCCCTCTTGTCATCCTCTTGCTATGCTCAATGACCCTCTTGAGATACCAATTAATGACTATACTATTTTTATTATAATGCCATATGATTTGTTATATTTCTGTCTCAGTGTGAATGAAAAATAAGAATAAAAATGGATGGAATGCATAAGAGAGGATTGGGGAGGAAGGTGAGGTGAGAGGTAGGAGATAAGGGAGGGGATAATCAGAGATGCTCTCACCCATGCACATTCATTATTTGTAGGCAGGTATGAGTACAATTGGCTTATTTTGTAGCTGATTGAATATCTCATCACCAGCTCACAGGATCGCTTAGAGTTGGCAGAAGATCCTTCGGCTATTTGGAAGATCTGTCGATTCAAATTTTCTCAGGTTTTTATCGATTTTATTCAAGGAGATATTGCGATTTTTTGAAAAATGCAGTGTAGCCATTGGCAACACTACTTGTCATTACTATACAATAAATGTTTTTACTTGTAGAGATCTATTAACCTGCAGGTGTGACCATTCCACTTGTACTCATACCTGCCTACAAATAATGAATGTGCATGGGTGAGGGCATCTCTGATTATCCCCTCCCTCATTTCTGTCTTATCTCCTACCTCTCACATCACCTTCCTCCCCAATCCTCTCTTATGCATTCTGTCCATTTTTATTCTTATTTTTCATTCACACTGAGACAGAAATATAACAAATCATATGGCATTATAATAAAATAATAAAAATAGTATAGCTGGGCAGCAGGACTAAAAATGGGCAGCACAGTAAGTGGTGAGGCTGGGAGCAGACTGAGGTGGGCATGGCATGATGAGGGCAGGAAGGGCACAGGGCATGCTGATAAACCAGCCATAGCCTAGCCATAGCCAAAAATAGGCTAACTCAAAGACACCACTCAAAATGGCAACTGGAAACTGGCCGAACCTATCACACATTCATGAATGGGGTTGTCAGGTGTGGGTAAAATGCACCCAGAGTTCTAAATTGGGCTCCAGGGTCAATGTTGGGAAATTCATGGGTAATCCAAAGGATTCAGGATCTACTGGGAGGAAAGTGCACTGTAACCATTGAACATGACATCTATTTTGACAAAAAAAGTGCTTCAGAACCAGATATGACACTTATTGAGGGGGAGAATGGCTTACCACACAATCTAGAGTCAAATCCACTCCCAAAAGCAGTCATTCCAACAGAAATCGTCAAATCGTCAAAGGTCAAGGACGCCGCTGGTAGAACGGTTAGCGCACTTGGAAAGAGCAATGAAAACGCTTCAAAATGCACCCTAGTTGATGAAAATCCACTGTAAAATGGACAAGATACACAATCATCAAACTCACCTGTCATCCAGTCCTCAAATGAGACATCTACTCAAAATCCCACCACATCGCAACACATCCAGCCATCAGATGACAAAGAGGAGGTGGAAAAAGAACTGCTTGGATGAGTACAATGCCCCAGACAGCCACCAGGCTACTATGGAGATTTGGTGAGAGGAAAAGTGGCACCCAGAGGGAGAGCTGCTGTTGCAGTCAAAAACCTGGATGAATATCAGTTTTTTCTCGATGATGAAGATGAAGAAGACTTACTAGCCAGAATCATGGAGGACTATGAACTTGGAGCAAGTGGAGAGCCAAGAGCATTGCACTGTGATGACTGTGACAAATGGCATGTGGCTGTGCAAGCTGAGCCTGACCAGATTGAAAAACTAGGTACTTGGGAGATGATAATAATAACTGGTTTAACTAAGCTGGCTTGTAGCAGCTATTTGGCTATAGCTTAGCTAACTATAGCCATAGCCAAAAATAGGCTATGGCTTGGCTAAAAACCAGCTAAGCTAGATCAGCTATTGGCTATTAGCCTAGCCATTGACATCACTAGCTGTGACTATATTTTTTTTTACCAGAGGCAATGTATTGGTCATGGCAACCTAAGTAAGACATATAACCTACAAGAGAGGAAGGACAACATATATGTATGGTGTAACTAAAACAAGGCAGGACCCATGCATTCTGGAGGGAATTTGTTGTAAACGTGGCAGGATCTAGACCTGCACTTCAGAAACTAGAAAAAGCACGAGATATTTAGGACATCTTGGCATGAGGGGGCAAGCAACAGGTAAGGCATGTTTTGGCATGCTGACGAGTTCTAGCAGTTTGATGATCCTTGACACAATTAATACATTGGGTTTCCAAGTGGGCCAATGATTTTGGTTCAAAGTGGGCCCCATAGAATGGGCAGGCACAGGAGATGGCAGAGTGATTGCCACTGCAGTTTAGGCATTTCAGGGCAAGGATTGATTCAGTCACTGCAGCAGTGGCATTGTGGGCTGCAGAGGGGTGGTTGCTGGCACAAAAGGCACACCATGGAAGTCAGGAGATGCACCTGTGAGTGGTGTGTCCCCATCATAAACAAATTCTGCATTGAGGAATAGCCTTGTCAGTTGTCCAAGGCTGCACACGACAGGGTGTCCCAAGAAAAGACACATCTGTTTGGAGGAGACATCAGGCTCTGGAGCCTGCATGGTTGTCATAGATCTCACACTTGACAGTGGCAGAGAGGGGGGGGGGGGTTGCACCTGTACCTTTAGGGAAAACAAAGGTTGGAACCTTGAAAAAGACTATGTTGGCCCATTTTGGGTGGGCAGCAATGCAGGCATTGACATCTGCATTGGTGAGGCCTGTCCCATCTGGGCAAGTGGTCAGGACATGCAGGAATTTGATTGATGAGGTTGTGGGGCATCTGAGGCAGGAGACTTCCCCAGAAGTAGCAGTGTGTAAAGCAACTGTTATGTGCTCCACATCAGTGGAGGATGGAGGGTTCTTGAGTATAACTTTGAAGTCCCCATGTAGAGTCCAGGAGGTGGAGACCATTTGGTTGGTCTCTAGAGAGGTGGCAGCCAAAACCAATGGAGCCAGAGGGCAGGGGGTGGAGCCATCACCTGTGGGGCATAGAACTACCTTGTTGCTTTTCATGCCTTGATTCAGACAGGACCTCTGTTATGAGCAGAAAGTAGGAAATTCATTTTTTTACAGTAATGACATCAATACAACTTATGAAGATACAAACATGGAGAGATGGGATCTATTTTTCTTTTCTTTTTATCTCTTTATTTGGACTCAAATGTTTAGATACAAGGGCTGGACGACAAGACATCACCATGGGATGGCTATGTTAGGACTGCAGCCCTTATTAGGAAGGTGGTTAGGTCAGCATCGGCTATAGGACATACCAAGTGCCAACTGGGATAATGGCCCGATGAAGGGCCTATGCCATGTAAGGAATCATGGGTGGCATGGCACCTGAGGGGCAACATGGGAATGCCTGAAGGTACCAAGGGAATGGTACTGGTGTTCATAGGAACAGCTGAAGGTGCTGCACAATAAGATGCTGCTGTATATGGGCAGACAGTATGTGGGTGTGAGAGGATAACTCCAGGAAAGGTCATATGGGCACAGACTTGGCTGCTGCGCATTATCTCTATTGTGAGGGACTTTAGCTGCACGCTGACTGTGCACAGACCAGGGAGTTGGTATATAAGGGCTGTGGTCTTAGGTCGTCAGTCCCTAAGACTTTAGGTAGTTTCTTGTCCTAGACAGAACTCCTGAAATCTACTAGAATCATCTTTGGCTGAACAAGCCTCTTTCTCATAAGCTTTGTGGTTTTGTTTAGGCCAGTCCTAACATAACCTAAAGTCTTTACATCTCTACCCCATTGGTCTTACAGCACCGAGCATGCCTTGCTTGTCATTGCTCACAGTGCCAACAGCCTAGTTTCTTATCTGAGAGGTAGTAACCATGCAGCCTGTGACCTCTCCAGGCAACATTGACTTCAACACACATACTGTCAACAGGTCATGAATGAGTGATCCTCAATACGCCCAGTTAGGGCCTGTCTACCCAACAGTTATGGAAGAGAATTTGAGTTCACTTGGGTAATAGCATAGGCAGGAGTCCACAGACATGCCCAGGGTAATGTATACCATAATTGCAGAAGAGCTCAGGGAATGAATGAAACAAACTGGCTGTTAGTGTGTATCAAGGCTGAACCAAAGTCCCTTCATACCCTCTGTACAAGCAAGTGTGAAATTTGCTGCATGCTTGATAACTTGGCACAAGGACATTAAGGTGAATTGCCAGGCACATGCAGTTGGAAGCATCAGGTTCCCACAACATTCAGACACAAACCCTCTTGTTTCCCAAGAGGCATCATTGGCAGGCGCAGTGATAGGTACCCTGGGATGCTGCCTAGTGTAAAATATGCCAACAAACCCAACCCTACAAACTGGGGGATGGGAGTGTGAAGCACCACCTTAGTGCCTGATGTGTAATATGAGGGAGTGTGATGGTGAACGAGAGTGTGTCCAGGGGCGAGTGAGGGTGCAAGTCCCAGAAAAGTCCCAGCAGTCTTGTAGGAAATTGCTAATAAAATGAGGGGGGGGTAGAGTCTCGGATGAGCCTCGAAATAGTTTGTTAATGGTTTATAATTTGAAACTTGCTAATTGTCTTGTTGAATAAGTTTGGAGCCTCAATTGCTATCAAACTGAACTTGGGTACACTGAAGCCACTGAATCCACAGTATAACTAGATATCACAGGGAGAAACTCAATAAAACGCTGCAGGAGAATGCTAACAAAACAGAGAACGCTAGTCTGAACTGAGTGAGATTGACAAAGGGGGATCTTCTGATTCTAGTACCCTACTACTATATATATGTAATTCAAAATGTCAAGGCACAGATGACAAATTCTTCTGTATTGAAACACAAAAGCCCATGAGGCCAGGGCACTGCCCTGCCTAATCCAACAGGCAACATGAAAAATAATGCTCCACATATTTCAAATCAAAAGATGAATTGGGAAATAAATCACCAATGTCTACACAGGGCATCTTTGGGCTTTAGTTGGATATATATATGGTCTAGGGGACTTGATCATTCTTTTAAGATCATGATGAAAGGAGAGTGCTGGGTGCTATGGAGAATGGCATTGTTATTGCTTGTCTTCGAGAGAGATCAATCCTATTTGAGGGGGTTGTTTTTATGTGTGAGAAGGTCTGGGCCAGAGATCCTGCATGTCAGAGTGGTGTTCAAGTTCTGCAGGGAGGGAAACAACATGCCAAGTGGTTGTACAAGGGAGAATGCAATGGGCTGGAACCAGAAATGGATATAAGTGCCCTCAACAGTCAAGTAGGGCATAGTGGTTGATATTGCATCCAATAACAAGGTAGGGTCCTCCTCCATCAATTCGTACATCCCATCCATCGGCACAGACTTTGATAGATACTTTCCAAGCCAACTGTCCAATGCTGACTTCTGTTCCCGAGACGGAGGGTCTAACTGGTTCGAGACACTTGTGCAACATTAAAAGGGGTCCTCCCATGGGAATTCTCATCTGATTGAAGTGGGATACTGATAATCCACTAGTTGTCACATAGGAATAATTAATTTTGGAGGGGGAGGTCTGATCGAAGGAATGCAAGGCCTCAAGTACCATCAATAATGTTGTGTTCCTGCATGATTCTACACAATCATCCACATAAATGGAAGCCAGGGGATACTCGAGGACTAAATCTTCTTTGTCATCAACTAGCTCTGGGACTGGTGATGACAATCTATCCACTAAGGATTGCAACTCGGTTTCTCTCATATAATGATGGACTCCATTGACAGGCATTATGTTGTAGTGCAGACAAGGACAGGTTACTTGAATCCAAGCTGGTCACTGCTCTTTATAGCTCTGTCAATGCCATAGTGGATTGCACCTAAATGATTATCTCTGTGCTGGCAATATTCTGCTGTGAGCCTCAGATACCCACTCTTGAATTTACTCCTGATTGTCCCATTCAATCTTGTACCTCAGATCCAGGTCACAGGTTATGCAATTTAAAAGCAATTTCAAATGGCCATTTTGAGGCTACCTGATGTCTCATGAGTGCTCACGTTGAACCTGAAGTATCGCTATTGTGCACTTTCAATGAAACCGAGAGCTCAAACTGCCTTGTCTAATATTGCACATCTTGAAATGGTCCCAGATTTTGCTTAAGATCCAGTCCAGCCAGGTAGCATGCTCATCAGCGGATTATTGGCCGAATGAACAGAACTATTGTCAGTGGAGGCCCAAGGTAGTTTGAAGATTTTTTACAGCAGAATGAAATGACAAGACACAATGCAGTGCTCATTCGCATACATCTTACCATATGCCCAGGCAACACTCTTGGAGATTGGGTGCATCTTCAAGGCAGACTGGGTTACTATTGACAACACGGTCCAGATGGGACCTAGAGAATTTATCAGGGATACCATCATCCGCCAATATGACAACCATGTCCAGCTGTATTGGAAACACCAGAAGGAGGAGTGCAAAATCAAGTGTGCTCAAGCACAACTTATCCTGTGGCAACACAAAGCTGATCAGGAGTTAGAACAGAAGGAAGCCTGGGAGGCTTTACTTATGGAATGGGCGGCCACCTGAGCAGTATTACGGGCAGAGCGTGCCATGTGCAAAGCTGAAAGGGAATATCAAACCCTTATAGAGTTATTGGAGGTCCAATACAAAGGTGACACCTCCAACCCGATTTGGTTAGCCCTGGTATCATTGAAATACAACCAGTGGCTCATATTGATCAACAATGGCGACAAAGCTATCCAAAGATACTGGGTAGCAATAGAAAGATTGAATCATGTGCACCATGTACAGGAGCTGTAAAAGCATGAGGGAATGATGATGGACCATGCTGACTGGAACACATGGATGCATGCCATGAATGGCAATATATGGGCAACCTGCTATGCAAAATGGAAGCGTGAGCAGGAAGAAGAGGAACACTGCAAAGGGATTCATTATGATCCCCTACTTGTCACAAAGCCACCTGGGGTTATCATTGCCAGGATGCTGGAATGGCTGCTCACTGAACCAATTAATAAACTCCAGACAATAGGAATGGACCACTTCCTGAAAGGAGTTGGCGAGGAGATGTGGAATGACCACAAGGCCAGAGTGCTAGGATGGCATGCTAGTATCAAAGCGCACCTACCTGGACCAAGAGCCTGGAGTCCAATAGCACCCAACCAGTGGAGACAGAACAGATACTGCTACATGTATCTGTTCAAAGCAGAGTACTACGACAAGTACAATTGGCCAGCATGGCCCACACTTTATGATATCATCAACTGGGAACCAGAGCTCAGGGATGACATGGTGGTTTTTGCAATCCAGGATAGCATCTGACCTGGATGGTGCCATATTATTGAGGAATCAGCTGTTAGGATGACCCTAAACACAACCCAAAGATCTTAGAGGGGATGGCTTGTTCAGCCAAAGACAAAAATGCTTGCTCAAGAAGAAGTGTCTAGGACACAAACTATCTAGAGTCTTAGGGACTTGCTACCTAAGACAACAACCCTTATATACTCCTTCCCTGGTCTGTGCGCAGACAGTGCACAGCTAAAGTCCCTCAAGCCAGGATCAGTGCACAGCAGCCGAGTCTGTGCCTATATGACCATACCTGGGATCATCCTCCCACACCAACACACTGTCCTTCTATATATGGCCATGCTATTGTTCTGTGTTCTCAGCCGTCTCCCACATACACCAGTACCAAGTCGTTGGTACTCCTTGGTGTTCCCATGTCACCCCTCAGGTGCTGTTCGGCCTATGTATTCATCATAGCCTAGGCCCATCATCGGGCTGTGTTCCTGTCAGCACTCGGTCTATTCCCTTAGCTGATGCTGACTTAACCTCCTTCCATATAAGGGTCGCAGTCCTAACATAGCCCATCCCTGCAACTGTGCCTTGTCATCCATTCTTGTATCTATACGTTTGAGTCCAAAGAAATAGATAAAAAGAAAAGAAAAATATAACCCGACTCCCCATGCTCGTATCTTCATATGTGTCATTGATGTCGTTACTGTGAAAATTGTATGAAGTGAGTTATGCTCATAACATCACCCCCCCCTTAAGGCCTCATGTCCTGAGAGACTGACATCTCTGCATCCACGTAGTGTGGATCCTTTCACATGCATTCATAGAAGCAGTCTAACTGCTTTTTTTGTTCCTCTGGCATCAAGCCTGAGTGGTTTGAATCCTCATCTTCTATCTCTTCGACAGTGGTTTTCCACTGAACTATTTTCTTTAGAGGGCGTACAACACCCTTAATTCATTTTTGATGGTCCTCCTCTGACTCACTGCTTTCCTTGGCAGCCACCAGCTTCTCCACTCTCTTTAAAATTTTCTTTTTAAGATACTCCATGTCTTTTGCATGCGCTTGGCACTCCTCATCCAAGTCCTTGTTTTCTTCCTTCTGTGGGAAATTAAGCATGGGTACAACCCACCCACTGCACTCCAGGTCTCTGGAGAACGTCCCATCAGTGTTGTCAGGCAGCTCCTGAATTTGAGCCTGACTTCCTTTCCAGTTGCACCATCTGTGCTCCATGTTTTCTAAATAATCATGTCCAAAGTGCCCATCCTGCCATCCGAATAGTTTTTTCTCCTTCCACTCCTGTGGAGTCATCCTGTAGGGGTTACACTGTATTTCTCCCATATATTGTACACACATTGGAGTGCGAGGGTTTTCTCTGTGGAATTTTTTCACCTTGGCCTTTGTGTTGGCCACATTCTCAGCTGGTTCCCAAGTGGACTCCTCCACCAGATAGTTTTTCCATTTAATGAGGTATTCCAACCTCCCTCCTCCTTGTCCACTGACATGGCTATCCATAATTTCCTCTACTTCCTATTCATCCTCTTGGGACTCCTCTACCATCTGTGCATCCTTGTGCACTGCTGCCTTTGCTTTTTGCTTGGGAAATTCCGGTTCCCTGTAGGGTTTCAACAAGACTTCATTGAAAACATTGTATACCCGCCATGATGCAGGGATTTTTAGTTTATAAGATGACTTGCCAACCTTGGCAAGGACTTCTAGTGGACTGACAAATTTTCCATCAAGCTTCTTTGTTGCTTGAATAACTGGCAAGTTTTCTGTGCTGAGGTAAACCTTGTCACCAGGTTTATACTCTCGTGCTGTTTGGCGATGACTATCATAGCACTCTTTCATGATCTGAGCAGCTTTTTCCAAAGCCTTCTTTGCTTTTGCATGCATGTCCTCTATCTCTTTTGCCAACTGTTCCACAGCTATCGCTTTTGGCGCATATGTGGGATCCAATCCCTTGTTAGGGTGTTGTCTGTAGTTCATGAAAAATGGCGTAAAGCCTGTTGCTGAGTGAACCCTGTCATTGTGGCAGAATTGTGCCACTGACAACCAATTGCTCCAGTTGTCTTGTCAATTATTTACAAACATGGTTAGGAATTCCTTTACTTCCTGGTTTACTCACTCTGTTTGTCCATCCATTTGTGGTAGGCCATTGATCGATTTGCCTTGATTCCCAACATCCCATACAAGTCGTTGATGAACTTTGAGGCAAACTGCAGTCCTCTGTCGCTTATTACTTTTCTTGGGAGGCCATGCTCCCGGAATACATTGTCCCTGAACAGCACTGCTGTTCCCTGTGATGTGATTTCTTTCGTGGTAGGCAAGAAGTACAACTTCTTGGTGAACCTGTCCACTACTACCATGATCGTGTCGTTTCCTTTTGATTCAGGTAGTGGTCCCATGAAGTCTACTGAAATGACTTCCCATGGTTCCATCAGGACTTCATTTGGTTGGAGTGGTGCCACGCATGCCTGTCGATTTTGGGTTTCGCTTTTTGACATCTTTCGCAACCTGGAATATATTGTTCTATGTCTTCCCACATATTTGGCCACCAGAAATTCCTTGTCAAAGACTCTAAGGTCTTTGCAACTCTGGAGTGTCCCCATGAATGATGAATGGCAATGATATCCTCTCATAATGCTATGACTGCCAGTATGTAAACTCGTCCCTTCCAGGTGACGAGTCCTTTCTCCAACTTGTACTCTCCTCCCGCCTTCTCAAGGCCTTTGACCACCTGGGTCTCCCATTGCCGCTTGGGCACTTCTTTGATATCTCTTATGATTTCATCTATGGCTTGATCATCATTAAATATCTGTACAAAGAGGTGTTCTTTTAGTAGAACTACTCCTTCATTGTTGTTTTCTCCTCGGGTATGTCCTGCTTGCCATGATAGTAAGTCTGCCTTGGTGTTGGACTTTCCACTCCTATGTTTTATGATGAAATTGTAGTCCTGCAAATCCATCACCCATCATGCCTGCCATCAATTTAAGTTCTGTGCTTTTCTGAAGTATGTTAAGTTCTGATGATCTGTCAGAACTTCAATCGTGTGTTTCACCCCTTTAAGATAGTGGGACCATTCATAGAACACATGCATTCCTGCAAGCATCTCTCTATCATAGATCTCGTAGTTTCGTTTGGCCTCATTAAGGGATTTTGAAATGAAAGCCACTGGCTTCCAAACATCATTTTCTACCTGCTGTGACAAGATCCCTCCAATAGCAAAGTCAGAGGCATCCACCTCTACTCAGAATTGTCCATCCTTGTTTGGGATTCACAGCACTACCTCCTCAGCAATAGTTTTCTTTAGCTTGTCAAAAGCTACATCCTGAAGTTCCGTCCACCTCCACTCGTCCTTTCCTGTTAGATGAGTCAATGGTTTTGCTGCCTTGGCAAAATCCTTCACAAAGTGTCGATAGAAGTTTATGAAGCCCAAGAATTGTTGGACTTCTCACTTGCATGTTGGTTTAGGCCAATCTGTTACCACTTTCACTTTGGTGGACTCCATCCAGTGATGAGCACTGGCTCAGTGTAGCATTATATAGTCACATTGTCACATGTCACACAATGAAGTAGCTTACCTCCTGCCACGATAATCTCTTTCGTTTCGGCCACACTCCTTTCCCCGCACCTTTGTACACTAGTCACATTCATCACATGCAGCCTCTGCCATCGTCACAGCCTCCAGTTGCATGCAGCGCCTGTTATGAGCATACCTCCTATTTCAAACTTTACAGTAACGACGTCAATGACACTTATGAAGACATGGTCACGAGGAGTCGGAGGATATTTTTCTTTTCTTTTAATCTATTTTATCAAGCTCAAACGTCTATGTACAAGACTACGCAACGGGACTCTGGGAGGATGACCTACGTGAACTGCGGTCCCTATTAGGAAGGTGGTTAGGTCAGCATCGGCTATGGAGATAGACCGAGTGCCGATAGGAGTTGCGGCCCGATGATGGGCCTACGCCATGAAAGGAATCATGAGCGGCATGGCGCCTGAGGGGCGACATGGGAACGCCGAGGAGTACCGAGACAATGGTACGGCATGCATGGGAATCGGCCGAAGTCCTGAACAATAGGAAGGCCGCATGCGGACAACCCGGGAGTTGGGTGTGGAAGGATCTCTCCATGAATGGATAGATGGGCGCAGAATGAGTCGCTGCGCATTGATCCCCAGTGAGGGACTTTAGCTGCGCGCTGTCTGTGCACAGACCAGGAGAGCAGTATATAAGGGCCGTAGTTTACAGTAGGAGACTCTTAAGTCTCTAGATAGTCTATTGTCACTAGACATAGCTACAGAGCAATCAGAATCGTTTCAGACTTAACAAGTCACCGCTCGAGTCAGATAGGTTGTGTCTAGGGCAGTCCTGACATAATCTAGAGACTTTATTCTCTACCCCGTTGCTAGCTGTCCAGCACCGAGCACGCCGCTCGTAGCTGCAAAAGACATTCAACGGCCTAGTTTCACTTTGACGGTTGTAATCCGATTATCCCGGAACCGTTGGCGACGTCGACCACGACTATACTTTGGCGGTTGTAACCTGATTATCCCAGGACCGTCGGCGACTTCGATTTCGACAAACCACTGTCAACGGGCACTGTTTAAGTGTCCTCAATACGCCCACAGGGGCCTGGCGACAAACCCAAGCTTGGGTAGTCTACAAAACAGTTGCAGACAAGAGTACAAGTTCGCCCGAGAGCAGTGTAGGCAGGAGACCATAGACACGCTTGGGGTAACGTACACTGCAGTTGCGGAAAAGCTCAGGAACGAGCGAAACAAACCAGTTACTGTACATATCAAGGCTGATATAAAGTCCTCTCATACCCTCTGTATCAGCAGCCCTACCTGACTTCGGGCTGATAACTGAGCACAAGGACATTGAGGCAAATTGCCGGGTGTACATAACTGAGTAGCTTGCGGACCCACAACACTGCAGACAGTATCTTTCCTGTTTCCCAGGAAACGTCATCGACAGGCGCGGATTTTTCGGTTGCCGCACGAACAGATCAAGTGTCAGTGGAGGGCCTGAACTTGATTGAAGATTATTTTACAGGAACAACCTACCTTCCCTCATCGCAAAATGAATTGCCATTTTCAATACGTACTCCCATACGCCCAGGCGACACTTTCAGAGATCGGTCAAATCTTTGAAGCGGACTGGGTCGACACCACCGAACTTGTCCTTGTTAGGACACCAACCTTTATCGGCGACACCATCGTACACCGTTACGACAACCACGTCAGATTATATTGGCGACACCGCAAAGATGAGCGGAAGAGGGAACGCGCGGAAGCGCAGCAACTATTACGAGAAAGAGAGCTCAGTCAAGAGCTTGAACAGAAGGAGGCATGGGAGGCCCTTCTGGCAGAATGTGCAGCAAGCAAAGCTGTATTACGAGCAGAGCGCACCATGCACAAAGCAGAACGAGAGTACCAGACTCTCATAACATTATTGGAGGACCAATACAAAGGAGACACCTCCAACCCGATCTGGCTGGCTTTAGTCTCATCAAAATACAACCAATGGTTGATGCTAATCAACAACGGAGACAAGGCAATTATGAAATACCGAGTAGCAGTCGAGCAACTTCAAAGCGCTCATCATGTAGAAGAACTATACGCTCACGAAGGCATGACCATGTCACACGAAGACTGGAATGCTTGGATGCATGCCATGAATGGCAACATACGCACTTCCTGTTTTAACAAACAGACGACCGGACGAACATACCCGGAAATTATCAAATCAAAACCAGTAGTGCAACCAGCGCGATCGTACGCAGCAGCAGCACTAGCTGGTGGAGAAAGCAAGGCCAAAGTTATCAACGCTGGCGGGGACGCAGCACACTGGAATGGTGGAGTTCCCACAAAAGCAGATTGGCTATCAACCGAGGAGTACCCTCAGGGGGCGAACAATGCCCACAAGAAACGACAAATTGATCAACGGAGAAGGAACATCGAAAAAGAGTCATGGCTTCCTTATCCATACCCAAAGATGTCATGGACAGATAGCGGATTGCATCCCGACATACCAGGATATTGCTACCTGGTATTAATAAGGAAAGATTACTGGGATGAATTCGCATGGCTGGCCTATCCGCAGATACAAGAAATCTGCAACTGGGACAAGAACCTTCGAGAGGAAAATGTCACCACTATAATCCAAAAATCCTATCCCGGCTCCACCACGTTACACATTAAAAGATATAACAGTAACATGAAAGGATGGTTCCACGTCGAATGCCTAAATCAAAGAGGCATGGGACACTATACACTCGGAGCGGGACCTTTTCGATTAACAGTTGACATGGTCACCCAAGCCTACCACGCACTACTCGGATGGAGGAACCATTGGGCAGACTCCGAAACGTTGGAATCCCTCCCGGACACTCAACCAGCTGCAGCAGTCGCAGCACGAGAAAATGAAATTCACCGTCAGGAGGAGGATAGGCAACGAGCCATCACCAATGCGGGACAAGCCCTAGTAGCCATCATAAACGAATACCAGCGGAGCTCTCGACCGGAACCGGGACCTCTTACCAAAGCAGAAATGCCTGATTACTATCAAGGGGATCCACGAACAGTCGATGGATGGCTGCGGCAGATGGAAACGTATTTCATGTTGGCGAGAGAGGTAGACCCGAAGCGACAAATTTCAATATGTCTTTACCGAATGAAAGGAGGAAAAGGAGACAGAGCTGCAGACTGGAGTGGCGTTAAACTCAAAGCGTTTCAGGAAGCGCTACAGGAGTATCAAGACAAAATAGACAACAGCGGATGGAGTTCCCAGCTTAACTGGCAACAGTTAAATGAGGGGGAGTCAACCGACAACAATCGAGCATGGATTCGACGGCCATTAAACAATCAATTTCCATTCACGGACTGGGCCGACTTTAAAAACCAGATGCACGAGTTTTTCATGTCGACGGAAACGAAAGAGAAAGCAATTGAAGCATTATTAAAATTGCGACAAGGAACGATGATAGTCGAGGACTACATCATAAAGTTCAACTCCCTCACTTCGCTAACAGACTGGAACGATGCAGCCTTAATCTCGCAATTCCAGAATAATCTCAATCCAGCTCTAGGACGAGATTTGATTCGATATGGAGGACTCCCTGACAATGCCACATTGCAACAGATACAAACGCGAGTCATTGCCCTTGCACAGGCATATAGAAAAGCCAACGAAACTTACGGCTTCACAAGAACACGTCAGGAGTACCGAGAGCAAACCCCGAGTACGAATCCTCATCCTCAGTACCAGTATAAGGCACCAGCTCCTTTCGCATCGGATAGTCGAGACCCGAATGCAATGGACGTTGACAGGAAGCCACGAACTAAGCTGTGGTGTTACAACTGTCAGAAGGAAGGACATACTAAGTGGAGATGTCCGCAGCTCAGAGAAAGAGCAATTCCCGAATGCGCCAATTGTGGCAGAAAAGGACACCTGACAGAAAGATGTCGGGAAAGAAAAGGAATCACGGCCGAAGATAAAGGAAAAAAGATTATATGAGCAACCAGCGTGATAAAACGCAGCGGCAGTTCAGGGGAAACGACCCCAGAAGGATGTGCCAAAATAGAGGAGGTCTCGGATTTTGGCGAAAGCCAGTAGACAAGCGCTCTGTCTCACTGGCCTCGAGTTCAAGTTCTCTTAGTGGTGTACCAGTACCAGTAGATTCCCAAATAAACATGCATGCTTTACTTTATGAATGCAAAGGGAACGTACATCACATAAGAAACTTAGAAATGAGTGCAAAACCCGAAAGGAGATTAAAAACATGGTCACCGCCGTGGGTGCTGAGACGCATCTGGCAGCAGGACGAACAAACGGCAATCGAATGTCTACGCCGGTGGGTAGACGATAAACGAGTAAATGAAGTAGACGGAAAACTTGTTCAACAGTTGAACGCCTTGTCAGAAACCGATGCCCTATGGAACCTTGTACACTTGAGGGAAAAAGTAGTACAAGGAATTGGGAAGCAGGAGTTAGACCTTAAAGGCACACTCACCACTATGGACACCTTCCAATCCGCCAATGTCACAATGTTACTAGATTCCGGATGTACCGCCTCGTGTATAAGCAAGGAGTTCGTGGAGGAACACAAAATGAATAAGAAAAAGCTGTTACGTCCTATACCGGTGTATAATGCGGATGGTACTCGAAACGGATCAGGAAGTGTGGAATACTTCGTCCAGTTCAAACTACGAATAGGATCCCATGAGGAAATAATGGACTGTGCTGTCGCTACGCTTAGCAAAACAGACCTATTCCTGGGACACGATTGGTTGGAACATCACAATCCAACAATTAACTGGAAGAAGAAATCCTTGGAGTTTAACCGTTGTCCTGGAACCTGTTGGAAACCATCTTCAGTTCAAGAACCTGAAGATGAAATCGATGTGTCATACTGTTTACACGAAGGAGATCGCCTTCTAGCCGTCCATATCGGAGAACCCGAGTTAAGGGTACGAGCCTTCGCCTCGACCGCAACAAAGATAGCCGCAGAGCAGGCAAAGACAGAAAAGAAACGAACACTAGAAGAAGCCGTGCCCCATCATTACTTAAAGCACAGAAAGGTTTTCGAGAAAGAAACCTTTGACAAACTCCCACCAAGACGACGATGGGATCACATGATTGAACTTATACCTGGTTCGACTCCAGTAGACTGCAAGATTTACCCTTTAAACCGGGACGAGCAGCAACAACTGGATGAGTTCCTGAAAGAGAATTTGGATTCTGGACAAATCCAACCTAGCAAATCGCCGATGGCGTCACCCTTCTTCTTTGTCAAGAAAAAGGATGGAAAACTCAGGCCTGTACAGGATTACAGGAAGTTGAATGAAATGACGGTCAAAAACCGGTACCCCTTACCTCTTATAGGAGAGCTTGTAGATCAACTATCGCAAGCAAAAGTTTTTTCCAAAATGGACATACGTTGGGGATACAACAATGTCCGGATCAAGGAAGGCGATGAGTGGAAAGCCGCTTTCAGAACTAATAGAGGATTATTCGAACCATTGGTCATGTTCTTCGGTCTCACCAATTCACCCGCCACCTTCCAAACCATGATGAACGACATATTTCGAGTCGAAATTGCAGAAGGATGGGTGGTGATCTACATGGACGACATCCTGGTGTTCTCAAAGAATCAAGAAGAGCATACGAAACATGTTAACCGAATACTTGAAAAATTGGAGAAACACAAGTTATCGCTGAAGCCTGAGAAGTGCTTCTTTGACAAAAACGAAATCGATTTCTTAGGAGTCATCATTGGGAAAGACACAGTACGAATGGATCCTGCAAAGGTTAAAGCAGTATCCGAATGGCCGACGCCCAAGTGTAAAAAGGAAGTCCAACAGTTTCTGGGCTTCGTTAATTTCTATCGACGCTTCGTTAAAGATTTCGCGAAACTAGCAAAGCCGCTGACACGGCTTATGGGAAAGGAGGAGTGGCTGTGGACGCAGCTACAAGATGAAGCCTTCGACAGGCTCAAAACAACCATAGCGGAAGAAGTTGTACTCCGGATTCCCAGTGAAGAAGGGCAATTCCGAGTGGAGGTCGATGCCTCGGATTTTGCCATAGGAGGAATCTTGTCTCAGCAAAAGGAGGACGGATTATGGAAACCAGTAGCCTTCATCTCAAAATCGCTCAACGATGCCGAGCGTAATTATGAAATATATGACAAAGAAATGCTCGCAGTAATGCATGCCTTCTACGAATGGGCACATTACCTCAAAGGAGCAAAGCAAACTATCGAAGTTCTGACGGATCATCAGAACTTGACATATTTCCGAAAGGCACAAAATCTAAACAGGCGACAAGCGAGATGGGTTACAGACCTACAGGACTATAATTTCGTAATAAAACACCAGAGTGGCAAATCAAACACCAAAGCAGATCTACTGTCCCGACGAGCGGGACATAGTAAAGGAGAAAACGACAATGAAGGTGTCATCTTACTCAAAGAACATCTATTTGTCAGGGTATTTGACGATGATCGAGCCATAGACGACATCGTCAAAGACATCAGAGAAGTCCCCCATCGACAGTGGGAAACCCAGGTGGTAAAAGGATTAGAAATCGCCGGTGGAGAATATAAACTCGAAAAAGGACTAGTGACCTGGCAAGGACGCGTATACGTACCAGCAGTACCAGCGCTTCGAGAGGACATCATTGCTGTCCATCACTCATGGGGACACTCCGGAGTGGCTAAAACGTTGGAATCGCTCACCAGGAACTTCTGGTGGCCCAACATGCGCAAGGATATTGAATGATACATTCCGGGTTGTGAAACGTGTCAGAAAGCAAAGCCAGACAGGACTGCCCGAGCAGCACCCTTACGACCAAATGAGGTGCCCTCAGAACCTTGGGAAATCATCTCAGTCGACTTTGTCAGACCACTTCCCGAATCGAAAGGAAACAACATGGTCTTGGTAATCGTAGACAGGTTTACCAAGAAAACCTACTTCATACCGACAACATCAGACATCACTTCACAAGGAACAGCCGTGCTATTCTGGGACAACGTATTCAGGGAGCACGGACTCCCCAGAAAAGTAATTAGCGATAGAGGACTGCAATTCGCCTCAAAATTCATGACGGACCTATACGGAATGTTGGGGATCAAAGCCAACAGGTCTACCGCCTACCACCCGCAAACAGATGGACAGACAGAACGTGTCAACCAGGAATTAAAAGAGTTTCTGACCATCTTCATTAACAACCGACAAGATAACTGGTCAGATTGGTTGTCTGTGGCTCAATTCTGCCACAATGATCGGATACACTCAGCAACGGGATTCACCCCTTTTTACATGAATTATGGACGGCATCCAAACAAAGGTCTCAACCCTACTTACGCACCAAAGGCGGTAGCGGTCGAACAGCTCGCAAAGGAACTAGAGGATGTACATGCCAAAGCCAAGTTGGCATTGGAGAAAGCAGCGCAAGTTATGAAGGAGCGCTACGACACTCACCGAAAACAGGCTGTCGAATATAAACCTGGGGACAAGGTTTATCTCAGCACAGAAAATTTACCAGTAATTCGGGCAACAAAGAAGCTGGATGGAAAGTTTGTCGGACCGCTGGAAGTACTTGCCAAAGTGGGCGAATCCTCATATAAATTAAAAATTCCGGCCTCGTGGAAGGTCTATAACGTCTTCAACGAAGTCCTGTTGAAGCCGTACAGGGAACCGGTCTTCCCAAAACAACAAGCTAAGGCAGCAGCGCGCAAGGACGCACAGATGGTGGAAGAATCGCAAGAAGGCGAATATGAGGTTGAAGAAATTTTAGAAAGCCGAGTTAGCGGCAGAGGAGGAGCGAGGCTGGAGTACCTCGTTAAGTGGAAGAACTACCCAGTGGAGGAAGCCACTTGGGAACCAGTGAAAAATGTCATCAATGCACCAGCCATTGTCAAGAAATTCCATAAAGCAAACCCTGATGCTCCCAAACTCGTCAGAAACATTCGAGATGGGATTCTATACATCCAATACACGGAGACCCAGCCAAAAAAAGGATCTAATACGCCTAAACAACCTACTAGTGCAACAAGGCACAGTAAAGGTCGAGGAGTTCATTGGAAAGACTGGCAAAGACTGTTCGGGTGGGAAGACGGCCGGTTTGGGCCAAAGTACCTAGCAAATATGGAGCGCCGATGGCGCAACTGGAAAGGAGAAAGGGCAGCAATCATGGAGCTGCCGGACGACACCGATGGGACGTTCTCCAGAGACCTGGAGCGTGGCGGGCGGTCTGTACCCGTGCTTAATTTCCCTCAGACGACGGAAGAGGAGGAGCTAGCGGAGGAAAAAAGAGCTCAGGAAAAGGACATGGCAGTGCTTGCCAAGAAAATATTAAAGAAGGAGATGGTAGCGGCTGCTAAGGAGAGCAGTGAGTCAGAAGAAGACCGCCAGAAGAGGGTCAAGGGCGCAAAATGCCAGAAAAAACTGTTGGTCAGTTATAAGACCACTATAGAAGACGTCGAGGACGTCGATTCAGAACAAACCGGGCTGTCGCCCGATGATCAGCAAGCGCGCTTGGCCGCGTTTTATGCAAGAATGAAGGAGGATCCAAGATATGTGGACTCCGCCACGTCAGCCTCTCGGGACGCGAGGCCTTGAGGGGGGGGTGATGTTATGAGCATACCTCCTATTTCAAACTTTACAGTAACGACGTCAATGACACTTATGAAGACACGGTCATGAGGAGTCGGAGGATATTTTTCTTTTCTTTTAATCTATTTTATCAAGCTCAAACGTCTATGTACAAGACTACGCAACGGGACTCTGGGAGGATGACCTACGTGAACTGCGGTCCCTATTAGGAAGGTGGTTAGGTCAGCATCGGCTATGGAGATAGACCGAGTGCCGATAGGAGTTGCGGCCCGATGATGGGCCTACGCCATGAAAGGAATCATGAGCGGCATGGCGCCTGAGGGGCGACATGGGAATGCCGAGGAGTACCGAGACAATGGTACGGCGTGCATGGGAATCGGCCGAAGTCCTGAACAATAGGAAGGCCGCATGCGGACAACCCGGGAGTTGGGTGTGGAAGGATCTCTCCATGAATGGATAGATGGGCGCAGAATGAGTCGCTGCGCATTGATCCCCAGTGAGGGACTTTAGCTGCGCGCTGTCTGCGCACAGACCAGGAGAGCGGTATATAAGGGCCGTAGTTTACAGTAGGAGACTCTTAAGTCTCTAGATAGTCTATTGTCACTAGACATAGCTACAGAGCAATCAGAATCGTTTCAGACTTAACAAGTCACCGCTTGAGTCAGATAGGTTGTGTCTAGGGCAGTCCTGACAGCGCCCACGGATGACACCTGAGCACTCAGCCTCAGTGCTGGGAACCTTCCTGGACTCAACCCCCTCACCACTCCCTTGCCAGCTGGCATTGGAGTAGGCTCATCACTGGACTGAATTCTTGCTGATGACTACCCCCAGGAAGTCCATCTCTTTTTTGTTGAAGAAACATTTTTCTGGTTTCAATGACAGCTTATGCTCTTCTAGTTTTGCCAATATATGGTTAACCTGTACCATATGTTCCACTTGATTTTTCGAAAATACAAGGATGTTGTCCATGTATATGACAACCCATCCTCCCGCTATCTTGACTCTGAAGATGTCATTCATCATTGTTTGAAAGGTGGCTGGTGAGTTCATGAGTCCAAAGAACATTACCAATGGCTCGAAGAGTCCTCTGTTGGTTCAGAATGCTGCCTTCCATTCATCTCCTTCTTTGATGCATTGTTGTTGTATCCCCAATGTATGTCCATCTTAGAGAAGACCTTGGCCTGTGGGGGTTTATCCACCAATTCCCCTATCAGTGGTAGTGGATATCGGTTTTTGACTGTCATCTTGTTTAGTCATTGGTAGTCCTGTACTGGCCTTAGTTTTCCATCCTTTTTTTTAACAAAGAAGAAAGGAGACACCATAGGCGATTTACTCGACTGGATCCTTCTGCTATCCAGGTTTTCTTTCAGAAATTCATCCAGTTGTAACTGCTCATCCCTATTTAATGGATATATCTTGCAGTCAACTGGGTTAGACCCAGGGATCAACTCAATAGCATGATCCCATCACCTCTGTGGTGGTAATTCATCAAAAGTCTCCTTCTCAAAGACCTTTTGGTGTTTTAGGTAATGTCTGGGGACTGCTTCCTCCAGAGTTCGTTTTTGGTTTTCTCTGCCTCCTCCGCTGCTATCTTTGTAGCAGTTGACACATATGCTCTGATGCACAACTCTGGTTCACCAATGTGAACAGCCAATAATCGTTCTCCCTCCTAGAGGCATTGTGCTATGTCGATCTCATCTTCTGGTTCTTGAACCAATGAAGACTTCCAACATGTCCCTGGACATTGGTTAAACTCTAAAGACTGTTTTTTCCAGTTAATGGTGGGATTATGAAGTCATAGCCAGTCAAATCCCAGAAATAGATCAGTTTTTCCAATGTGCATCACTGCACATTCTATGACCTCTTCATGTTCCCCTATTCGCAGTTTAACCTCTGCCATGTACTCTAGGGAACCCATCGAGTTTGTAGTCCCATCTGCATTATATACTGGTACTGGTCAGACCAAATGCCATTTTGCTATTTGATGCTTTTCCATGAATTCCTTACTAATGCAAGACCCTGTACATCTGGAATCCAATAACATGTTTACATGGATAGTTTTCAACATATCCAGGGTGGTTATGATTCATTTTAAGTCTAACTTGTTTTTTCCTGTTCCCTGTACTTTCTTTTCTCATAAGTGTACTAGGTTCCACAAGGTGTCCATTTCTGTCATAGCATTTAACTGGTCCACCAGCTTCCCATCTGCTTCATTTACTCGTTTCATGTTTACCCATTGCTGTAAACACTCCACTGCTATCTGCTTTGGTTGCTCCCAAATTCTTCACAGTACCCACTGTGGGGTCCATGTTTTTAGTCTCTCTCCTTGTTTTGCGCTCACTCTTAGGTTTCTTAAGTGATGTACGTTACCTCTGCATTCATAAAGTAGATCATGCAATTTAATTTGGGAGTCTACATATACTGGTACATCACTATTCAAAACCTGAGTAGCAGCCAGCAGTGCTGAGCACTCGCCTACTGGCCCTCTGCAAAATCCGAAACCTTTTCTATGTATCCTGTTGGGGTCATTTCCCCTTTCTCAATATATCTCACAACCTGTTTCCCTTTATCTCCCATTATAACTTTCCTGGGCTTCCTGCACATCCAGGCTGTGTGTCCTTTTTTGCCACATTTATAACATGTGCTTGTCTTTGCTCTACACTCCTCTTCTGAGTGTCCTCGTCTTTTACAGTAGGAACAGACTTTCACAGTTTTGTGTTTATCAATGTCCATGGCATTTGGGTCGGACTGACTTCCAGATGCTACTGGGGGTGGTGCTCTGAATTGCCACTGGGGTCTACCTTTCGTAGGTCTTTGGTTTCATTGGCCAGCATGAAGTATGTTTCCATCTGGCACAACCAACCATCCACTGTCTGGGGGTCCCCCTGATAGAAGTCAGGCATTTCTGCCTTTGTAAGAGGTCCTGGCTCCCGACGATTGGACTGCTGGTATTCATTAATTATTGCAGTGAGAGCCTGTCCTGCACTGGTGATAGTCCACTGTCTTTCCTCTGCCTGTTGATGAATTTCATCTTCCTGTGCTGTGACTGCTGCAGCTGGTTGTGTAGCAGGTAACGGGTCAAGCGTTTGGGTATCTTGCCAGTACTCCCTCCATCCTAACACAGCTTGGTAGGCATGGGTGATCATATCTACTGTGAGCCGGAAGGGTGTGGCACCTAGTTTATAGTGGCTCATGCCTTCTTGGTTGAGGCACTCGATGTGGAACCATCCTCTACAATTGCTGTTATATTTTTCAATGTGCAGAGTGGTGTCCTGAGTATATGACTTCCAAATGATGGTAGTTACGTCGTGTTCCCTCAGGTTGTGGTCCCAGGTGCAGATTTCTTGAATCTGCAGGTAAGCCAGCCATAAAAATTCGTCCCAGTACTGTTTTTTAATTAGAACCAGGTAGCAGTATCCTGGTATGTCTGGATTGAAGCCACTGTTGGCCCAGGACATTTTTGGGTAAGGGTAAGGCAACCATGCCTCCCTTTCTATGATCCTTCTCCACTGATCAATTTCTCTTTTCTTGTGAGCATTGTTTGCTCCCTGCAGGTACTCTTCATTTGAGAGCCAGTCCGCTGTTGTGGCTATGCCACCATTCCAATGTGCTGCATCACCTCCCTGAGTGATGACTTGTGCTGTGTTTTTCTTACTGGCTTGTGCTGCCACTGCATAGGACTGCACTGGTTGCACAACTGGTTTAGGTTCCACTACTGCTGGGTATGTTCATCCAGCTGCCTCTGCATATGCTTGTTCAACTGTGACCATTGTCCTGAGGTTGACTTGTTTAATTGGTTTTTGGGCAAGCTTCCACTGCGCTGCCCTGCACTTGGACTTTGACTGTCCTCCAAAGCACATTGTCCATGTATAGTGGGAGACCTTGTGTAGGTCTATCAACTCATCCCAGGTATACTCGATGTCATCTCGATGTATAGCTGACTCTTCAATTATGTGGCACTGGCCAGGTCAAATACTGTCCTGGATGGCAAAAACCACTGTATTGTCCCTGAGCTCCAGTTCCCAGTTGAGGATATTGTAAAGAGTAGGCCAAGCTGGCCAATTGTACTTGTCATAGTACTCCTCTTTGAACAGGTACATGTAGCAATACCCATTCTCCCTCCACTGGTTAGGTGCGATTGGACTTCTAGCTCCTGGTAGGTGCGCTTTGACACTAGCATGCCATCCCAGGAGTCTGGCCTTGTGGTCATTCCATGAGTTCTCCCCCACTTCTCCCAGAAAGTGGTCTAGTCTGATGGAACAAAGATAGTTTTGTGGCTCTGTAAGAAGCCGTTCCGGTGTCCTGGCAATGATAGCCCCAGGTGGCTTTGTGACAAGAAGGGGATCGAATCGGATTCCCCTGCAGTGTTCCTCCTCCTCCTGCTCATGCTTCCATTTAGCATAGTGGGTTGCCTGTATGTTTCTGTTCATTGTGTGCATCCATGCATTCCAATCTTCATGACTCATAGTCATGCCTTTGTGCTCATACAGCTCTTGTATGTGGTGCACGCACTGAAGTTGTTCTATTGCTATCTGGTATTGTCGGATAGCCTTATCACCATTGTTAACTAACATGAGCCACTGGTTATATTTTGATGAAACCAGGGCTAGCCAAATTGGATTGGAGGTGTCACCTTTGTATTGGACCTCCAATAGTTATATGAGGGTTTGATATTCCCTCTCTGCCTTCCTCATAGCGCGCTCGGCTCGCAAGACTGTGCAAGTGGCCACTCATTCCATTAATAAAGCCTCCCAGGCTTCTTTCTGTTCTAACTCCTGTTGGGCTTCTTGTTCCCTAAGGAGTGTTTGCGCCTGAGCACATTCGAGTCATTGTGACTTCTTTCAGTGTTTCCACCACAACCTGATGTGGTTGTCATATCGGTGGATGACAGTATCCCCAATAAACTCTCTGGGTCCCATTTGGACCATATTGCTGATGGTGACCCAGTCTGCCTCAAAGATGCACCTGATCTCCAAGAGTGTCACCTGGGCATAAGGTAAAATGTATGTAAATGAGCACTGCATCGTGGCTTGTTGTTCGTTCTGCTGTAAAAAATCTTCAATCAAGTTCAGGCCCCCACTGACACTTGATCTGTTCCTCTGGCAATAAATCCGTGCCAGTTGATGATGTCTCTTGGGAAACAAGAGAGTTGTTGTCTGCTGCATTGTGGGTCTGAAAGCTATCAAGATACATGTGCCTGGCAATTTGCCTCTCTATCTTTGTGCCAAGTTATCAACCCCAAAACAAAATAGGGGTTGCTTGTACAGGGAGTATGAGAGAAACTTTGTATCAGCCTTGATACACAACGTAAATCGAGTGTCTTCACTCGTTCCTGAGTTTTTTGGCAATAATGGTATACTATGCTCAGGGCACATCTGTGGTCTCCTGCCTATGCTCTCCCAACACACTAGTATTCTCATCTGTTACTGTTGGTAGACAGACCCAATGGGTGTATTGAGGATCACTCATTCGTGACCTGTTGACAGTGTGTGTGGTGTAATCAAAGTTGCCTGGAGAGGTTGCAGGCTGTGCAGTTACTACCTCTCAGATATGAAACTAGGCCATTGGTGCTTGTGAGCAACAATGAGCAAGGCATGCTCGGTGCTGTAAGACCAATGGGGTAGATTGTAAAGACTCTAGATTATGTTAGGATGACCCTAAACACAACCCAAAGATCTTAGAGGGGATGGCTTGTTCAGCCAAAGACAAAAATGCTTGCTCAAGAAGAAGTGTCTAGGACACAAACTATCTAGAGTCTTAGGGACTTGCTACCTAAGACAACAACCCTTATATACTCCTTTCCTGGTCTGTGTGCAGACAGCACGCAGCTAAAGTCCCTCAAGCCAGGATCAGTGTGCAGCAGCTGAGTCTGCACCTATATGACCATACCTGGGATCATCCTCCCACACCAACACACTGTCCTTCTATATATGGCCATGCTATTGTTCTGCGTTCTTGGCCATCTCCCACATACACCAGTACCAAGTTGTCAGTACTCCTTGGCATTCCCATGTTGCCCCTCAGGTGCCATTCGGCCTATGTATTCGTCATAGCCTAGGCCCATCATCAGGCTGTGTTCCTGTCAGCACTTGGTCTATTCCCTTAGCCGACTTAACCTCCTTCCATATAAGGGTCACAGTCCTAACATAGCCCGTCCCTGCAACTGTGCCTCATCATCCATCCTTGTATCTATACATTTGAGTCCAAAGAAATAGATAAAAAGAAAAGAAAAATATAACCCGACTCCCCACGCTCGTATCTTCATATGTGTCATTGATGTTGTTACTGTGAAAATTGTATGAAGTGAGTTATGCTCATAACATCAGCTGTACGACGAGATGACATCGAGTACACATGGGACAAGTTGGTGGACCTTCATAAGGTCTCCCACTATATGTGGACAGTATGCTTTGGAGGACAGTCAAAGTCCAAGCATAGGGCTAAGCAATGACAGCTTGCCCAAGCACCAATAAAAAGGGTCAACCTCAGAATGATGGTCACGGTTGAGCAAGCAGTGGCAGAGGCAGCTGGATGAACATACCCAGCAATAGTGGAACCCAAACCAGTTGTACAACCAGCACAGTCATATGCAGTGGCAGCACAAGCCAGTAGGGAAAACAAAGCACAAGTCGTCACTCAAGGAGGTGATGCAGCACATTGGAATGGTGGTGTGGCCACAGCAGCAGACTGGCTCTTGAACAAAGAGTATCCACAAGGAGCAAGCAATGCTCATAAACAAAGAGAAATCGACCAATGGAGAAGGGTTGTAGAAAGGGAGGCATGGTTGCCTTACCCTTACCCAAAAATGTCTTGGGCCAACAGTGGTTTCAACCCAGACATACCAGGATACTGTTACCTGGTTTTAATTAAAAAACAATATTGGGATGAATTCCTATGGCCAGCCTATCCACAGATTCAAGAAATCTGCACTTGGGACAGAAACCTACAGGAAGAGGATGTGACTACTATCATCAGAAAGTCATACACTCACCCGACCACTCTACACATTGAAAAGTACAACAGCAATTGTAGAGGATGGTTCCATATCGAATGCCTCAACAGGGAAGGCATGAGTCACTACAAAATGGGCTCCACACCCTTTAGACTTATGGTAGACATGATCACACATGCCTATCATGCCATCCTAGGATGGAGAGAACACTGGTCAGATATGCAAATGTTGGAACCTTTGCCCACTACACAGCCAGCTGCAGCAGTAGCAGCATGAGACGACGAGATCCATAGGCAGACAGAGGAACGACAAAGAGCTATAACCAGTGCTGGACAAGCTATAGCATCCATGATTAATGAATACCAATGGTCCAATTGAACAGCACCAGGCCCCCTCACAAAGGCAGAAATGCCTGACTATTACCAGGGGGACCCACGAATGGTAGATGGATGGTTGCACCAGATGGAGACATATTTCATGCTGGCATGGGAAAAAGAACCCCTATGAAGAATATCAATATGCCTTTATAGGATAAAAGGTGGAAAAGGCACAGGGCAGCCGATTGGAGTGGGGTGAAACTCAAAGTGTTCCAGGAAGTGCAACAAGAGTTTCAAGACAAAATTGATAACAATGGCTGGAGTCCTGAGTTGGATTGGGCTCAACTAAATGCTGGCGAGGCTATGGATGATGATTGAGCCTGGAGGAGATGACCTTTGGACAACCAATTTCCTTTTACAGATTGGACAGACTTTAAAAAGCAAATGCATGAATTCTTCATGTCCACCGAAACAAAGGAAAAAGCAATTGAGGCACTCCTAGGATTATGACAAGGAACAATCATAGTCAAAGACTACATCATTAAATTCAACTCCCTCACATCACTAACTGATTGGAATGATCAGGCTCTGATCTCTCAGTTCCAAAGTAATCTCAACCCAGCCTTGGGAAGAGAACTAATTTGGTATGGGGGATTGGAGGAAAATGCAACCTTGCATCAAATCCAAACCAGAGTCATGGCATTCACAAGAGCCTATCAGAAGGCCAATGAGGCCTATGGGTTCTCAAAGTCCCAGAGAGAATATAAGGAAAGAGCACCAGTCACAAATAGCCATCCTCAATACCAGTTCCAAGCACCACCCCCAATTGCATCAGGAAGTCGATCAGACCCGAACGCCATGGATGTTGACAGAAGAAAGAAAACGAAATATCCTTGCTATAACTGTGGAAAGAGGACTCACTATGGATGAGACTGTCCAGAGCCTAAGAAATTACCCACCTGTTACAACTGTGGGGAAGAAGGACACATAGTGGCAAAATGTAACAAGCCCAAATGAATAATGATGGGGGAGAAAGGCAAACGAGTATTGCAGCTGGAGATATGATGGTGGAAGAATATAAGGAGCTTGGAGAGCTCCAGGGTTTTGCAGAAAGCCAGTAGGCGAGCGCTCAGTGCTGCTGGCTACTAGACAGGTTTTGGATACTGGTGTACAAGTATATACAGACTCCCAAATAAATGTGCAGGATTTACTCTATGAATGCAGTGGGAATGTACACCAGATAAGAAACCTGCGAGTGAGCGCAAAACAAGGGGAACGACTAAAAACATGGACCCCTCAATGGATGTTACGAGGGGTTTGGGAACAGCCCGGACAGATAGCAGTGGGATGTTTGCAGTGGTGGGTGCATGCAAAACAGATAAACGAAGTAGATGGACAACTGGTAGATCAGTTGAATGCAATGACAGAAGCGGAGGCCATGTGGAACCTAGTACACCTACAAGAAAAGGTAGTACAAGGAACTGGAGCACAAGAGTTAGATCTGAAAGGAACCATCACCACTATGGACACATTAAAAACCATCAAGGTGAAAATGTTGCTGGACTTGGGAGCAACTGGGTCTTGCATAAATGAAGACTTTGTGGAGAGACACCAGATAATGAAATGATGCTTGGTGCAACCTGTACCTGTATACAATGCCAATGGAACTCGAAACTCTATGGGGCTGTTGGAATACATGGCACAAGTGAAATTACAAATAGGAGACCATGAGGAGGTCATAGAATGCACTGTAACATGCATTGGGAAAACAGATCTGTTCTTAGGGTTCAACTGGTTAAAACATCACAATCCAACAATCAACTGGAAGAAGCAGGCATTAGAGTTTAACCATTGTCCAGGAATGTGCTGGAAATCTTTGTTGGTTCAAGAACCCAAAGATGAAATAGATACAGCACAACATCTAGAGGAAGGAGAGTGACTACTGGCAGTTCACATTGGTGAACCAGAGTTGTGTATATGGGCATATGCATTGACAGCAACAAAAATCGTGGCAGAGGAGGCCAAAAAGGCAAAAAAGCGAACTCTGGAGGAAGCAGTCCCCAGACATTATCTAGGTCACTGAAAGGTCTTTGAAAAAGAGACCTTCAACAAACTACCACCCTGGCAGCGATGGGACCATGCTATTGAGTTGGTTCCCAGGTCTAACCCAGTTGATTGCAAAATCTACCCATTAAATAGGGATGAGCAGCAACAGCTGGATGAATTTTTGAAAGAAAACTTGGATTCTGGATGGATCCAGCCAAGCAAATTGCCAATGGCATCTCCTTTCTTTTTTGTCAAAAAGAAGGATGGAAAACTGAGGCTGTTACAGGACTACTAGAAATTAAACAAGATGACCATGAATAATCGATACCTGCTTCCACTCATAGGAGAGTTGGTTGACAAATTATCACAAGCAAAGGTCTTCTCCAAGATGGACATTTGTTGGGGTTACAACAATGTGCACATCAAGGAGGGAGATGAATGGAAGGTGGCATTCCAAACCAACAGAGGACTCTTCGAGCCATTGGTCATGTTCTTTGGCTTAACTAATTTGCCAGCCACCTTCCAAACAATGATGAATGATATCTTCTGGGTGGAAATAGCAGAAGGATGGGTTGTCATATATATGGACAACATCCTTGTATTCTCGAAAACACAGGCGGAGCATATGGTTCAGGTTAACCATATTTTGGAAAAATTGGAGCAACACAAGTTGTTGCTCAAACCAGAAAAATGTTTCTTTGACAAATCAGAAATGGATTTCTTAGGAGTTGTAATCAGCAAAGACTCAGTCCGAATGGAGAGTGCCAAACTAAAGGCAGTAATGGACTGGCCAAAGCCTACTTGCAAAAGAGAAGTTCAACAATTCTTGGGCTTTGTAAACTTCTATCGAAGATTTGTAAAAGACTTTGCCAAAGCAGCAGAGCCACTCACTTGATTAACCAGGAAGGATGAGTGGAGATGGATGGAACTTCAGGACATGGCTTTTGATAAGCTAAAGAAAACCATTGTGGAGGAAGTGGTGTTGCGAATCCCCAGCAAGGATGGGCAGTTTCGAGTCAAGGTAGATGCCTCTGACTTTGCCATTGGAGGGATTTTATCACAACAAGTGGAAGGGGACAAATGGAAGCTGGTGGCTTTTATCTCCAAGTCCCTTAATGATCCCAAACAAAACTATGAGATTTATGATAAAGAAATGCTCACAGTCATGCACACCTTTTACAAATGGTCCCACTATCTGAAGGGAGCCAAACAGATGGTGGAGGTTTTGACAGATCACCAAAACCTCATGTATTTTAGAAAGGCGCAAAACTTGAACAGATGGCAGGCACGATGGGTCATGGACTTGCAGGATTATAACTTTATAATCAAACACAGGAGTGGGAAGTCTAATACAAAGGCAGACTTATTGTCACAACAGGCAGGACATGCCTGAGGGGAAAATGATAATGAAGGGGTGGTTCTGTTGAAAGGGCACCTTTTCATTAAGACACAGGTGTATGATGATGATCACGCATTGGATGACATCATGAAAGATATCAGAAAAGTGCCCAAGTGGCAATGGGAGACCCAAGTGGTCAAGGGCCTCAAGAAGGTTGGAGGAGATTATAAAATAGAAAAAGGGCTCGTCACCTGGAAAGGGAGAGTCTATGTACCAGTGGTAGTGGCATTGTGTGAGGACATTATTGCAATTCACCACTCTTGGGGACACTTGGGGGTTGCAAGGACATTAGAGTCTTTAACATGAAACTTTTGGTGGCCAAATATGTGTGAAGACATTGAGTGTTACATTCTGGGTTGTGAAACATGTCAAAAGGCAAAACCGGATTGCCAAGCATGTGCAGCACCACTCAGACCAAACAAGGTTCCCTTGGAACCATGGGAAGTCATATCAGTTGACTTCATAGGACTGTTGCCAGAATCAAAAGGCAATGACATGATCTTGGTAATCATGGACAGATTTACCAAGAAATCCTACTTCTTACCCACAACAATGGAAATTACATTGCAAGGAATGGTGGTGCTATTTAGAGATAATGTGTTCTGGGAGCATGGCCTCCCGAGGAAAGTAATAAGTGACAGAGGACCCCAGTTCACTTCTAAATTTATGGACGACTTGTATGGGATGTTAGGAATTAAGGCCAACTGATCAACAGCCTATCATCCCCAGACAGACAGGCAAACAGAGCGAGTGAACCAAGAAGTTAAAGAATTCCTGACCATGTTTGTCAACAATCAACAAAACAACTGGAGTGATTGGTTATTGGTGGTGCAATTCTGCCACAATGATAGGGTACACTTGGCTACAGGCTTTACGCCTTTCTTTGTGAACTATGGATGACACCCTAACAAGGGACTAGACCCCACCTATGTGCCAAAGGCAATAGCAGTAGAACAGCTAGCAAAAGAGATTGAGGATGTACACGCCAAGGCCAAGAAAGCCTTAGAGAAGGCCACTCAAATAATGAAGGAGCAGTATGATACACATCAGCAGGCAGCATGAGAATATAAACCTGGAGATAAGGTTTATCTCAGTATGGAGAATCTACTGGTTATTCGAGCAACAAAGAAGCTCGATGGAAAATTTGTTGGTCCACTAGAAGTCCTCACCAAATTTGGCAAGTCATCCTATAAACTCAGAATTCCAGCATCATGGTGGGTCTATAATGTCTTTAACAAGGTCCTGTTAAAACCATACTGGGAACCAGAGTTTCCCAGACAGCAGGCAAAAGCAGTAGTGCACAAGGATGCGCAAATGGTGGAAGAGTCCCAGGAGGATGAATATGAAGTAGAGGAAATTATGGACAGTCATGTCAGTGGACGTGGAGGAGGGAGGTTGTAATACCTCATCAAATGGAAAAACTACCCAGTGGAAGAGTCTACCTGGGAACCAGCTGAGAATGTTGCCAATGCACAGGTGAAAGTCAAAAAGTTCCACAGGGAGAACCCTTGTGCACTGAAGCACATATGGAATATGAGGGTGGCACAGCACACTCCTTACAGGATGACTCCACAACAGTGGAAACAAACGAAGTTATTTGGGTGGGAGGACAGACACTTTGGGCATGAGTCTCGAAAACATGGAGCACAGATGGTGCAATTGGAAAGGAAGTTGAGCAGCACTCTGGGAGTTGCCAGATGATACCAATGGGACGTTCTCCAGAGATCTGGAGCATGGTGGGCAGGTAAAACCTGTGCTTAATTTCCCACAGAAGGAGATGGAGGAGCCAGAGGAAGAATGGAAGGCTCATGAGTGAGACATGGCATGTCTCACCAAGAAAATCTTAAAAAAGGAAAAAATGGGAACTGCTAAAGAAAGCAGTGAGTTGGAGGATGACTGACAAAAAAGGATAAAGGGCATTGCACGCCCTGAGAAGAAGTTAACACAGTGGAAAACCACTGTGGAGGAAGTTGAAGATGAAGACTTAGAACAGTCTGGGATGACCCCTGAGGAGAGGGACATGTTATGAGCAGAAAGTAGGAAATTCATTTTTTTACAGTAATGACATCAATACAACTTATGAAGATATGAACATGGAGAGATGGGATCTATTTTTCTTTTCTTTTTATCTCTTTATTTGGACTCAAATGTTTAGATACAAGGGCTGGACAACAAGATGTCACCATGGGATGGCTATGTTAGGACTGCAGCCCTTATTAGGGAGGTGGTTAGGTCAGCATTGGCTATAGGACATACTGAGTGCTGACTGGGATAATGGCCCAATGAAGGGCCTATGCCATGTAAGGAATCATGGGCAGCACGGCACCTGAGGGGCAACATGGGAATGCCTGAAGGTACCAAGGGAATGGTACTGGTGTTCATAGGAACAGCTGAAGGTGCTGCACAATAAGATGCCGCTGTATATGGGGAGACAGTATGTGGGTGTGAGAGGATAACTCCAGGAAAGGTCATATGGGCACAGACTTGGCTGCTGCACATTATCTCTATTGTGAGGGACTTTAGCTCCATGCTGACTGTGCACAGACCAGGGAGTTGGTATATAAGGGCTGTGGTCTTAGGTAGTCAGTCCCTAAGACTTTAGGTAGTTTCTTGTCCTAGACAGAACTCCTGAAATCTACTAGAATCATCTTTGGCTGAACAAGCCTATTTCTCATAAGCTTTGTGGTTTTGTTTAGGCCAGTCCTAACAACCTCACTTGCTTGGTGGTTGAAGACACTGTAGGCTTCATGTGAAGAGGGATTGCAGGTGGGGCCATGGGAGGGCCAGGGGGGAGGCGGGCAGTCACTGTGGCATAAGAGGGCCCAGGGCCTCTAGCCAGGCCTGGGGATGGGGGAACATGTGCGAGGCAGGTGCTCCATGGGGGAACCACTGGGGTAGAGGGGTGGAACTGTGGTAAGGATGGGGAACCAACTTGAGAGGGGGTGACTGGGGGGGGGGGGACCATGAGACCTCCTGGGGTCATTGGGATGGCAGAAAGAGGGGGAGCAAAGTTCCCCATCGTCATCTGCAATAGCAGTGTGGAGGGTGGGAGCACCACACTAGGGACACCCATAGCCTTGGGGGTCAAAGGGGTAGGTGGTTTGGTGGTGGGATTGAAATGGTCCTGTAATAACAGCCATATGGTCCGCAGCTGGGTCATGCCTTGTAGAGGAGTATGTGCTGCCCTGGGTAGGGTCTGTTGGACAAATTCTAGGGCCATGTAACAGTTTGACACCAGTTCATCTGGGTCAATATACTCATCTTCCTCAGAGAAAGATGGAAGCTCCTCCTCATAGGAGGGATCCATCAGAGAGGCTTCTTCAAGGGTAACCTCTGGGGGGGGGCATAGGGTCAATATAGGCATCAGAGAGCTCCAAAGAGGAATTGACATTGCCTTCTGGCCATTGGATGCCTGAGTGTTCCAGGGCTTTAAGCAGCTGTGGGGTTACATTATGCCCCAAAGCTGTTAGGACTGCTCCCAACAACCCCCAAAAGACTTATGAGTGAGGCTAGTTAAAGCCAAAGACAATTCTGATTGACCCAGTAGTTGTTAGGAACAACAAACTACCTAAAGTCTTAAGGACTGGCTACACTAAACTACAGCACTTATATACCCCAGTCCATGGTCAGTGTGCAGTCAGTGTGAAGCTAAAGTCCCTCACAATAGAGATGATGCGCAGCAGCCAATCAGCACCCATCTAACCATTCATAGCCCACTTCTCTCCCACATACAGCAGTGTCTTATTGTTGTGCACCTTCAGCTGTTCCCATGAACACCAGAGCCATTCCCATGGCTCCTTCAGGTATTCCCATGTTGCCCCTCAGGTGCCATTAGGCCTGTGAACACATCACAGCCTAGGCCCATCATTGGGCTGTGTTCCTTTGGCACTCGGTCTATGTCCATAGCTGATGCTTACCTCACCACCTTCCTTATAAGGGCTGCAGTCCTAACATAGCAAGTCCTGTAGTGCGTATTGTCATCCAGCCCTGTAGTCTATCATTTGAGTCCAGATAAAACAAGAAAAGAAAAGAAAAATATGTCTGTCCTCTCTGAGTCTGTATCTTCATAAGTCATATTGATGTTGTTACTGTCCAATGGGTTTTCTGCTCGTAACAAAAGCCACCTGCTCCCTGGCCATTTTCAGGTAGCCAGCAGCCTTCTGATGTAGCTGATCTGCTTCTGTACCATGAACTGGCAAAAGGGAAGGAAGAAATGAAGAGGATGAGGCAGGACCTTGACCTTGACCATGACCTGGAGTGGCCATGGCAGTAACTCCAAAATGGGAAGGTGGGGGTTCAGGTTCAAAGAGCAATGGTGGGCTGTGACTATATGAAACCAAAAAATAAGTTGACACTTCAGATTGATTCAGGTGTCCCCATTGTACCACAGACAAGTCTGCCCAATGCCCTTCTTCTAACTAGTGATGTCAACAGCTAGGCTAATAGCTGATAGCCAATTTAGCTTACAGTGATCCAGTGCTCCTTTATACATGATTTGATCCAGGATGTCACACATCACAGATAGAGGAAATATGGCCATAAAAACACTACAAAAAGGTAGATACAGTACTTCCCATGGCCACTACCAAACTACAAGTCAATAGATACTGATACATGCAACTGGTGAGCATTCTACACAAGGGTACCTAAAATGGGAGATTTTGAGTCCTTTATATGCATGATGTATGCATGATATGTGTGTAACACCTGGCCCACTCCTTGAACCCATACCACCACCTTCCTTTTTTGGCTTTCTCTCATTCTGCCCTTGCCCTGGGCTTGGGCTTCGACCCTAGCACACCTACCTGTTAGGAGGTCCCTAAACACAACCCTCAACTCCCACAGTGATGGCTTGTTAGGCCAAGAGATGATTTGTATTGCTCCTCTAGTAATGTCTAGGTGACAAAAACTATCTAGAGACTTAAGGGCTTCCTACACTAAACTACAGCCCTTATATACCTCTAGCTAGGGTCTGTGCACAATTGGTGTGCAGCTAAAGTCCCTCACAATAGGGATCAATGCGCAGCAGCCAGCCTGCACCCATGTAACCATTCTAGGAGTATTCCTCCCACACCAACACACTGTATCCTTCCATATGTGGCCATGCTATTGTTTTGCACCTCAGCCATTCTCATGAACACCAGTACTGTTCCCTCAGTACCTTCAGGTATTCCCATGTTGCCCCTCAGGCACATCTAGGCCTATGAATCCATCATAGCCTAGGCCCATCATTGGGCTGTCATCCTAGTCGGCACTCAGTATGTCCCATAACTGATGCTGACCTAACCACCTTCCTAATAAGGGCTGCAGTGTTTGCATAGGCATTCCATTGTAGTGTCTTGTTGCCCAGCCCTTGTATCTATACATTTGAGTCCAGAGAAATAGATAAAAAGAAAAGAAAACTGAATCCCCACTCTCCAAGTCCATATCTTCATATGCGTCATTGATGTCATTACTGTGAAAATAATAGGGAATGAGTTATGCTCATAACATCACCCCCCCCTTAAGGCCTCGCATCCCGAGAGGCTGACATTTCTGCATCCACATAGTGTGGATTGGTCTTCATTTTTTCATAAAAGCAGTCCGACTGCTTGCTCTGCTCTTCAGGCATCAAGCCTGACCATTCCAATTCTTCATCTTCCACCTCCTCAACAGTGGTCTTCCACTGCAGTAATTTCCATGCAGGGCATGCAACGCCCTTAATTCTTTTTTGTTGGTCCTCTTCCAACTCACTGCTCTCCTTAGCAGCTTCTGGTTTCGTTCCCTTTTTTAGGATTTTCTTTTGAAGACACTCAGTGTCTTTCGCATGTGCTTGGCACTCCTCTTCCAACTCCTTATCTTCTCCCCTCTGTGGGAAATTAAGCACAGGTACCCACCTGCTGCACTCCAGATCTCTGGAGAACGTCCCATTGGTATCATCTGGCAACTCCCAGAGTGCCACCCGACTTCCTTTCCAATTGCACCATCTGTGCTCCATGTTTTTGAGGTACTCATGCCCAAAGTGTCCATCCTCCCATCCAAAGAGTTTTTTCGTGCCCTGAAAATGTGCTCCTAGAGCTCTTATTTGTTTTGGGGCCCTGGGGTTTTCTCTGTGGAATTTCTTTACTTTCGCCTGTGTGTTGGCAACATTTTCTGCCAGTTCCCAAGTGGACTCTTCCACTGGATAATTTTTCCATTTAATGAGGTATTCCAACCTCCCTCCTCTGTGTCCGCTGATGTGACTGTCCATGACTTCTTCTACTTTGTATTTGTCCTCCTGGGACTCTTCCACCATCTGTGTGTCCTTGCATGTTGCTGCTTTGGCTTTTTGTTTGGGAAACTCTGGTTCCCTATAGGGTTTCAACAAGACTTCATTGAACACGTTATAGACCCTCCACGATGCTGGGATTTTCAATTTATAAGACGATTTGCCAACCTTGGCAATGACTTCCAATGGACCAACAAATTTTCCATTGAGCTTCTTGGTTGCTCGAATTACTGATAGATTTTCAGTACTGAGATAAACCTTGTCTCCAGGTTTATACTCTCGTGCTGCCTGCCTGTGCATATCATAGTGCTCCTTCATAATTTGAGCTGCTTTTTCCAATGCTTTCTTGGCTTTGGCGTGTACCTCTTCTATCTCCTTTGCTAACTGTTCCACTGCTATCGCTTTTGGTGCATAGGTCAGGTCCAACCCCTTGTTGGGGTGTTGTCCATAGTTCATAAAGAATGGGGTAAAGCCTGTTGCTGAGTGAACCCTATCATTGTGGCAGAATTGCACCACTGACAACCAATTGCTCCAGTTGTCTTGTTGGTTGTTCACGAACATGGTCAGGAATTCTTTTACTTCCTGGTTTACCTGTTCCATCTGCCCATCTGTCTGGGGATGGTACACTGTTGACCTGTTAGCCTTGATCCCCAACATCCTGTATAAATCATCCATGAACTTGGACATAAACTGGGGTCCTCTGTCACTGATTACTTTCCTCAGGAGACCATGCTCCAGGAACACATTATCCCTGAACAGTACCACTGTTCCTTGTGAGGTTATTTCTGCTGTAGTGGGTAAGAAGTATGACTTCTTGGTGAATCTATCCACTATCACCAAAATCATATTGTTGCCTTTTGACTCTGGCAATGGTCCTATGAAGTCTACTGATATGACTTCCAATGGTTCAGAAGGAACTTTGTTTGGTTGTAAGGGGGGCACATGAGCCTGTCTATCTGGTTTCACCTTTTGGCAGGTTTCACAGCTAGGAATATAGCACTCAATATCCTCGTGCATGTTTGGCCACCAGAAGTTTTGTGTCAAAGATTCCAATGTCTTTGTGACACCTGAATGTCCCCAAGAATGATGGATTGCAATTATGTCCTCTCACAATGCCACTGCTGCTTGTACATAGACCCTCCCCTTCCAGGTGACGAGTCCTTTTTCCAATTTGTAATCGCCTCCCACTTTCTTGAGGCCTTTGACCACCTGGGTCTCCCACTGCCACTTGGGCACTTCCCTGATATCCTTCATGATGTTGTCTATTGCATGATCATCATCAAACACTTGTATGAAAAGGTGTTCTTTTAGCAGAACCACCCCTTCATTATCATTTTCCCCATGGGCATGTCTTGCCTGTCTTGACAACAAGTCTGCTTTCATGTTGGACTTTCCACTTCTATGTTTGATTAAAAAATTGTAATCTTGTAGGTCCATGACCCATCTCACCTGCTGTCTGTTTAAGTTTTGCGCTTTCCTGAAGTATGTCAGGTTCTGGTGATCTGTTAGAACCTCGACTGTCTGTTTGGCCCCTTTAAGGTAGTGGGACCACTCATAGAATGCATGCATAACTGTGAGCATCTCTTTGTCATAGATCTTATAGTTTCTTTCGGCATTGTTAAGGGACTTGGAAATGAAAGCAACCAGCTTCCATTTGTTGTCCTCTACCTGTTGTGACAGGATTCCTCTGATGGCAAAGTCTGAGGCATCCACCTCGATTCTGAACTGCCTGTATTCATTAGGAATCCGCAGCACCACTTCCTCTGCAATTGTTTTTTTGAGCTTCTCAAAAGCTACATCCTGTAGTTCTGTCCACCTCCATTCATACTTCCCAGTTAATCAGGTAAGGGGTTTTGCTGCCTTGGCAAAGTCCTTCACAAAGTGTCTATAGAAGTTTACAAAGCCCAGAAATTGCTGGACCTCCTTCTTGCATGTAGGTTTTGGCCACTTGGTTACTGCCTTTACTTTGGCAGATTCCATCTGGACTGTTTTTTCACTGATGATGACCCCCAGGAAGTCCATCTCTGTCTTGTCAAAGAAACATTTCTCCAGTTTCAATGATAATTTATGCTCTTCGAGCTTTGCCAGGATACAGTTGACCTGAACTGTATGTTCTGCCTGATTTTTTGAGAATACAAGTATGTTGTCCATGTAAATGATGACCCATCCCTTCACTATCTTGACTCGAAATATATCATTCATCATGGTCTGAAAGGTTGCCAGCGAGTTTGTTAATCAGAAAAACATGACCAGAGGCTCAAAGAGTCCTCTATTGGTTCGGAAAGCTGCCTTCCATTCATCTCCTTCCTTGATGCACACATTGTTGTAACCCCAACAAATGTCCATCTTGGAGAAGACTTTTGCCTGCAATAGTTTGTCGACTAACTCCCCTATGAGTGGGAGTGGATAACAATTCTTCACTGTCATCTTGTTTAACCTCCAGTAGTCATGTACTGGTCTTAACTTCCCATCCTTTTTCTTAACAAAGAAGAAAGGAGATGCCATAGGCAATTTACTCAATTGGATCCTTCCAGAATCCAGGTTCTCTTTTAGAAATTCGTCCAGTTGTTGCTGCTCATCCCTGTTTAGTGGGTATATCTTGCAGTCAACTGGGTTAGACCTGGGGATCAACTTGATAGCATGATCCCATCACAGCTGTGGTGGTAATTGTTATGAGCATAACTCATCCTACCTTCATTTTACAGTAACAATGTCAATGACAATTATGAAGACATGGACTCGGAGAGTTGGAATATGTTTTTCTTTTCTTTTTATCTATTTCTTTGAACTCAAATGTATAGATATGAGGGCTGGGTGACGAGATTTCATTACAGGATGCCTATGCGAACACTACAGTCCATATATGGAAGGTGGTTAGGTCAGCATTGGCTATGGGATATACCAAGTGCTGACTAGGAGGATGGCCCAATGATGGGCCTATGCCATGAAAGGAATCATGGGCAGCATGGCACCTGAGGGGCGACATGGGAATACCTGCAGGTATTGAGAGAATGGTACTGGTGTTCATGGGAACAGCTGATAGCGCTACACAATGAGATGCTGCCATATATGGGGAGATTGGGTTGGATATGGTCATATGGGCACAGACTTGGCTGCTGCACATCACCTCTTATTGTGAGGGGTTTTAGCTGTGCACTGACTGCGCACAGACAATAGGGAGACATATATAAGGGCTGTAGTTTAGTGTAGGAGGTCCTTAAGTCTCTAGATAGTTTTTGTCACCTAGACATTACTAGCAGAGCAATAGCATTTGTCTTTGGCCTAACAAGCCATCACTGTGGGAGTTGAGGGTTGTGTTTAGGGACCTCCTAACAGTAATTCATCGAAGGTCTCTTTTTCAAAGACCTTTTGATAGCCCAAGTAATGTCTGGGGACTGCCTCCTCCAGAGTTTGCTTTTTTGTTTTTTCCATCTCTTCCACTGCTATCATAGTAGCTGTTGAGGCATATGCTCAAATTTCTGGTTCACCAATGTGAACTGCCAGCAACTGCTCTCCTTCTTCAAGGCACTGTGCCACATCAATCTCATCTTCTGGTTCTTGAACCGACAAAGATATCCAGCAGGTTCCTGGGCATCAGTTGAACTCCAACAATTTCTTTTTCCAGTTAATCATCAGATTATGGTGACTCAACCAATCAAACCCTAAGAACAAATCTGTTTTGCTCAACCTTGTGATGGCACAGTCCATCACCTCCTCCTGCTCTCTGATTTGTAATTTAAGTTGCACCATGAATTCTATGCTCCCAGATGAGTTCTTTGATCTGTCAGCACTATACACTGGTACCAGTCATACTAGTTGCTGTTTGGCCAGCTGGTGTTTTTCCACGAATTCTTCGCTGATGCACAATCCCATACATCCTGAATCCAACAACATTGTTGCATTGATCATTTTCAATGTATCCATAGTGGTAACTGTTCCCTTTAGGTCTAGTTCTTGCCTGCTGTTTCCTTGTACTACTTTTTCTCATAGGTGTACAAGATTCCATAAGGCTTCAGCCTCTGTCATTGTGTTCAACTGGTCTACCAGTTGACCATCCACTTCTTTTACTTGTTTGACATGTACCCATTGCTGTAGGCACTCCACTGCTATGTCTTTGGGTTGTTCCCAAATTCTTCTCAACATCCACTGGGGTGTCCATGTCTTTAGACGTTCCCCTTGTTTTGCGCTCACTCTTAGGTTTCTCAAGTGATGTATGTTCCCACTGCATTCATAGAGTAAATCATGCAATTTGATTTGGGAGTCTACGTATACTGGTACATCACTATTCAAAACCTGAGTAGCAGCCAGCAGTGCTGAGTGCTCGCCTACTGGCTTTCTGCAAAACCCTGGAGCTCTCCTAGCTCCCTATATTCTGCCTGGGTCATTTCCCCTGCTACAATACTTTGTACAGCTCATTTGCCTTTTTCCCCCATCATAATTCTTTTTGGAATTGTACAAGCCTGTGCCATGTGGCCATCTTCTCCACAGTTATAACAAGTAGGGGGTTTCTTGGGTCCCCTACAATCCTGACTAAAGTGTCCTGCTTTTCCACAATTGTAGCAGGTAATCCCTTTCTTTTCTTTATTGACATCCATTGCATCTGGGTCAGATCAACCTTTAAATGGAGGTGGTGCTTTGAATTGGTACTGTGGTCATCCATTAGGAGCCAGTGCTTGCTCTCTGTATCCTTGCTGTGACTTCGAGAATCCATAAGTCTTGTTGGCTTTTTGATAAGCCCTTGCGAGCACCATTACCCTTTTCTGGATCTGATGTAAGGTGGCCATATCTGCTAATCCTCCATAACAGATTAGCTCTCTCCCTAATGCCAGGTTGAGGTTGCTTGTGAATTGTGAGATCAGGGCTTGGTTGTTCCAATCAGTTAGTGAGGTGAGGGAATTAAATTTGATGATATAGTCCTCTACTATCATTGTCCCTTGTTGTAGTTTCAATAATGCCTCAATGGCCTTTTCTTTGGTTTCCATTGACATGAAGAATTCATGCATTTGATTTTTGAAATCCACCCAGTCCATAAATGGGAACTGGTTTTCCAACAGCCACTGTACCCAAGCTCAATCATCGTCAGTAGCTTGTCCTGCGTTAAGCTGAGCCCAGTCTAATTCTGCACTCCATCCATTGTTGTCTATCTTATCCTGAAACTCCTGTTGTGCTTCTTGGAATGCCTTGAGTTTCACCCCACTCCAGTCAGCCACTCTGTCTCCCTTCCCTCCTTTCATTCTATACAGACAGATTGAGATTTTCCTTAGTGGCTCTTTTTCCCTAGCCAGCATGAAATATGTCTCCATCTGCCATAACCATCCATCCACCATTCGTGGGTCTCCTTGATAATAATCAGGCATTTCCGCCTTTGTGAGGGGACCTGGGATCACTCAGTTCAATCGTTGGTACTCATTAATCATAGACACTATAGCCTGTCCTGCACTGGTTATAGCCCTTTGTCATTCTTCTGCCTGCTGATGTATCTCATCATCTCATGCTGCCACTGCTGCAGCTGGTTGTGTGGCGGCCAAAGGTTCCAGTGTTTGAGTATCTGCCCAATGTTCTCTCCATCCTAGTACAGCATGGTAGGCATGGGTGATCATGTCCACTGTGAGTCTAAAGGGTGTGGCACCCATTCTGTAATGACCCATGCCTTCCCTATTAAGAACCTTGATGTGAAACCATCCTCTACAATTGCTATTGTATTTCTCAATGTGCAGAGTGGTTGGGTGAGTATATGACTTCTGGATAATGGTAGTCACATCGTCCTCTCGTAGATTTCTGTCCCAGGTGCAGATTTCTTGAATCTGTGGATAGGCTGGCCATAAGAACTCGTCCCAGTACTGTTTTTTAATTAAGACCAGGTAACAGTATCCTGGTATGTCTGGGTTAAAACTGCTATCAGCCCAAGACATTTTCGGGTAAGGGTAAGGCAACCATGCCTCCCTCTCAATGACCCTTCTCCAGTGGTCGATTTCCCTTTTCTTATGAGCATTGTTCGCTCCTTGTGGGTACTCTTCTTTTGAAAGCCAATCCGCTGCTGTGGCTACACCACCATTCCAGTGTGCTGCATCACCTCCTTGAGTGACAACTTGTGCTTTGTTTTCCTTACCAGCTTGTACTGCCGCTGCATATGACTGCACTGGTTGCACAGTCGGTTTGGGTGTCACTACTGCTGGGTATGTTTGTCCAGCTGCCTCTGCTATGGCCTGTTCCACAGTAACTGTTGTCCTGAGGTTGACCCTTTTGATTGGTGCTTGGGCAAGCTGTCGTTGCTTAGCCCTGCACTTGGACTTTGACTGTCCTCCAAAGCGCACTGTCCATGTGTAGTGGGAGACCTTATGAAGGTCCACCAACTTGTCCCATGTGTACTCAATGTCCTCTCAACATACAGCTGATTCTTCAATAATATGACACCATCCAGGTCAGATGCTATCCTGGATTGCGAAAACCACCATGTCATCCCTCAGCTCTGGTTCCCAGTTGACAATATCATAGAGTGTAGGCCAAGCTGGCCAATTGTACTTGTCATAGTACTCCACTTTGAATAGATACATGTAGCAGTATCCATTATCTTGCCATTGGTTTGGTGTGATGGGACTTCTGGCCCTGGGTCCTGGTAGATGTGCTTTGATACTAGTGCACCACCCCAGTACTCTGGCCTTATGGTCATTCCATGACTCCTCACTGACTCCTTTCAAGAAATGGTCCATTCCTATTGTCTGGAGTTTACTGATTGGTTCAGTAAGGAGTTGTTCCAGTGTCCTGGCAATGATAGCCCCAGGTGGCTTTGTGACAAGAAGGGGATTGAATCTGATTCCCTTGCAGCACTCCTCCTCTTCCTGCTCACGCTTCCATTTTGCATAGCAGGTTGCTTGTATGTTGCCATTCATGGCATGCATCCACGCATTCCAATCTGTGTGGTCCATCATCATTCCTTCGTGCTCATACAACTCCTGTACATGGTGCACACACTCCAATTGTTCCACTGCTACCTGGTATTGCCGAATAGCTTTATCACTGTTGTTGATTAACATAAGCCACTGGTTGTACTTTGATGAGACCAGGGCCAGCCAAATTGGGTTGGAGGTGTCACCTTTGTACTGGACCTCCAATAACTTGATGAGGGTTTTGTATTCCCTCTCTGCTTTCCTCATTGTGTGCTCTGCCCATAAAACTGCTCAGGTGGCTGCTTGCTCCATAAGTAAAGCCTCCCAGGCTTCCTTCTGCTCCAACTCCTGCTCAGCTTCATGTTGCCACAGGATTAACTGTGCTTGAGCGCACTCAAACTTGCGCTCCTCCTTTCAGTGTTTCCACCATAACAGAACATGGTTATCATATTGGTGGATGATGGTATCCCCAATGAATTCTCTTGGTCCTGTCTGGACCATGTCATTAATGGTGACCCAGTCTGCCTCGAAGATGCACTTTATCTCCGAGAGTGTCGCCTGGGTGTAGGGTAGGATATATGTAAACAAACACCACATTGTGTCTTGTTTGATCATTCTGCTGTAATAAATCTTCAAACTATTTTGGGCCTCCTCTGACAATAGTTCCGTTCTTTCAGCTAAAATCCGCGCCTGTTGATGATGCCTCCTGGGAAACAAGAGGGTTGCTGTCTGCTGTGTCGTGGGTCCACAAGCTACCACAAGTGTGCACCTGGCAATTCACCTCACTATCTTTGTGCCAAGTTATCAGACATGCAGCAAATTTCATGTCTGCTTGTACAGGGAGTATGTGAGGAATTTTAGGTCAGCCTTGATATGCAACACAGGTGGGTTCGTTCTCTTGTTCCTGAGTTTTTCTGCAATAGTAATATACTAAACCTAGGGCACGTCTGTGGTCTCCTGCCTACACTCTCCCGGCAAACTAGTATTCTCATTTACTACTGTGGGTAGACAGGCCCTACACTGGGTGTATTGAGGATCACTCATTTGTGACCTGTTGACAGTATGTGTGTTGTCATTGATGTCACCTTAGAGAGGTTGTGGGCTGCGTGGTTACTACCTCTCAGATATGAAACTAGGCCATTGATGCTGTGAGCAATGACGAGCAAGGTGTGCTCAGTGCTGTAAGACCAACAGGGTAGTAATGGAAAGTCTCTAGATTATGTTAGGAGGTCCCTAAACACAACCCTCAACTCCCACAGTGATGGCTTGTTAGGCCAACAGATGATTCATATTGCTCCTCTAGTAATGTCTAGGTGACAAAAACTATCTAGAGACTTAAGGGCTTCCTACACTAAACTACAGCCCTTATATACCTCTAGCTAGGGTCTGTGCTCAATCAGCAGGCAGCTAAAGTCCCTCACAATAGGGATCAATGCACAGCAGCCAGCCTGCACCCATGTAACCATTCTAGGAGTATTCCTCCCACACCAACACACTGTCTCCTTCCATATGTGGCCATGCTATTGTTTTGCACCTCAGCCATTCCCATGAACACCAATACTGTTCCCTCAGTACCTTCAGGTATTCCCATGTTGCCCCTCAGGCACATCTAGGCCTATGAATCTGTCATAGCCTAGGCCCATCATCGGGCTGTCATCCTAGTCGGCACTCGGTATGTCCCGTAACTGATGCTGACCTAACCACCTTCCTAATAAGGGCTGCAGTGTTCGCATAGGCATTCCATCGTAGTGTCTTGTCACCCAGCCCTTGTATCTATACGTTTGAGTCCAAAGAAATAGATAAAAAGAAAAGAAAACTGAGTCCCCACTCTCCAAGTCCATATCTTCATATGTGTCATTGATGTCATTACTGTGAAAATAATAGGGAATGAGTTATGCTCATAACACTACCTCTGTTGCTTCTTCTGCATCCTCTGCAAGGATGTTTTCCTCCAATGAGGACATTTATGCTGTGGCAGTGGTTCAGTCCACAGCCACCTTTACCTGGAATGAATCCATCACCACCTGTCACCAACTGCCCTGGTTCAGCAGCTGACAACTCTCCCCACTTCTTGCCTGAAGTGTTTTACTGGCAATGACTGCAACCTTCCTTGTGGCTAATTCCCCAAAGTACCCTACTTGCTCCACCCATCCACAGCTGCTGTGGACAGTGAATTGCCTCTTGCCCTGAAGTGTCTCAACTGTGATGGTGGCCACTCTGCCTCTCTTGATCCTGCCCTTTCTATGGGGCCCACTTTACCCCCAAGCTGCTGGCCACCCTTGAAGCCCAGCACCTTACCTGTGTCTGTCAACATCATATCATTAGGTCTTGCCAGTGTGCCAACACATGCCCTACTCATTGCTTGCCTGATCCCATGGAGGCCTTTTAAGGCCCCCCCTACTGGTTGTCTGTATGATGTGTGCAGGTATAGATCCCACCCTCTTACATATAAGTCCCGATTTTTCATGTTGGGTTTTGCCATGAACCTACAAAGTAGTTACATTTATTTTGTCCTCCCCTCATGACTGGGGTTTATGTCTTTCATAGGTTGACATGACTAATTCATTTCTATTAATTAAAAAAAAGTGCGTGACACCAATGTGACATTCCGTCACTCTTTGTCACTGTCAGCTGACTTGCTTGCTTCCTCATCGGAATCTTCATCATCCAACTCCATGATGGTCTTCTTGGGCTTTGGGAGAGCCTTCAGCAAAGGCCCCCAGGTTGGTTTCTTCCATTGTGTGCATTGTTTTCAGCCTTGGCAAGATCCCTTTCCTTAGTCCAAGTCTTCAGCTTTTCCTGATATCTAGCCTTGATCTTGTCACACTCCCTCTTCCACTCCATTTCTTGCTCTTTCCACCTTGCAAGTGCCTCAGAATGCTTCTCTCTCTCACCTCCTTTTTCCTCTTCTTCTCTACTGTATGCTCATGAATCTCAGCCTGGTTGTTACAAGCATACATGAAGCCCCTAACAACACATGATGCATATGATGTTACTACAACACTTGGATAGGACTCAGACAGCTTCATTCCATTTTTCTCTTATTTTTATGGATTTATTTGATGACACACACTTGCAGGGAAGAGGAGAAACCTACAAGTCCAGTGGGACTTCTATGTTAGGACTATGGCCCCAATGATGGTGGTCCCTATGTGCACAGGAAGGAGTTAGATCAGCAAGAGCTGAGCCAGGATGTTGGGTCTCAAACTCATATGGATGGATGCCACAGTCATGGGAAGACTGAAGGCTTAATAAGGGAGGTAAGGGACATGGTTGAGGGCTGTTACTTGGGCTCAGCCATGAGGCCTCTGTAGGGAAGGCTGAGGTGCAGAACAATAGAAGCATGGCCTTGGTGAGAGAATGCACACATAGAAGGCAAGGAGAAGGGATGACAGTTGCTATGCACCTGCCTCATGTGTGAGAAGGGTTGCTGTGCACTGACCATGGCCTTGGGTATATAAGGGGAGTAGTTTAGCATAGAGAGCCCCTGAGGCTCTAGGTGGTTTTGTATCCACATAAACCTCTGAGCAATATAGTCTTGTCTGTGTTCTAGTCCACTCACTAAGGTCTTGAGGGTTGTGTTGGGTAGTCCTAACATAACCTAGAGCCTTTATCTATACCTCTTTGCCAGGTCTCACATACACTGAGCATGCCATTCATCATGTTGCCAGTGCCTGAAAAGACCTATATTGACACCAACTACTGAGGGGTAGTAATTGTGAAGCCTGTAACCCCTCCAGGCAACTATGACTACAACACAGCTCTAAGCAATATTGACACTTTCTTGGCAACAAGCTTCTGTTTAAGAAGCTTGTATAGTCTTGGTAGTACATCTGTACTGTCAGCTTTCTTAATAGCCCCTCCAATGAGGTCTCCATCAAGGGTGGGCTAGGCAACCAACAGTTCTAGATGAGAGTCAGAGCATGCTGGTGGTAGCTGCAGGCAGGTGCACCCAGGTACTGGCACTAGAATTGTGTTATGAGCATATCTCATGCCCCTATCATTTTACAGTAACAACGTCAATGATGATTATGAAGATACAGACTTGAAGAGTCAGGTTTCATTTTTCTTTTCTTTTTATCTATTTCTTTGCACTCAAACATTTAGATACAAGGGTCAGACAATACGCCACTAGGATGGGAAGCCTATGCGAAAGCTATAGCCCTTATAAGGAAGGTGGTTAGGTCAGCATCGGTTATGGTCAATACCGAGTGCCGACTAGGATGACGGCCTGATGATGGGCCTACACCATGGAAGGATACATGAGTGGCATGGTGCCTGAGGGGTGACATGGGAATGCTTGATGGTACCAATGACTTGGTACTGGCATCAGCAGGAACAGCGGAAGGCATTAGATGCTGCCATACTAGGAGAGATTGGGCCGAGTATGGTCATATGGGCGCAGACTTGGCTGCTGCGCTTCTCCTCTTATTGTGAGGGGTTATAGCTGCACGCGGACTGTGCACAGACCATAGAGAGACTTTATAAGGGCTGTAGTTTAGTGTAGACATCCCTTAAGTCTCTAGATAGTTTTTGTCACCTAGACATTACTAGTAGAGCAATTGGATTTGTCTTTGGCCTAGCAAGCCATCACTGTGGGATGTTTAAGGGTTATGTTTAGGGACCTCCTAACATAATCTAGAGACTTACCATTCTACCCTGTTGGTTGTATAGCACCAAGCAGCTTTGCTTGTCATTGCTCACTGCGCCAGCAGCCTAGTTTCTTTCTGAGAGGAAGTAATCGCACAGCCTGCATCCTCTCCAGGCGACATCAACTTCAACAGTTGCTTCACTGTCAACAGGCACTGTTTAAGTGTCCTCAATATGCCCCATTGGGCCTGGCGACAAACCCTGCTTTGGGTGTCTACACACATTTACAGAAGAGAGTACTAAATTCACTGGGAGAGCATAGGCAGGAGTCCACAGATGCACCCCGGGTATAGTACACCATATTTGCGGAAAAGCTCAGGAATGAGTGAATACATTTGATTTGTGTCATGTATCAAGGCTGATACAAAGTCCTCTCACACCCTCTGTACAAGCAACCCCTACCTGATTTCGGGGTTGATAACTTGGCACAAGGACATTGAGGCGAACTGCCAGGCATGTACATTTTGATAGCTTGTGGACCCACGACACAGCAGACATTATCTCTCTTGTTTCCCAAGAGACATTGTCAACAGGCACAGATTGCTTTTTCCGGATAGCCAGAAGAATGGACTGATTGTCAGTGGAGGGCCTGAAATCAGTTGAAGATTTTATTTTTAGGAACATACAGACGAGAGGCATGTGTTGCCAATTCAATTACATATTACCTCACACCCAGGCGACACTTTCGGAGATTGGATGCATCTTTGAAGTGGACTGGGTTACCGATAGTGACAGGGTCCAGCTCAGACCAGCAGAAATCACAGGTGACAATATTTACCACCACTATGACAACCATGTATGGCTGTGGTGGGCATTCTTAAAAGAACAACAATGAGAGAAATGTGTGCTTGTGCAGGAGATCATTCAGCAATGAGAAGCCGAGGAGTCATGAGTTCAGTCAGAGGCATGGGATGCCTTAAAAGAACAATGAGCAGCAAGACATGCTGTGTTACGGGCAACCAAAGCCCTCGAAAGGGCACACAGGGAATACTTGACCCTGACCAATCTACTGAATGACATGTTCAAAAGGGATGCATCCAGTCCCATATGGAAAGCTCTGATGAGCTCAGAATATAACCAGTGGCTGATGATAGTCATTGATGGACAAAAGGCCATCTGAACTTATGGAGTGGCACCACACACTATACAATATGAATGCCATATAAAAGAGTTGTATGAGCATGAAGGCATGATGATGGAACATGCCGACTGGAATGCACTGATGCATGTGCTAAATGGAAATAGTACAAATGAGCAACCAGTGCGAGAGGTCGCAGCGGCAGCTCAAAGAGAACTGGAAAGAGGAACCCTGTATGGGTGTCCAACAATAAATGAGTGGGGATGAAACAACTTGAACCCATGACTAGCAGGTTACTGTTACCTCTGGTTGATAAAGGAACAGTATTGGAATGAATACAAATGGCCTGCATATCCCACAATTCAAGAAGTGTATGAATGGGATCCAGAACTCAGAAATAGATACCAGCTGTTATGCTGGAGGCAAACAAAGGGATGTCACAACATGTGGCATCTTGTTTGAGTATCAGGAGGAACTCTTGGCTGGTCACGAGTAAAAGAAATGTTGCGAGAAGGCAATGGGTCACATCGACTTGGAGCATTCAGGTTCACAGTCAGAATGGCCGAACAGATACATAGACCCATGAATGGTTGGGAACAACACTGGAGTACCTCCAGAACTATCAGACCTTGTTCTCCAACCAGACCAACAGCAGTTAGGGCAGCCCAAGAAGCGGCAATTGACAGACAAATAGAGAATTGACAAATGGCGGTGACAGACATAGGTCTAGCCATTGCTGGTATGATAAACAAATATCAGCGGTCAAGTCAGTTAACACCGGGCCCTCTCATGAAGGCAGAAATGCCTGATTTCTATGAAGGAGATCCACAAACAGTGGACAGATGGTTACACCAGATGGAAATGTATTTCATGCTGGCAAATGAGAAAAAGGATCTGCAAAAAATCTCGATCTGCCTATACAGAATTAGAGGCAAAAAAGGAGACAGAGTGGCAGATTGGAGTGGGGTGAAACTCAAAGCTTTCCAAGAAGCACAGCAGGAGTTTCAAAAAGGAATCGACACCAATGGTTGGAATCCCAAATTAAACTGGGCACAACTAAATACAGGAGAATCTACCAATGACAATCGGGCTGGAAGAAGGCGACCTCTTCATCATCAGTTTCCTTTCACAGACTGGACGGACTTTAAGAACCAAATGCACGAGTTCTTTATGTCCACTGAAACAAAAGAGAAAGCAATTGAGGCACTTCTCAAGTTACAGCAGGGAACAATGATAGTCAAAGACTACATTATTAAATTCAATTCCCTCACATTGCTAACAAGCTGGAATGACCAAGCTTTGATTTCGCATTTCCAGAATAACCTCAACCCGACACTGGGAAGAGAGTTAATTCAATATGGAGGTTTGGCAGATAATGGAATGTTACCTCAGATCCAGACAAGAGTCACAGTGCTTGCATGAGCATGGCAAAAAGCTAATGAAGTCTATGAATTCCCTAAAGCACAGAGGGAATGTAAAAAACAAACGTCAGCTACAACTAGCCAACCTCAGTATCAGGAACCACCCCCTGTGGAACCATCTCAGATCAAGAAAGATCCTGACACAATGGACGTTGATAGAAAAAAGGGAATGGTTATCTGCTCACATTGCAAAGCAAAAGGACACTCGAAAAAAGAGTGCAGCAGAAAGGGACAAATTGTCCACTGTTACAATTGTGGCAAAGAAGGTCACCTAGCATTGGCTTGTAACAAACCAAAAAGCATCACAATGGGCAAGGAAGAAAAATGAACTGTGCAGACCATTGTAGCTGGAGAAATGACGACGGTGGAGTGTAAGGAGCTAGGAGAGCTCCAGGGGTTTTGCAGAAAACCAGCAGGAGAGCGCTCTGTGTGGCTGGCTGATACTCAAGTTCCAAAGGGCGATGTACCCACATACAAAGACTCCGAAATCAAACTGCAGACAATACTTTACGAATGTAGTGGGAGCATACATCACTTAAGGAATCTAAGAGTGAGCACAAAATGAGGGGAATGTCTGAAAGCATGGACCCCCCAGTGGATGTTGAGGAGAATTTGGGAACAGCCCAAACAGATAGCAGTGGAATGCCTACAGCAGTGGGTACATGAAAACCGAGTAAAGGAGGCAGATGGACAGCTAGTGGATCAGCTGAATGCCATGACAGAGGTGGATGCCTTGTGGAATTTAGTCCACCTATGAGAAAAGAGGGTACAAGGAATGGGAAAAAATGAATTAGATCTGAAAGGAGTCATAACCACTCTAGATATGTTACAAACAATCCCTGTAAAAATGTTATTAGACTCCAGATGCACAGGAACATGCATTAGCAAGGAGTTCATAGAAAAACATCAAATAGCAAAATGACACTTACTCTGACCAGTACCCATGTACAATGCCAATGGAACCACAAACTCTATGGGTTCCATAGAATACATGGCAGAAGTCAAATTACAAATTGGGGAGCATGAAGAGATAATAGAGTGTGCAGTAATGAACATTGGGAAAACGGACTTGTTTCTAGGATTTAATTGGTTGAGGCTTCACAACCCAACAATTAACTGGAAAAAACAATCATTGGAATTTAACCATTGTCCTGGGACTTGTTGGAAGTCTTCATTGGTTCAGGAACCAGAAGACGAGATAGATGCAACACAGTACCTGAAGGATGGAGAAAGATTATTGGCAGTTCACATTGATGAACCAGAACTACGCATTTGGGCATACACTTCAACAGCTACTAAGATAGTGGTGGAAGGAGTGGAGAAAACAAAAAAGCGAACTCTGGAGGAAACAGTCCCCAGACACTACTTGGGTCATCAAAAGGTGTTCGAGAAAGAAACCTTCGACGAGCTACCACCACAGCAGCGATGGGATCACATGATTGAGTTGATCCCTGGGTCTAACCCAGTTGACTGCAAAATTTACCCACTGAATAGGGACGAGCAGCAGCAACTAGATGAATTTTTGAAAGAAAACTTGGACTCTGGACGAATTCAGCCAAGTAAATCTCCAATGGCGTCACCTTTCTTCTTTGTCAAGAAGAAGGATGGAAAGCTGAGGCTGGTACAGGATTACCGGAAGTTGAATGAGATGATGATAAAAAATCGTTACCTGCTCCTGCTCATAGGGGAGTTAGTTGACAAATTGTCACAAGCAAAGGTCTTCTCGAAGATGGACATTTGTTGGGGATACAAAAGAAGGAGATGAGTGGAAGGCAGCATTCCGAACCAATAGATGACTCTTCAAGCCTCTAGTCATGTTCTTCAGTTTAACAAATTCACCAGCTACCTTCCAGACCATGATGAATGACATTTTCCGAGTCAAGATAGCAGAGGGATGGGTTGTCATATATATGGATGACATATTGGTATTCTCAAAAAATCAGATGGAACATACAGTTCAGGTCAACTGTATACTAGCAAAACTTGAAGAGCACAAGCTGTCATTAAAGCCGGAGAAATGCTTCTTTGACAAAATGGAGATGGACTTTTTGGGAGTCGTTATCAGTGAAAACTCAGTTCAAATGGAATCTGCCAAAGTAAAGGCAGTAACGGAATGGCCAAAGCCAATGTGCAAGAAGGAAATCCAACAATTTTTAGGCTTTGTAAACTTCTACAGGCACTTTATAAGAGACTTTGCCAAAGCGGCAAAACCATTGACTCATCTTACTGGAAAAGACAAGTGGAAATGGACAGAGTTGCAGGATGCGGCATTTGAGAAAATAAAAGAAACTATTGCTGAAGAGGTGGTGTTGCAGATTCCCAACAAGGATGGGCAGTTCAGAGTTGAGGTGGACGCCTCAGACTTCGCCATTGGGGGAATATTGTCACAACAAGTGGAGGACAACAAATGGAAGCCAGTTGCTTTCATTTCAAAGTCACTAAATGATGCTGAGAGGAACTATGAGATCTATGACAAGGAGATGCTCACAGTGATGCATGCTTTCTATGAATGGTCCCATTATCTAAAAGGGGCTAAAAAGATGGTTGAGGTTCTGATGGATCACCAGAACCTGACATACTTCCGAAAAGTGCAGAACTTAAATCGACAGCAGGCACAATGGGTCACGGATTTGCAAGAGTACAATTTCGTGATCAAACACAGGAGTGGGAGGTCCAACACAAAGGCAGACTTGTTGTCACGATGGGCAGGGCATGCTCAAGGAGAAAATGACAATGAAGGGGTGGTCCTACTGAAAGAACACCTCTTTGTACAGGTATACGATGATGATCGCACCATAGACACCATCGTAAAAGATATAAAAGAAGTGCCAAAGTGGCAGTGGGAGACACAGGTTGTCAAAGGCCTTGAAAAGGCAGGAGGAGAGTACAAATTGGAAAAAGGACTCGTCACCTGGAAGGGGCGAGTATATGTACCGGCAGTAGTGGCATTGTGAGAAGACATCATCGCAATCCACCATTCATGGGGACACTCAGGTGTCACAAAGACATTAGAGTCTTTGACACAAAACTTCTGGTGGCCAAACATGCACAAGGATATAGAGCACTACATTCCTGGCTGTGAAACTTGCCAGAGAGCAAAGCCAGACAGAACAGCGCATGCAGCACCACTACGACCAAACGAGGTTCCCTCCGAACCATGGGAAGTCATTTCAGTAGACTTCATAGGACCATTACCTGAGTCAAAGGGTAATGACACAATCATGGTAGTAGTGGATAGGTTCACCAAGAAGTTGTACTTCTTGCCAACGACAAAGGAAATTACATTGCGAGGGACAGCGGTGTTATTCAGAGATAATGTGTTCCAGGAGCATGGTCTCCTGAGGAAAGTAATTAGTGACAGAGGCCCTCAGGTTGCCTCAAAATTTATGGATGACCTATATGGAATGTTAGGGATTAAGGCCAACAGATCAACAGCCTACCATTCCCAGACAGATGGGCAAACGGAGTGAGTGAACCAAGAAGTCAAGGAATTCTTAACTATATTCATCAACAATTGCCAAGATAATTGGAGTGATTGGTTGTCAGTGGCACAGTTCTGCCACAATGACAGAGTACACTCAGCAACAGGCTTTACACCCTTCTTCATGAATTATGGACAACACCCCAACAAGGGGTTGAACCCGACTTACGCACTGAAAGCGATAGCAGTAGAACAGCTTGCCAAAGAGCTGGAAGATGTACATACAAAGGCAAAAAAGGCCTTAGAGAAAGCAGCTCAGATCATGAAAGAGTGCTATGACATGCATCACTGGGAGGCACGTGAGTATAAACCTGGCAATAAAGTATATCTCAGTATGAAAAACTTACTGGTCATCAGAGCAACAAAAAAGCTTGATGGTAAATTTGTTGGTCCACTAGAAGTTCTTGCCAAAGTCAGCAAGTCATCTTATAAATTAAAAATCCCAGCATCATGGAAGGTCTATAATGTCTTTAACAAAGTCTTGTTAAAGCCGTACAGGGAACTGGTGTTCCCCAAACAAAAAGCAAAGGCAGTGGCATGCAAGGATGTGCAAATGGTGGAAGAGTCCCAGGAGGACAAATATGAAGTAGAGGAAGTCATGGACAGCTGTGTAAGTGGACAAGGAGGAGGGAGGTTGGAGTACCTCATTAAATGGAAAAATTATCTGGTGGAAGAGTCACCTGGGAACCAGCAGAAAATGTCACCAATGCACAGGCGAAAGTCAAAAAGTTTCACAAGGAAAACCCCAATGCACCCAAACAAATCCAGAATGTGAGAGACAGAAAGTTGTATATACAGACTGTAGTAAGGAACCCCCAACAACCCCCTAGTGCACCAAGGCACAAACAAAGTCAAGGGACCCACTGGAAGGACAGACAGAGACTATTTGGCTGGGAAGATGGTCGTTTTGGACCAGAGTACCTCCCAAAACATGGAATGCAGATGGTGTTGTTGGAAAGGAACCCAGAACACAATAATGGAGTTGCTGGATGATACTGATGGGATGTTCTCCAGAAATCTGGAGCGTGGCGGGCAGTCACCCATGCTTGATTTCCCACAGAGGGGAGAAAAAGAAGAATTGGAAGAAGAGCACCAAGCACATGAGAGAGACACTGAGTGTCTTAAAAAGAAAATCTTGAAAAAAGCGGAGAAGCCAGAGGATGCTAAAGAAAGCAGCAAGTCAGAAGAGGACCAACAGAAAAGGATCAAGGGTGTCGCATGCCCTGCACAAAAAATAGTACAGTGGAAGACCACCATTGAGGAAGTGGAGGATGAAGATTCAGAACAGTCAGGCTTGATGCCTGAAGAACAAAGCAAGTGGTTGGACCACTTTTATGAAAGAATGCAGAGAGATCCACACTATGTGGATGCGGAGATGTCAGCCTCTCAGGATGCGAGGCCTTAAGGGGGGGGGTGATGTTATGAGCATATCTCATGCCCCTATCATTTTACAGTAATGACATTGATGACGATTATGAAGATACAGACTTGAAGAGTCAGGTTTCATTTTTCTTTTCTTTTTATCTATTTCTTTGCACTCAAACATTTAGATACAAGGGTCAGACAATATGCCACTAGGATGGGAAGCCTATGCGAAAGCTATAGCCCTTATAAGGAAGGTGGTTAGGTCAGCATTGGTTATAGTCAATACTGAGTGCCAACTAGGATGACAGCCCAATGATGGGCCTATGCCATGGAAGGATACATGAGCGGCACAGTGCCTGAGGGGTGACATGGGAATGCTTGATGGTACCGATGACTTGGTACTGGCATCGGCGGGAATGGCAGAAGGCATTAGACAGTGCCATACTAGGAGAGATTGGGCTGAGTATGGTCATATGGGTGCAGACTTGGCTGCTGTGCTTCTCCTCTTATTGTGAGGGGTTATAGCTGTGCACGGACTGTGCACAGACCATAGAGAGACTTTATAAGGGCTGTAGTTTAGTGTAGACATCCCTTAAGTCTCTAGATAGTTTTTGTCACCTAGACATTACTAGTAGAGCAATTGGATTTGTCTTTGGCCTAGCAAGCCATCACTGTGGGACGTTTAAGGGTTATGTTTAGGGACCTCCTAACAAATTGCAGAAAAGTTTGGGGACAAATGAAGACAATCTACTGTCATGTGTATCAAGGCTGAGATCAAATCCCATTACACCCTCTGTACTAGCAGTGATGCTTAAGTTTGTCACTGATAACTAGGCACAAGGACACTCAGGTGAATTTCCAGGCACACTCTTGAGGTCATCTGGTGGAATTAAATTGAAGACTTGAGTACAGGTGCATTATTGACCATATCAAGCAGTAGTTGCAAAAGGTATTGCAATTACCGACAAAGAGGCAGCATCCCTCACTTCCCTTGTGAGGTGTCATATCTAGGTGACAGGTGCAGAGGCCATATGAATGGATCAATTGTTGGTGGAGGGCCTGAAATTGATTGAAGAACTAGTTTTACAAGAATATATACACCCACCATAGGAGCAATGTAGTGCTCATTCAATTACATTTTACCATATGCCCAGGCAACACTTTTGGAGATTGGATAGATCTTTGAGGTGGACTGGGTATCCGAAATTGACATGGTCCAGTTGGGACCTCAGGAGTACATCAGGGACACAGTGATCTGCTGATACAACAATTACATTAGACTATGGTAGAAGCATGTAAAAGAACAATGACAGGTGCAATGTCAAGTAGAATGGCACCTCTCAGAAAGAAAACTAGGCCTTCATGTGCACTGTGAGCAATGACAATGATATGCTCGCTCTGCTATTGGAAATAGGGAGGAGAGGAAGGTGTGAGGTCATGAAAGAGGTCCTGTCAACTCTGGTACGCTCAATGGCAATGTTACAATGCACGGAACTGGCAGAGTTTGCAGATAATAATGCTCTGAAGTGTGCGAGTGTGTAACAGCAGGAAACACTGATATGCATGCTGTGCGCCTAGGGTGGAATCGAAGTCAGACTGGTCCTATCGAAGCAAGTTTATAACATTTGAAGCATTTGACATCTTGAAGGACCTTCGGAAAGGATAGTGGTACTGGCAGTTCCAGGGTCGACAAGCTTGTCAAAGATCATTCAGGCTTGAAGGAGGATCAGTGATAGGCAAGTGCAGTTGAAGTTCGAAACTCGATCAGCTTTGAATTGGCATCTTGGCATCAATTGATGGTTGATCAAACATATTGGTCTCAGCTATTTTAGCATGGCTGTGGTGCCGCTATGCCTGTACAAGTGATCTGCTTTTGAAATGCAGCCCTGGCACATCAGGAAAAGACAAATTTGGTGCCTGAAAGAGTTGTGGGCCTTTGTCTCGCTTTTGGAGTCCATTCCTGCCTTTGCCCACCTTTGATCTTGCATGCCTTTTTATCCTTAGGCCTTATCCTCACCATGCCATCAATTATTGGACACATTACTAGCCATTTGAGACCAGTTGAACTGATCACACTCTTCCAAAGGTCAATAGACACGTTATTTGCCATCATCCCCATCAAGGATCTCCAGTAGACCTTCCATACTTGACATAGACCTCAATCCATCTAAGCAGGATGCCCCTTAGAGCCCAGTTCCAGCCTCTTCGATTGCTCTCAATGTGTCAAGTTCCTTGCCAGACTTTTTGGACTTCGTCTATGGTGCACCTGCTTTCCAGAGGCATTTCAGAGTCGCATGGATATGGTTGGACATTGTGGAGATGTTGGGTTATAGCCATTTTGGTCGGTTTCAATCCTTGTTTTGATTTCATCATTCTGTTCCTTGTTCCAGGCACAGTTCTTTGTTGCCTTCGCCAGTGCGGTATCCCAGAGGTATCTGACATACCCTTGCTTGATGCTCCGGTTTTGGACTATTTTTATCTTCCATCTTTCTATATATATATCCTCCTGTCTTCGAAATACAACAGAGAAGAATCACCCTTTGTTCCCCTCTCCCTTGGCGTCTCAGAGATTGTCTGGGTAGCACCTTGTGTTCCCACTCTGTCCTTGACTTGTCTCGCCTAGCCTTTGCCTTGATTAGCCTCGCCTCACCTCGACTTGCCTTGTCTAGCTTCATCTTGCTTAGTCTCTCTCATCTGCCACACTTGCCCTCCTTGCCACACTTGTCGCTTTGTTCCCCTACTTGAATTCACCTAGTCATCAACTTGTCACCTTGACTATCGCCCTCGCCCTCTTCGATTTGACTTGCCTAGCCCTCGTCTCAACTTTGTCCTGCTGTTATTCAGCTCCTACTTGCATTACTCATCCTTGCCATAGTCCCTTTAGTCCAGTATAAGTCTGGTTCCCTGAAACGGCCTCGCATTTTGCAGTTTCGAGTTAGTTGTCACCTCAGCCACCCTCAAGCCCCACTTCGGTCAGCTTTGGTTGTTTTCCCTGAAGGAGTGCCCATGCACCTCAGTTGAAGAGGTTAGGTGTGTTGAGCTCGACACTGCACATCAACGCAGGATGCAGAGTAGGACAAGACTCAAGAATGCGAATGAATGAGGAGGGCATGACTAAAAGCTGAGACTCGAGGGGAAACTGTATTCTCTATTGTATGCTGGTATCTTAAGCTATTGTATTGTACTGTACAGGGCTTTATATACATTTTCTACTCTAAGTAATGAAATATCTCTTTGTAAAATTTCACCTCACAACCATGTATCCAAATCCATCTTGAAGGTCTTCATGCAATGGTGGAATACAAGTGCTGTGGTGGGAACCAATACTGTGACCTGATGTGGGACACTAATAGAGTCATTGACTGGAAATAGACTTGACTGATTGCCATTGGCAGTAACTCTGGGGTTCATCTGTCTTGACATGTCCCTGTTCTCTATTTTCTGCAGACCTGACTAGTCTATACTGTAGCTGGTCATTGGCCAATGGCTTTACTCATCTGCTAGGGTCCTAATCTGCTGCATTGGTGTGTCACTATGCATGACATGGTGATCAGATTGTAGAATGTAGATCTTGCTTAATGTGGATATAGCTTGATGGTGGTGGTCCCTTCTCCAGTGAACTAAGCTATGCTGGCTGACAATTTTTATGTGACTTGGCCAATGAGGTGCTGACATTGGATGCAAATGGCTGACTGGTGTGGGGTTTGGATGGTGTATGCAGGAGGTGACTTGCTCATTGGTTGTGGGTGATGCTTGCCTTACTGCAGATAATCATGGATAATCGTGGAGTTGCTCGGAGTTGCTTGTGGCTATCATGGAATACCTGTGGATGACTCCTCTACACCATTACCTCAGAATGATGCTCATCAATGAGCAAGGCATGCTTGGTGCTGTAAGACACAATGAAGGGGTAAAGATGTAAAGACTTTAGGTTATGTTAGGACTGTGCCTAAACAACACAAGCGCTTTACTCTCCCCCCTAAGATTCTCGGACTCAGCTCAGAGTCCGAGTCTTTTGAGTAAATGTGAAATTTTGGCTGGAAGCCCACCAAAATTAGGATCCATACTCCGAGTTGAGTATGAATCCAATCCAAATAGACTCCGAGCCATCATGAGACTGGGCTCAGAATCCTTCAGAATGGCAATACTCAGAGTCCAAGTGTTGGGAGGCATACTCATACAATCTGCCATATATATAAGGAAGTGTGACACTGTGACACTGCAAACAAGCTGATGCATTTGCACTCAATGCGATGCATCATTGAATGTCACACACACTCACATGACCACAAACAATGGACCATTGATGATCAATCAACAGCCTTCCCATCCACCTCCCATGCCCTCCATGTGATCCAACCAGCATGCAAAACCCGCCACAGCCCCCCAGAACATGAGCAAGAGGAGCCGGGCCTCCTCATTGATCTCCACCAAGGAGATGAAGCGAGCCAAGACAGCCCATGAATGTGATCATCAAACAAGGTAAGTCACTCTTTTTACTTCAAAACTCATGTACTGACAAATATAGCAGGAAGACATCAAGTATGTGAGCTGAGGAAGATGCAGCTGCAGCCACCGAGATGCAAAAACCCACCCCATAAGTTTCTCTCTCTTTTTTTTCAACACTTTCACTGACAGTTCCTGCATCAAATGCCTTACCCTCACCCCTGCCATCACTACTGTGTGCCCTTGCCATTGTGCTTGTCAACTCCTGCACCCTCATGCTTGCCCTCGCCTGTGCCAATCCCATGCCCTGGCCCTCGTCCTTGCCTGCACACTTGCCAATGCTGATGCCCTCACCCATGCCAATCCCTTGCCCTCATGCTTGCCAATGCTCACACCCTTGCCCATGCCCATGCATGCCCTCACCATCATCAATGCCACACTTTCACCCTCACCCATGCCCTCTCAATGTCTACACCCTCACCCTCATCAATGCTACGCTATTGCCCTCACCCTTGTCAATGCCCATGCCCTCACCCTCACCCTTGTCAATGTTACACCCTCGCCCTCACCCTTGTCAATGCCCACACCCTCACCCATGCCCTCACCCTCGTCAATGCTACACCCTCACCCTCGTACTTGTCAATGCTACACTTTCACCCTCACCCATGCCCTCCCAATGCCTATGCCCACACCCTCATCAACACTACGCTATTGCCCTCATGCTTGTCAACACCCACACCCTTGCCCACACCCTCATGCTTGTCAATGCTACACCTTGCCCACGCTCTCACCCTCGTCAATGCTACACTGTTGCCCTTGTGCTTGTCAATGCCCATGCCCATGCCCACACCCTCACCCTCATCAACACTATGCTTTCACCCTTGCCCCCTCACCCATGCCCTGTCCATGCCCTCGTGCTTGCCTCACCCTTGTGCTTGTCAATGCCCTCACCCTTGTCAATGCTATGCCCTCACCCTCGCACTTGTCAATGCCCACACCCTCACCCTTGTCAACACTACACTTTCACCCTCACCCCCTCACCTGTACCCTTTCCATGCCCTTGCCCTTGCCCTTGCCCTTGCCCCTGCCCTCACTCTTGTCACTGCCCACTCATCCACTCTATACTTGCACACTACCTTACTTCCCTAAATTTGTACATTTTATGTAATATAGGACAGAACAGATTTTGATTGACAGTGGAATATCTGTCCATCCTCCCAGACATTCCAGCTCTGCAGCAACAGCTCCAATGGCTCTACCTGGCCATGGTCACCTTTGTCACTCTGATGTGAAGGCTGATGAGATAGAAGAGGAACAGGGAGTAGATAGTGATGAGAAGAACACTGATGAGGATGAGAGGAATGAAAATGAAGTTGCAATTCCAGTAAGTGTGAACTGCTCATGACTATCTAATTTTCTAAGCATGAGCTAGGATGAGATTGTTGAGATTGTGGGGGATGGGAATGAGAAGAACACTGATGGGGATGAGGAGAGTGAGAAGAGTGTTAATGAAGTTGGAATTTCAGTAAGTGTGAATTTCTCATGACTATTTAATTTTCTAAGCATGAGCTAGGATGAGAATGTTGAGACTATTGAGGATGGGAATGAGAAGAAGACTGATGAGGATGAGAGGAGTGAGAATGAGATTGCAATTCCAGTAAGTGTAACTGCTCATGACTGTTTAAATTTCTAAGCATGAGCTAGGATGAGAATGTTGAGAGAGATGAAAGGGGTGATAATGATGGCAAAGCACCTGCTGACATTGGGAATGAGGTTAGTCAGTTGACCTTATGTTGAATTCCTGTTAACAAAACAAAGTATCAGCTATCAAATTCATTTGACAATACTGAAGGTATGCTCTATCATTGAAGTTTTAACACCATTCCACTGAAACACTTAGAAGATGATCAACCCTTACAAGGTGCCTCTAGGACCACTGGGGGGATTATCAGGGGCAAGGCTACAGGAAATGTGTTTAGCCTGGCTGATGGCCCTGAGATCAGATCAGACATGATTAAACCACAGGGCTTGGTGAAGGTGTTCAAGTCCTGCATTGATATTTCCAATGATAAGATTAAACCAAACCTGGTCCTCAAGACACAGGTAACTCCATCCCTTGTAGATGTTCTCCAGGACTTGGGTACCAAGTACTCTCCAATCAAGAGTAAGTATGCTTTAACTAAGCTAAATTTTTCAAGCAGATTCACCACCTCACAGACTATAATCAGAGGATCTATGTAAATGAGGAAGGCAACTGGATTATCAAAGGCAGGTACAAAGATGTTGTCAACAATGATGAAGAGGGGGTTGAGTGGTCCATTGCTGATGGAAAACATGTATTAACAATTTGTGCTGTGAGTTTCTGTATTTCATGTTTTCCACTTTACTCACAATGTTTGCAGGAGGAAGAAGTCAATACTGCTGTTGGCACAACTAGTGCCAGCCCCTTCATATCTGTTTCAGGATCCTCTGGAGTTGGTGTTTCTGGTGTTTCTGGTCTCACTGATGTTATTGGCATTTCTGGTGCTAGTGCTGTCCCCTCTCAGTTGTCCACTGATGAGCTGGTAGTTATTCTCAACATTCCTACATACCTGATTGACAAGGATGATACATCCTTGAAGTCATACTACCAGAAGTACAAAGCTTGCATCCATGCTCAGCACACTGTTGATGATTTGGCCTCAAAAGACCAATGGCCTGCACAAAAGAAGCCAAGTATGACTGATTTGATCAAAATATTTGATTCTCCTTCTATGTGGCACTCCCATGTCAAGAAGATGTCCAAAGTCCTAACTATCCTGTCATGCAAGAGTGGTTGGAGGGTGGGCAGAGTGCCCCTGATGATATAGAAGTCTGGGGTTTCACAAAGACAAACTACAACTTTGTTGACTTGATGAGGTATTTTGATGAGCAGGACAAGCTCAAGGCTGGTAAAGGTAAAAGACACCACTGGGTCAAAGCACAAGAAGAAGAAGAAGAATGTAGATAAAGGTGAAGGAACTAGCAGGATGAAGTCTGCAAAGTAAGCTCTTTGGTCATGTGAAATGATGTATGTATGCAAGCCTTTGTAGTGTTACTTTTATGCCAATACAAGTTGTGTCACTGTGCAATGTGCTCTCAAACCATGCTTGGTTTTGGATCTTGTTATTTATTCCAGTGGTTACTGCAACAAATGAACAAGCCTTCCCAGAAATACCTTTTTCAACATTCTCCAAGTTTATTGAAAATAATTTCCATTCTACAATAACCCTTTCAACAGTTCTTATGATCCTATTTTACATGACTGAAAATACTACCCTCCTAAGTATTCATGCATGTCAACAAACACCAGAATATAGAGGAGAAATATCAGGAATGGCTACTGGCTGGATGAAGTGCCTAACATGTGCAGTATTGCAGCAGGTGAGAAGAAGGGGTGACAGAATTTTGCCAGACAGTAATGTGGACAATGATGAAGATGGTGACAATTGCACTGTCAAAGTGAGCTTGAAGTTTGATGCCTTGGCTAAGCTGCTGCAACTATATCCTTATGACAAGAAAGGAAAATTCACAGGAAAGCTTAAACCAGTGTCACACAAGGAGATATCTCCTGTGCATGTCATTTGCCCAGATTCAGTGGTCTGTGAATCTATTAACTGTAATCCAAGGTCACTACTGCAACACACCAAACCAAGGGACATTCCACTTGTGACATTAATAAAAGAATTTGCATCATATGAACAAATACAAGTATTCAGTGGATATTGTCCAGATTGCAAGACTGTTTACTATGCAGATCATGAAAGAATACCAACTCAAGTGGAAAACAAGTATGACAGGCTATACTTGAACTCTGCTGCATATATTAAGATTGGACAGAGTTTATGGGTTGATAGATTATTCGCTTCCACTGTTATGGGTAGCATTTATAGCTTCCATGCATCAACAGCCACCTATGCTGAGTTTTGGAACATGTCATTTGGTTCTGTGAAAGTGGCAAGAAGGCAAATATGGCAGGCATTTATACAAGAATCAATATGGATGCAAGCTACTGAGTCCAAGGTGAATTTCACAATTGAAGATGGCCTGCCAATAGATGATGTTACAAAAGGAGCATTTCAATTTCTGGGAAACAGTGGTATCATCACTGGATCATTGCAACACAGTTGTAATGAATGCACAAAAAAGTACAGGGAGAGGTCTGGAGACATTCATGGCATGCATCCTTCAGCAACTGTTGGCATGGAAGACACTGTAATTCCACTTCCATTTCAAACTATTACCATTGAGGACTGTGCTCCTGTGAAAATGGTTGTATTGGATGGGATTCTAATGGGGCATACAGTAAGTTTTGAAAACCATGTTTGTCTGTTATTTATTACATGATCACAGTATTGTGGTTTTCCAAATTGTACTCATGACTTGTTGAATGCATGTGGTGGGGTATATTGTGCATATCACGAAAATTTATTTGGAAGATTCTGTCATGTTGGTAATTGCAGCAATACTAAAATCCAAGGTACCCAAGCATGTGCACAGAACCAAGGGAGGTGGCAAAGACATGTCCTCGATCACAAAGCAAATATCTTGAGAGGATATAGAAGAGCAATGAGAAGATCAGATGAGACATGGCCATGGATGTCTGCTTATGATCATGAACAACAGCCTCATGACACTGAAGAGACAGTTGAAAGAAGAAATGCAGAACTCTTCACTCCTCCAAGAACATATTATGTTGAAACAATTTGTGCACCTTGTGGTGTTGTCATTGGATGGGCAAAATTCACAAAGGCAGAATCACTTGCAAATATATTGAGTTTTCTGGAACATGTATATCCATGAGAGCAGACCTTCATACATATGTATTGATAAAGCCTGCATGATGCTTCATTCAAGTGTCTCAAATGGTACATGGGATAGGTGGAAGAATACTAGCAGGTTTATTGTGGACTCTTATCTGTCAGGACTGCCCTAGACACAACCTAAGCGACTCAGAGTGGTGACTTGTTAAGTCAAAGAAAAGATGCTTGCTCAGTAGCTATGTCTAGTGACAATAGACTATCTAGAGACTTAAGAGTCTCCTACTGTAAACTACGGCCCTTATATACCGCTCTCCTGGTCTGTGCGCAGACAGCGCGCAGCTAAAGTCCCTCACTGGGGATCAATGCGCAGCGACTCATTCTGCGCCCATCTATCCATTCATGGAGAGATCCTTCCACACCCAACTCCCGGGTTGTCCGCATGCGGCCTTCCTATTGTTCAGGACTTCGGCCGATTCCCATGCACGCCGTACCATTGTCTCGGTACTCCTCGGCGTTCCCATGTCACCCCTCAGGCGCCATGCCGCTCATGATTCCTTTCATGGCGTAGGCCCATCATCGGGCCGCAACTCCTATCGGCACTCGGTCTATCTCCATAGCCGATGCTGACCTAACCACCTTCCTAATAGGGACCGCAGTTCACGTAGGCCATCCTCCCAGAGTCCCGTTGCGTAGTCTTGTACATAGACGTTTGAGCTTGATAAAATAGATTAAAAGAAAAGAAAAATATCCTCCGACTCCTCGTGACCGTGTCTTCATAAGTGTCATTGACGTCGTTACTGTAAAGTTTGAAATAGGAGGTATGCTCATAACATCACCCCCCCCCTCAAGGCCTCGCGTCCCGAGAGGCTGACATGGCGGAGTCCACATATCTTGGATCCTCCTTCATTCTTGCATAAAACGCGGCCAAGCGCGCTTGCTGATCATCGGGCAACAGCTCGGTTTGTTCTGAATCGACGTCCTCGACATCTTCTATAGTGGTCTTATAACTGACCAACGGTTTTTTTCTGGCGTTTTGCGCCCTTGACCCTCCTCTGGCGGTCTTCTTCCGACTCGCTGCTTTCCTTAGCAGCCGATACCGTCTCTTTTCGTAAGATTTTCTTGGCGAGTATCGCCATATCTTTTTCCTGAGCTCGTTTCTCTTCTGCGAGCTCCTCTGCTTCCGTCGTTTGAGGGAAATTAAGCACGGGTTTAGACCGCCTGCCGCGCTCCAGATCTCTGGAGAACGTCCCATCGGTGTCGTCTGGTAGCTCCATGATTGCTGCTCTTTCGCCTTTCCAATTTCTCCACCTGCACTCCATGTTTGCTAAGTACTTTGGCCCAAAACGGCCATCTTCCCATCCAAACAACTTTTGTCGATCCTTCCAATGTGTCCCTCGACTCTTTTTGTGCTTTATGGCACTAAGGGGTTGTTTTGGTGGGGCGGTTTCTGCATACTGGATATATAGAATCCCATCTTGGATGTTTCTGACGAGTCTGGGAGCATCAGGGTTTGCTTTATGGAATTTCTTTACAATGGCGGGTGCATTGACGACGTTTTTGACCGGTTCCCAGGTGGCTTCTTCCACTGGGTAGTTTTTCCACTTAACGAGGTATTCCAGCCTCGCTCCTCCTCTGCCGCTTACTCGGCTTTCTAGGATTTCTTCCACCTCATATTCTTCTTCCTTCGATTCTTCCACCATCTGTGCATCCTTGCGCGCTGCTGCTTTAGCCTGTTGTTTTGGGAAAACCGGTTCCCTATACAGCTTCAAAAGGACTTCATTGAAGATGTTGTAGACCTTCCATGAGGCCGGAATTTTAAGTTTATATGCCGACTCGCCTACTTTAGTGAGTACCTCCAATGGTCCGACGAATTTTCCGTCTAATTTCTTAGTGGCTCGGATAACGGGAAGGTTTTCCGTGCTGAGGTAGACCTTATCTCCAGGCTTGTATTCCCTGGCCTCCTGGCGATGGTTATCGTATTGTTCCTTCATTATTTGCGCTGCTTTTTCTAGCGCTATTTTTGCTTTAGCGTGGACGTCTTCCAATTCTTTTGCTAATTGCTCGACTGCTACTGCCTTAGGTGCGTAGGTAGGGTCGAGGCCTTTGTTCGGGTGTCGTCCGTAATTCATGTAGAAGGGTGTGAAACCAGTAGCTGAGTGTACTCGGTCGTTGTGACAGAATTGTGCTACGGACAGCCAATCCGACCAATTATCCTGTCGGTTATTAACAAAGATGGTCAGGAATTCCTTTAGTTCCTGATTGACTCGTTCTGTTTGCCCATCTGTTTGCGGGTGATAAGCTGTAGACCTATTGGCTTGGATCCCCAACATCCCGTATAAGTCCGTCATGAATTTTGAGGTGAATTGAGGGCCTCGGTCGCTAATGACTTTCCTGGGGAGTCCATGCTCCCTGAATACGTTATCCCGGAACAGCACCGCTGTTCCTTGAGAGGTAATTTCTGACGTAGTTGGTATGAAATAGGATTTTTTGGTGAAGCGATCTACCACAACCAGGACCGTGTTGTTTCCTTTTGACTCCGGTAATGGTCCAACGAAGTCAACTGAGATGATTTCCCATGGTTCCGTAGGGATTTCATTGGGTCGTAAGGGTGCTGCTCGGGCAGTCCTGTCTGGCTTTGCTTTTTGGCACGTCTTGCAGCCCGGAATATATTGTTCGATATCTTTGCGCATGTTGGGCCACCAGAAGTTCCTGGTGAGCGATTCCAATGTTTTCGCCACTCCGGAGTGCCCCCATGAGTGGTGGATAGCGATAATGTCCTCTCGTAGTGCTGGTACCGCCGGCACGTATACGTGTCCTTGCCAAGTGACCAATCCTTTCTCTAACTTGTATTCTCCCCCAGAGATTTCTAAGCCTTTTAACACCTGAGTTTCCCATTGATGACGAGGGACTTCCCTAATATCCTTGATGATATCATCTATTGCGCGATCGTCATCGAGGACATTTACAAAAAGATGTTCCTTAAGGAGGATTACTCCTTCATTGTCGCTTTCTCCTTTCTCATGCCCCGTTCGCCTGGATAACAGATCAGCCTTTGTATTAGACTTGCCACTTCGATGTTTGATTATGAAGTTGTAGTCCTGTAAGTCCGTTACCCATCTCGCCTGTCGTCGATTAAGATTTTGAGCTTTTCGGAAATACGTTAAGTTCTGATGATCTGTTAGAACTTCAATGGTCTGTTTTGCTCCTTTGAGGTAGTGCGCCCATTCGTAGAAGGCATGCATTACTGCGAGCATCTCCTTGTCGTATATCTCATAGTTCCGTTCTGCATCGTTTAGAGATTTCGAAATGAAGGCCACGGGTTTCCATAAGCCGTCTTCTCGTTGCTGTGACAATATTCCTCCAATAGCGAAATCTGAGGCATCGACCTCTACCCGAAACTGCCCTTCTTCATTGGGGATCCTAAGTACAACTTCCTCTGCTATCGTTCTTTTAAGCCTATCAAAGGCTTCATCCTGCAGCTGTGTCCACAGCCATTCTTCTTTTCCCGTGAGCCATGTCAACGGCTTAGCCAGTTTTGCAAAGTCCTTGACGAATCTTCGATAAAAGTTAACGAAGCCCAGAAACTGCTGGACTTCCTTTTTGCATTTAGGTGTGGGCCACTCCGATACCGCTTTTACTTTTGCTGGGTCCATGCGGACTGTATCCTTTCCAATGATAACTCCCAAAAAGTCGATTTCGTTTTTATCAAAGAAACATTTTTCCGGTTTCAAAGATAACTTGTGTTGTCCCAGCTTTTCTAGGATGCGATTTACATGCTTTGTGTGCTCGTCTTGATTTTTAGAAAATACCAAGATATCATCCATGTAGATAACCACCCATCCTTCAGCTACCTCGACTCGAAAGATATCGTTCATCATAGTTTGGAAAGTTGCGGGTGAATTGGTGAGACCAAAGAACATGACAAGAGGTTCGAAAAGTCCGCGGTTTGTTCGAAAAGCAGCTTTCCACTCGTCGCCCTCTTTTATTCTTACGTTGTTATAGCCCCAACGTATGTCCATCTTTGAAAAGACCTTGGCTTGGGACAGCTGATCTACCAATTCCCCGATTAAAGGTAGAGGGTAACGGTTTTTGACCGTCATTTCGTTTAATTTCCTGTAATCCTGTACAGGTCTGAGTTTTCCGTCTTTCTTCTTTACGAAGAAGAAAGGTGAGGCCATTGGTGATTTACTAGCTTGGATTCGTCCAGACTCCAAGTTTTCTTTTAAGAACTCGTCCAGTTGTTGCTGTTCGTCCCGGTTTAAAGGGTATATTTTGCAATCTACGGGAGTTGAACCAGGGATTAGTTCTATTGCATGATCCCATCGTCGTCTCGGTGGGAGTTCATCGAATGTTTCTTTTTCGAACACCTTTCGGTGCTTTAAGTAATGATGAGGAACGGCTTCTTCTAGTGTCCGTTTATTTTCTGTTTTTGCCTGCTCCGCAGCTATCTTTGTGGCGGTTGAGGCAAAGGCTCGTACTCTTAGTTCGGGTTCCCCAATATGAACGGCTAGAAGGTGATCTCCTTCGTGTAAGCAATATGAAACGTCTATTTCGTCCTCAGGTTCCTGAACTGACGATGGTTTCCAACAGGTTCCCGGGCAACGGTTGAACTCCAAGGATTTCTTCTTCCAGTTAATAGTTGGATTGTGGTGTTCCAACCAGTCATGTCCCAGGAATAGATCGGTTTTACTAAGTGCGGCCACTGCACAATCCATAATCTCCTCATGGGACCCTATGCGTAATTTAAACTGAACAAAGTACTTGACACTCCCCGACCCATTTCGTGTCCCATCTGCGTTATAGACAGGGATGGGTCGTAGGAGTTTTTTCTTGTTCATTCTATGTTTTGCAACGAATTCCTCGCTTATACAGGAAGCAGTGCATCCAGAGTCCAGCAGCATAGTTACGTTGGTGGGCTGAAGTGTGTCCATAGTCGTTAGTATTCCTTTTAGATCTAATTCCTGTTTCCCCATTCCTTGTACCACTTTTTCTCTTAAGTGGACCAGGTTCCAAAGGGCGTCTGCTTCTGACAGCGCGTTTAACTGCTTTACAAGTTTCCCATCAACTTCTTTTATTCGTTTTGGTTCCACCCATTGCTTTAGGCACTCAATTGCCATCTGCTCTGGTTGTTGCCAGATACGTCTTAGTACCCAAGGGGTAGACCAGACTTTTATTCTTTTTTCTGGTTTTACGCTCGTTTCCAAGTTTCTTATACAGTGTATGTTCCCACTGCATTCATAGAGTAAGTCATGCACATCTATTGCAGAGTCTACTGGTACTAATACACCGTTACAAGAATTTGAACTAGAGGCCAAATGAACAGAGCGTTCGTTCATTGGCTGTCTCCAAAATCCGAGACCTCCTCGATTTTGGCACATCCTTCCAGGGTCGTTTCCCCGTTATCTATCATCCGTACCACCCTCTTTCCTTTATCTTTGGCGGCTTCCTTTTTCCAACACCTTTCCACAGTGTGTCCTTTCCTTCCGCAGTTACTGCATTCCGGTATGGGTTTCCTTCCTCGTGGTAGCGGGCATCGACGACTGTAGTGTCCCTCTTTTTCGCAGTTGTAGCACCATGGCTTGACATCTCGTTTTTTGTCTACGTCCATGGCATTTGGGTCCCGACTTCCCGACGCGAATGGGGCTGGCGCTTTGTACTGATATTGCGGGCGGGGGTTACTACTTGGGGTCTGTTCTCTATATTCCTGTCGACTTTTTTGGGAATCCATATGCTTTGTTGGCTTTTCTGTAGGCTCAGGCAAGTGCAGTTACTCTTGTTTGTATCTGGATAAGAGTAGCGTTGTCCGGAAGTCCTCCATAACGAATCAGGTCTCTTCCCAAAGCTGGATTGAGGTTACTCTGGAACTGAGAGATCAATGCTTGATCGTTCCAATCAGTGAGCGAGGTGAGGGAGTTGAATTTTATGATGTAATCTTCGACCAACATCGTTCCTTGTCGCAGTTTTAGTAAGGCTTCTATTGCCTTCTCTTTCGTTTCTGTTGACATGAAGAATTCGTGCATTTGGTTTTTAAAGTCGGTCCAATCCGTGAACGGGAATTGGTTGACTAAGGGCCTTCGTATCCATGCCCGATTGTCTTCCGTCGACTCCCCCTCATTCAATTGCTGCCAGTTAAGTTGCGAGTCCCATCTGCTGTTGTCTATTTTATCCTGGAACTCCTGTAACGCTTCTTGGAGTGCTTTGAGTTTGACTCCGCTCCAATCCGCTGCTCTATCTCCCTTTCCGCCTTTCATTCGATATAAACAGATGGAAATCATTCGCTTGGGGTCTACTTCCCTTGACAACATGAAGTAAGTTCCCATCTGCCGTAGCCAGCTGTTGACTGTCCTAGGATCTCCTTGGTAATAATCAGGCATTTCTGCCTTTGTGAGGGGTCCCGGTTCTGGTCGAGAACTTTGCTGGTATTCGTTTATGATAGCTACTAGGGCTTGGCCAGCGCTGGTGATAGCTCGTTGTCTGTCCTCCTCCTGACGATGAATTTCGTTTTCCCGCGCTGCTACTGCTGCAGCAGGTTGAGTGTCCGGGAGCGACTCTAATGTGTCGGTATCCATCCAGTAATTCCTCCATCCTAGTACTGCGTGATAGGCTTGGGTGACCATTTCTACCGTTAGTCGGAAAGGACCTGCTCCAAGTTTGTAATGTCCCATGCCTTCTCGATTTAGGCACTCGACGTGGAACCATCCCCTTGTGTTACTGTTGTATTTTTCAATATGTAACATGGTTGACTGAGAGTAACTTTTTCGGATGATGGTGGTGACATTTTCCTCTCGGAGGTTCTTGTCCCAGTTGCAGATTTCTTGCAATTGCGGATAGGCCGGCCACATGAATTCATCCCAGAATTCTTTTTTGATTAATACCAGGTAACAATATCCTGGTATGTCTGGGTTGAAACCACTGTTAGCCCAAGACATTTTTGGGTAGGGATATGGCAACCATGCCTCCCTTTCAATGATTCTTCTCCACTGGTCAATTTCTCGACGTTTATGAGCATTATTTGCTCCTTGTGGATATTCCTCCGTTGATAACCAGTCCGCCGCCGTAGGGACTCCGCCATTCCAGTGCGCTGTGTCTCCTCCGGCATTAATGATTTTTCCTTTACTTTCTTCACCAGCTAGTGCTGCCGCTGCGTACGATCGCGCTGGTTGCACTACTGGTTTTGGTTCTATGATGGCCGGGTATGTTCGTCCGGCTGCCTGGTTTACTGCTTCTTGGACAGTAACCGTAGATCATAAATCGACTCGTTTGATAGAGGTGGTAGCGAGGGGTCGATTCTTTAATCGACGCTTTGATTTTGACTGTCCTCCGAAGCGTATTGTCCAGGTGTAATGAGTGACTTTGTGCAAGTCCACTAACTCATCCCAGGTGTATTCAATGTCATCCCGGCGTACTGCTGATTCCTCTATGATGTGGCATCGTCCTGGGCGGATACTATCCTGGATTGCAAACACCACTGTATCGTCCCGAAGCTCTGGCTCCCAGTTTATGATATCGTAAAGGGTGGGCCATGCAGGCCAGTTGAATTTATCATAGTACTCGGCTTTAAACAGGTACATGTAGCAGTACCCATTTTGCCTCCACTGGTCGGGAGCAATCGGACTTTTTGCTGTTGGTCCAGGTAGGTATGCTTTGACGCGTGCCCTCCACCCTAATAACCTGGCTTTATGATCATTCCAGGTATCTTCTCCAATTTCGGATAAGAAATGATCTAGCCCAATGGTTCGGAGTTTCTCAATTGGCTCCGTGATCAAACGTTCTGGTGTAACAGGAAGGATTCGTCCTGGCGGCTTTGTAACAAGTAAGGGATCATATCGAATCCCTTGACGACGTTCCTCATCTTCCTTTTCCCGTTTCCATTTGGCATAACGGGTAGCTCGTATGTTACCATTCATGGCATGCATCCAGGCATTCCAGTCCTCGTGCAACATGGTCATGCCTTCGTGTTCATACAATTCTTCCACATGATGAGCACATTGAAGTCGCTCAACCGCCACTCTATATCGCCTGATGGCCTTGTCTCCGTTGTTGATCAACATCAACCACTGATTGTATTTCGAGGATACAATAGCCAACCAGATTGGATTGGAGGTGTCGCCCTTGTACTGGTTCTCCAATAGTGTCATGAGAGTCTGGTACTCTCGTTCGGCTTTGCGCATGGCGCGCTCCGCCCGTAATACGGCTTTAGTAGCCGCGCGTTCCATCAGAAGGGCCTCCCATGCCTCCTTCTGCTCGAGCTCCTGCTGAAGCTCTCTCTCGCGTAGTAATTGTTGCGCCTCGGCGCGTTCCCTCTTCCGCTCTGTTTTGCGGTATTGCCAGTATAACCTGACGTGGTTGTCGTATTGGCGTATGATGGTATCGCCGATGAAAGTAGGTGTCCTTGTAAGGACGGGTTCGATAGAGTCTGCCCAATCCGCCTCAAAGATCTGACCGATCTCTAAGAGTGTTGCTTGGGCGTGGGGGAGGATGTACTGAAAGTAGCAATTCATTTTTGTGATGAGGGAATATAGTTTGTTTCCTGTAAAGCAATCTTCAATCAAGCTCAGGCCCTCCACTGACACTTGATCCGTTCTTTCGGCAGTCGGAATCCGCGCCTGTCGATGATATCCCTTGGGAAACAAGGGAGTTACTGTCTGCTGTGTCGTGGGTCCGCAGGCTACTTAGTTATGTGCACCCGGCAATTCGCCTCAATGTCCTTGTGCTCAGTTATCAGCCCGAAATCAGGTAGGGCTGCTGATACAGAGTGTCAGGACTGTCCTAGACACAACCTAATGACTCAGAGTGGGGACTTGTTCAGTCCAAAGATGAAACGAGTTGCTCAGAAGCTATGTCTAGTGACAATAGACTATCTAGAGACTTAAGAGTCTCCTACTGTAAACTACGGCCCTTATATACCGCTCTCCTGGTCTGTGCGCAGACAGCGCGCAGCTAAAGTCCCTCACAATAGAGACAATGCGCAGCGACTCATTCTGCGCCCATCTATCCATTCATGGAGAGATCCTTCCACACCCAACTCCTGGGTTGTCCGCATGCGGCCTTCCTATTGTTCAGGACTTCGGCCGATTCCCATTCATGCCGTACCGTTGACTCGGTACTCCTCGGCGTTCCCATGTCGCCCCTCAGGCGCCATACCGCTCATGATTCCTTTCATGGCGTAGGCCCATCATCGGGCCGCAACTCCTGTCGGCACTCGGTCTATCTCTATAGCCGATGCTGACCTAACCACCTTCCTAATAGGGACCGCAGTTCACGTAGGCCATCCTCCTAGAGTCCCATTGCATAGTCTTGCTCATAGACGTTTGAGCGAAGTAAAATAGATAAAAGAAAATGAAAAATATCCTCCGACTCCTCGTGACCGTATCTTCATGATCGTCATTGATGTCGTTACTGTAAAGTTTGAAATAGGAGGTATGCTCATAACATCACCCCCCCCTCAAGGCCTCGCGTCCCGAGAGGCTGACGTGGCGGAGTCCACATATCTTGGATCCTCCTTCATTCGTGCATAAAACGCGGCCAAGCGCGCTTGTTGATCGTCGGGCGACAGCCCGGTTTGTTCTGAATCGACGTCCTCGACGTCTTCAATGGTGGTCCTGTAATTGACCAATTGCTTTTCTTGGCGTCTTGCGCCTTTAATCCTCTTTTGTCGGTCTTCTTCCGACTCACTGCTTTCCTTAGCAGCCGCTACTGTCTCCTTTTTGAGTATTTTCTTGGCAAGTACTGCCATATCTTTCTCCTGAGCTCTTTGTTCCTCCGCTAGCTCCTCCGCTTCCGTCGTCTGAGGGAAATTAAGCACGGGTACAGACCGCCCGCCGCGCTCCAGGTCTCTGGAGAATGTCCCATCGGTGTCGTCTGGCAGCTCCATGATTGCTGCCCTTTCGCCTTTCCAATTGCGCCATCGGCGCTCCATATTTTCTAGGTATCTTGGCCCAAAACGGCCATCTTCCCACCCAAACAATCTCTGCCAGTCCTTCCAATGAGTTCCCCGACCCTTGTTGTGCCTTGATGCACTAGTGGGTTGTTTTGGTGCTTTCGGACTCTCTTTTGGTTTTGTTTCGGTGTATTGGATATACAGAATCCCATCCCGAATATTTCTGACGAGTTTGGGAGCGTCGGGATTTGCCTTATGGAATTTCTTTACTTTGGCGGGTGCATTGATGACATTTTTCATGGGTTCCCAAGTGGCTTCCTCCACTGGGTAATTCTTCCACTTAACGAGGTACTCCAGCCTCGCTCCTCCTCTTCTGCTAACTCGGCTTTCTAGAATTTCTTCAACTTCATATTCACCTTCCTGCGATTCTTCCACCATCTGCGCGTCCTTGCGCGCTGCTGCCTTAGCTTGTTGTTTCAGGAAGACCAGTTCCCTGTACGGCTTCAACAGGACTTTGTTGAAGACGTTATAGACCTTCCATGAGGCCGGAATTTTTAATTTATATGAGGATTCGCCTATTTTGGCGAGTACTTCCAATGGTCCGACAAACTTCCCATCCAGCTTCTTTGTTGCCCGAATTACTGGTAAATTTTCCGTACTGAGATAAACCTTGTCCCCAGGTTTATACTCGACAGCTTGTTTTCGGTGAGTGTCGTAGCGCTTTTTCATAATTGTGCTGCTTTCTCTAATGCCAACTTGGCTTTGGCATGTACATCCTCTAATTCCTTTGCGAGCTGTTCGACCGCTACCACCTTCAGTGCGTAAGTAGGGTCGAGACCTTTGTTTGGATGCCGTCCGTAATTCATGTAAAAGGGGGTGAATCCCGTGGCTGAGTGTACCCAATCATTGTGGCAGAATTGAGCCACAGATAACCAATCCGACCAGTTATCTTGTCGGTTGTTAGTGAAGATGGTTAGAAACTCCTTTAACTCCTGGTTGACACGTTCCGTCTGTCCATCTGTTTGCAGGTGGTAGGCGGTAGACTTGTTGGCTTTAATTCCCAACATTCCGTATAAATCCATCATGAATTTTGAGGCGAATTGTGGTCCTCTGTCGCTAATTACTTTTCTGGGGAGTCTGTGCTCCCTGAATACGTTGTCCCGGAACAGCACTGCTGTTCCTTGCGAAGTGATGTCTGATGTTGTCGGTATGAAATAGGTTTTCTTGGTAAACCTATCTACGATGACCAAGACCATGTTATTTCCTTTGGATTCGGGAAGTGGTCCGACAAAGTCAACTGAGATGACTTCCCAAGGTTCTGAGGGCACCTCATTTGGTCGTAAGGGCGCTGCTCGGGCGGTCCTGTCTGGCTTTGCTTTCTGACACGTTTCGCAACCCGGAATATATCGTTCGATATCCTTGCGCATGTTAGGCCACCAGAAGTTCCTGGTGAGCGATTCCAACGTTTTAGCTATCCCGGAGTGTCCCCACGAGTGATGGATAGCGATGATGTCTTCTCGAAGCGCTGGTACCGCTGGCACGTATATGCGTCCTTGCCAGGTCACTAATCCTTTATCGAGTTTATATTCTCCACCGGTGATCTCTAATCCTTTTACCACCTGGGTTTCCCACTGTCGACGGGGGACTTCTCTGATGTCCTTGATGATATCATCTATGGCTCGGTCGTCATCAAATACCCTGACGAATAAATGTTCTTTGAGCAAGATGACACCTTCGTTGTCTTTTTCGCCTTTGCTGTGTCCCGCTCGTCGGGATAGTAGATCTGCTTTGGTGTTTGATTTGCCACTCTGGTGTTTTATTACGAAATTATAGTCCTGTAGGTCTGTAACCCATCTCGCTTGTCGTCTGTTAAGGTTCTGTGCCTTTCGGAAATATGTCAAGTTCTGATGATCCGTCAGAACTTCGATAACTTGCTTTGCTCCTTTGAGGTAATGTGCCCATTCGTAAAAGGCGTGCATTACTGCGAGCATCTCTTTATCATATATTTCGTAATTTCTTTCGGCGTCGTTTAGTGACTTTGAAATGAATGCTACGGGTTTCCATAATCCATCCTCCCATTGTTGAGAGAGGATTCCTCCAATTGCAAAGTCGGAAGCATCAACTTCTACTCGGAACTGCCCTTCTTCATTGGGAATTCGAAGTACCACCTCTTCTGCTATAGTTGTTTTAAGCCTATCAAAGGCCTCGTCCTGTAGCTGCGTCCACAGCCATTCCTCTTTTCCAGTTAGCCGTGTCAACGGCTTTGCTAGTTTGGCGAAATCTTTAACAAATCGCCGGTAGAAGTTAACGAAGCCCAGGAATTGTTGGACTTCTTTTTTACATGTTGGTCTTGGCCACTCGGACACTGCTTTGACTTTCGCAGGATCCATACGGACCGTGTCTTTTCCAATGATGACTCCGAGGAAATCGATCTCTTTTTTATCAAAGAAGCATTTCTCTGGTTTAAGTGAGAGTTTGTGCTTCTCTAATTTTTCCAGTATCCGATTGACGTGGCGGGTGTGTTCCTCTTGGTTCTTTGAGAATACTAAAATATCATCCATGTAGATTACCACCCATCCCTCTGCTATCTCGACTCGAAAGATGTCGTTCATCATGGTTTGGAAGGTTGCAGGGGAATTAGTAAGCCCGAAGAACATTACAAGTGGTTCAAACAATCCACGGTTAGTTCTAAATGCGGCTTTCCATTCGTCCCCTTCTTTGATACGTACGTTGTTGTAACCCCAACGTATATCCATTTTTGAAAAGACTTTTGCCTGGGACAATTGATCTACTAATTCTCCTATAAGCGGCAAGGGGTATCGGTTTTTGACCGTCATTTCATTTAATTTCCTGTAGTCCTGTACAGGTCTGAGTTTTCCATCTTTCTTTTTGACAAAGAAGAAAGGCGAGGCCATTGGTGATTTGCTGGCTTGGATTCGCCCAGAATCCAAGTTTTCCTTCAAGAAATCGTCCAGCTGTTGCTGTTCGTCCCTATTAAGAGGATAGATTTTACAATCTACCGGTGTTGAACCAGGGATTAATTCTATTGCATGGTCCCAGCGTCGTCGTGGTGGGAGTTCATCAAAGGTTTCCTTCTCGAAAACCTTTCTGTGTTTTAAGTAATGGTGAGGAACTGCTTCTTCTAATGTTCGTTTCTTTTCTGTTTTCGCCTGTTCCGCAGCTATTTTTGTGGCGGTCGAGGCAAAGGCTCGGACTCGCAACTCGGGCTCTCCGATATGAACAGCTAGAAGGCGATCCCCTTCATGCAGGCAGTATGAAACGTCCATCTCGTCTTCAGGTTCTTGTACTGAAGATGGTTTCCAGCAGGTTCCCGGACAACGGTTGAACTCTAAGGATTTCTTTTTCCAGTTAATAGTTGGATTGTGATGCTCCAACCAATCATGTCCCAGGAATAGGTCTGTTTTGCTGAGCGTAGCGACAGCACAGTCCATTATCTCCTCATGGGATCCTATCCGCAGTTTGAACTGGACGAAGTATTCTACACTGCCCGATCCGTTTCGTGTGCCATCTGCGTTATACACTGGTATAGGACGCAACAATTTCTTTTTGTTCATCCTGTGTTTTTCAACGAAATCCTCGCTTATACACGAGGCGGTGCATCCGGAATCTAGCAACATAGTGACGTTTGCGGACTGTAAGGTGTCCATTGTGATAAGTGTCCCTTTCAGGTCTAACTCCTGCTTCCCAATTCCTTGTACTACTTTTTCCCTCAAGTGTACTAGTTGTCATTTCGGGTCTACTTCCCTTGCCAACATGAAATACGTTTCCATTTGCCACAACCATCCATCGACGGTTCGTGGATCTCCTTGATAGTAATCAGGCATTTCTGCCTTAGTAAGAGGTCCCGGTTCCAGTCGAGAGCTCCGCTGGTATTCGTTTATGATAGCTACTAGGGCTTGTCCTGCATTGGTGATGGCTCGTTGTCTATCCTCTTCCTGACGGTGAATTTCATTTTCTCGTGCTGCGACTGCTGCAGCCGGTTGAGTGTCCGGAAGGGATTCCAGTGTTTCGGAGTCTGCCCAATGGGTCCTCCATCCGAGTAATGCGTGGTAAGCTTGGGTGATCATATCAACTGTCAGTCGGAAGGTTCCAATGCCGACTCGGTGCGATCCGTATCCATTCCACATCATTTCCTTCATCCACGGCCATCCTCCTGGCTCTCCTGAGACTCGCACACAATGCCACATGTGGCTACACCCCTTCGTTCGCCTCCAGTATATGGGTCGGTCCTCATCCATGAGTTCCGGATCCCATCCATAAATTTCCCTGATTGTCGGGTATGCCGGCCATTTGTATTCGTTCCAGTACTTTCGTTGTACCAACCATAGGTAGCAGTATCCTGGATGTTTCGGATGTAACTTATTTTGTTGCTGCTCGGTTAGACCTGGACGACCATTCCATAGGCAAGGATCTATTTCCACCAGAGCTGCCGCTGCGTTTGATCGCGCTGGTTGCTCTGGTGATTCCTTATCACTTTCTTCTCCTAGGCTTATTATTTCGCCTATTTCAGGGTTGGTGGCTGACTTCGCTCCAACCCGTAGTTCTTTGTGACCACTGGTGAAAAGTACTTCCACCATGTCCCATCCATTTACGTCGGCCATTTCCAAGCCTACATGCAATACATCCGTTCGTTCCGTGGTTGTCCACCTTGTGTGAACTCCTTCATTTCGATATTCTGCTTCCATTTCCCATATCACTGTGATCGTAGGATATGCAGGCCACTCGTACTTGTTCCAGTACTCTGGCTTGATGAGGTTAAGATAACAGAAACCGGGTACCGAGGGTGCAAGTTTCTCTGGAATAGGGCCCATACGAATGGTCCACCAGAAACCGGGTGATATGTTTCCGTTTAATGCATGCATTATTGCGTTCCAATCTGCGTGTTCCAACGTCATGCCTTTGTGTTCGTATAGTTCTTTGACATGTTGTTCGTATTGTATAATGTGGGGTTTTATTCCTGAAGTTCGGATAGTCGTTTCCCCGTCGATAATAAGCATGAGCCATTGATTGTATCCTGATGTCATCAAGGCTTTCCATATGGGACTGGATGCGTCCCCTTTGAATGATTCGTTCAACAAGTTGGTGAGGGTAAGATATTCCCTCGTTGCTCTTTCCAGGGCCCTTTTTGCCCGTAATGCAGTTCGGTTTGCTGCCTTTTGTTCCAGTAAGGCGTTCCATGCCTCTTCCTGGATCCTCGTCTCTTCGGCTTTATGCTGCCGGATAAGTTGTTGTGCATGCGCACGTCTTTCTCGCTTTTGTTCTTTCAAGAACTTCCACCATAATCATATGTGGTTGTCGTATCGGCGGTAGATGACATTGCCGGTTATTTCTGTTGGTCTAACTGAGACCTTGTCGTGATCGGTTACCCAGTCCGCTTCGAAGATGCATCCAATCTCCGAAAGTGTCGCCTGGGCGTGTGGTAATATGTAGTTGAACGTGCAGTTCATTGTGATGAGGGATGATGTAGATTTTTCCTATAAAAGAATCTTCAAACTATTTCAGGCCCTCCACTGACAATAGTTCTGTTCAATCGGCTGTCGGTCTATTCCGCGCCTGTCGAGGACGTTTCCTGGGAAACAGGAAAGATGTTGTCTGCCAAAATCGGTCATTCTAGCCTGAAATACACAAGAAGACTAGAAAGGAGAGCAATCACAACCAAAGCGGGAGCTGGCGCTCAACCAGCGATGGTACCGTGAAGCCTACTCGATCACCAACCTTGTTTACAACTTAAGCAAGTTTCAACAGGGAGTGGAACCCCGCCTACTCATCACCGACGTAGAATATGTCCTCTCGGGTCGGTATCGCCTCCTGACCTCCCTGATTTAACCCTCAGGGGGCTTTCCAGTTTTAACCATCCGGATGACAAGTCCGGCTCTGGCCCAGCAGGAGGTTAGCACTCAGACGGCTCTACCCATGTCCGCCTGAAGCTTCGTACCGCCACAGCCCAGGTCCTCAAAGGGTACCCTTCCTGTTGCAAAGTCTCTTTACAGAGTAAGTTGCTCTACGTCTTGCCTTTTACCGGGTGGAACCACTTCCCAACCTTGCGGCGTTAATCGCCCTCGCAAGGAAAAGACTAACCAAATCGCCTTTATACCAGCGACCCAGAGGTGTCCTGTCTACTGGTCTCCGCATACAGGGCAACCAGGGCCCACGGTACCTTTCAGTAGTCGGATGGTTTTTAACCGGGCATGGTCACAGCTTTATTCCTCTGTTCCCTCCTGAAGCTTGCTATAGTCAGAGGCGTCATTAGCTTGCTATAGTCAGAGGCTCCAGTACAGGCTCTGTGCCAGCGTGTATTCCAGTGTCGTGGGTCCGCAAGCTACTCAGTTATGTACACCCGGCAATTCGCCTCAATGTCCTTGTGCTCAGTTATCAGCCCGAAATCAGGTAGGGCTGCTGATACAGAGGGTATGAGAGGACTTTATATCAGCCTTGATATGTACAGTAACCGGTTGGTTTCGCTCGTTCCTGAGCTTTTCCGCAACTGCAGTGTACGTTACCCCGAGCGTGTCTATGGTCTCCTGCCTACACTGCTCTCGGGCGAACTCGTACTCTCGTCTGCAACTGTTTTGTAGACAGGCCCAACGGGCGTATTGAGGATCTCTTGTTCGAGACCCGTTGACAGTATGTGTGTTGGAGTCGATGTCACCAACGGTCCCGGGATAATCGGGTTACAACCGTCAAAGTGAAACTAGGCCGTTGAATGTCCTTTGCAGCTACGAGCAGCGTGCTCGGTGCTGGACAGCTAGCAACGGGGTAGAGAATAAAGTCTCTAGATTATGTCAGGACTGTCCTAGACACAACCTAATGACTCAGAGTGGGGACTTGTTCAGTCCAAAGATGAAACGAGTTGCTCAGAAGCTATGTCTAGTGACAATAGACTATCTAGAGACTTAAGAGTCTCCTACTGTAAACTACGGCCCTTATATACCGCTCTCCTGGTCTGTGCGCAGACAGCGCGCAGCTAAAGTCCCTCACAATAGAGACAATGCACAGCGACTCATTCTGCGCCCATCTATCCATTCATGGAGAGATCCTTCCACACCCAACTCCTGGGTTGTCCGCATGCGGCCTTCCTATTGTTCAGGACTTCGGCCGATTCCCATTCACGCCGTACCATTGACTTGGTACTCCTCGGCGTTCCCATGTCGCCCCTCAGGCGCCATACCGCTCATGATTCCTTTCATGGCGTAGGCCCATCATCGGGCCGCAACTCCTGTCGGCACTCGGTCTATCTCTATAGCCGATGCTGACCTAACCACCTTCCTAATAGGGACCGCAGTTCACGTAGGCCATCCTCCTAGAGTCCCGTTGCGTAGTCTTGCTCATAGACGTTTGAGCGAAGTAAAATAGATAAAAGAAAATGAAAATATCCTCCGACTCCTCGTGACCGTATCTTCATGATCGTCATTGATGTCGTTACTGTAAAGTTTGAAATAGGAGGTATGCTCATAACACAGAGGGTATGAGAGGACTTTATGTCAGCCTTGATATGCACGATAACCAGTTTATTTCGCTCGTTCCTGAGCTTTTCCGCAATCACAGTATACGTTACCCCGAGCGTGTCTGTGGTCTCCTGCCTACACTGCTCTCGGGTGATCTCGTATTCTCGTCTGTGACTGTTTGGTAGACAGGCCCAACAGGCGAATTGAAGATCTCTCGTTCGAGACCTGGTGACAGTAATGATGTCGTAGTCGATGTCGCCAACGGTCCCGGGATAATCGGGTTACAACCGTCAAGGTGAAAACTAGGCCTCTGATTGTCGGGAGCAACTACGAGCGGCGTGCTCGGTGCTGGACGGCACAGAGGGGTAGAGAATAAAGTCTCTAGATTATGTCAGGACTGCCCTAGACACAACCTAAGCGACTCAGAGTGGTGACTTGTTAAGTCAAAGAAAAGATGCTTGCTCAGTAGCTATGTCTAGTGACAATAGACTATCTAGAGACTTAAGAGTCTCCTACTGTAAACTACGGCCCTTATATACCGCTCTCCTGGTCTGTGCGCAGACAGCGCGCAGCTAAAGTCCCTCACTGGGGATCAATGCGCAGCGACTCATTCTGCGCCCATCTATCCATTCATGGAGAGATCCTTCCACACCCAACTCCCGGGTTGTCCGCATGCGGCCTTCCTATTGTTCAGGACTTCGGCCGATTCCCATGCACGCCGTACCATTGTCTCGGTACTCCTCGGCGTTCCCATGTCGCCCCTCAGGCGCTGTGCCACTCATGATTCCTTTCATGGCGTAGGCCCATCATCGGGCCGCAACTCCTATCGGCACTCAGTCTATCTCCATAGCCGATGCTGACCTAACCACCTTCCTAATAGGGACCGCAGTTCACGTAGGCCATCCTCCCAGAGTCCCGTTGCGTAGTCTTGTACATAGACGTTTGAGCTTGATAAAATAGATTAAAAGAAAAGAAAAATATCCTCCGACTCCTCGTGACCGTGTCTTCATAAGTGTCATTGACGTCGTTACTGTAAAGTTTGAAATAGGAGGTATGCTCATAACATTATCACTATGTGAACCATTGTGCAAGTGATTCATTATGTCATCAGTGGTGCAACCCTGCACCATTGGATGGGTCTGCCCCTAACTTGGTTATTGTGGAGAGAGATGATAATGGAAGGCCTTATTACAAATGTGTGTGTTCTAACTTGTTATAGGCAACCTTATGCTTTCTGATTGCCTCCTCACCATTGGTGATCCACAAGATCCACTGATTATATGTTGACACCATCAGTGCCTGCCAAATGGGATTTGTCTGATCCCTGCCTAACTGGTGTTCCAATAATTCTTTCAGGGTATTGTATCCCCTGTCTGCTTGTTTCAGCACCCTCTGTGGTCATATGATGGCTCAATTGGCCTGTTGCTGTTCTAGTAAGGCTTCCCAAGCCTCTGCCTGAATTCTGGCCATCTTGGCCTATTGTAATTCTAACTGCAGCCATGCTTCCCTAAGCACTCTGAGTTGCTCTCATTTGTGTCTCTGCCATGCTCAAATATGATGATCATATTTTTGCACAACCTCATTGTTGAATAACTCCTTTGGTCTCTTGTAGACCATGTCAACTTTCTCTGCCCAGTCCACATCAAAGATCCACCCAACCTTAGATAGTGTTGCCTGAGCATGTGGTAAAATGTAATTGAATGTGCACTGCATGACAGTTTCTCAATGTGATAGTTCCTGTAAACAAATATCTTCAACCAATTTTGGGCACTCCACTGACAATTGGTCTGTTTGTACAGCCTCCACACCTGTCACCTAGATATGATGCCTCTTTTAGAGATAAGAGGGATGCTGCCTCTTCAGTAATCCACAATTCCTTATGTGGTCACAGTTCAATGCAGTCTGGTCACCCACACTTGAATCTTCAATTACATGACCTAGAGTATGTACCCAGCAATTTGCCCAAGCATCCTTGTGCCTAGTTATCAATAATCCCTGAGATGCAGTGGGGGTATTGCTAGTATAGAGGGTATAATGGGACTTCATCTCTGCCTTGATATACACACAATAGACTTTCTTCACCCATTCCTTGGGTTCTTCTGCAGTTATGGTGCTAGTACCTGGGTGTGCCTGCCTGCAGCTACCACCAGCATCCTCTAGCTCTCATCCATAACTGTTTTGTTGTCTAGCCTGTTTGAGGGAGACCTTGTTGGAGGGGCTATTAAGAGAGATGACAGCACAGATAGACAACAAATGTTGGTGTTGAAGTTGCCATCAATAGTGGCTGTAGTCATAGTCACCTGGAGAGGTTGTGGGCTTGGTGATTACTACCTCTCAGAATGTCATAGTCAATGTAGGCCTTTGGTGTGTGCTGTAGGCAATGACAAGCAAGACATGCTCAGTGTGGCAAGACACATGGAAGGGGTACAGCTAAAAGGCTCTAGGTTATGTTAGGACTACCCAACACAACCTTACAACCTTCATGAGGTAAAGAGAAAGGAGACAAAACACTGGAATTGCTCAGAGGTTTGTGTGGATACAAAACTACCTAGAGCCTTAGGGGCTCTCTATGCTAAACTACTCCCCTTATATACCTAAGGACCTGGTCAGTGTGCAGCAACCATGCCTCCACCATGAGGTAAGTGCACAGCAACTGACTTCCCTTCTACCTTCCTTCTATGTGTGCAAGTTCTCACCAGGACCATGCCCACTAGTTTGGCATCTCAGTCTTTCCCATCACAGCCATGCTTCCTATTGTTCTGGAGTGTAAAGTCCTCAGGAAAATCAGGAGGATGAGTATGAAGTTGAAGAGATCCTGGATATTTGAGTCAGTGGATGAGGGGGGGGCAGTTGGGATATCTAGTCAAATGGAAAAGTTATCTGGTGGAAGAATCATGATGGGAATTGGCAACAAATGTCTCCAATTTGGGCAATTAGTTAAAAAATTCCACAAAGAAAACCCCTCAGCCCCACAACAACTTGCTGATCAACACTTCCAATTCTGACTGTATGAAAATCACACTTGCCCTTGAGTACCTAAATGACTGTTTGGTTACCTTTTATCTGACTCACACAGACCATGCAGTACTTATGCCTCAAGGAATCCTCATGGATGGTTTAGGGTGGCATGTACATGAGTCCTTATATAAGCTTTCAAATGATATAGATATATTTGCATAAATATGGTTCTTAGTTATATACATAGATATGTATACTTATATTTGTGTATGTATGTATGTATGTATAAAATTAGGCTGGCAAAATCAAACAGTCAATTTCTCAAATCCATAAGAGAGATCATAGCAATATGAAATATAATGGTACTAGCAAAAGGTGAAAGGACAATAATGTGCATAACAGTATGCTCAAGCATATATGTACCTGCAACCTCAATAATGTTTGAGCTTTTGTGATCAATCAAATCATATAGGAAAGGAATACATATTGGAAGGTAGTATACACATATTGAGCATAAACAGATATCATCAACTATTCTTGATAGCACTGGTGCCACTTGCTACCATGAGCCATCTTGCTTAGATCCAACTCAAACACTGGATAGGGGATGATCACATGCATCTTTGGTAACATTAGCTGCTCTCTGCTACTTGGTGGTAGCCACATCAGTAAGTGAGCATGGGGTCCAGTAATCCAGCCAGTATTGTGATTTACAGAAATATGGCTTCTCCAGTCTTCCTGAATGTTTTCAAAAAGCTGATAAGGTTCATGTAGTGCATGTTCAGTTTTTGATGAAAATTTGATAACAGGAGTTGAATGGAGCACCCCAGTCTCAGCATTCCAGATGACAGTTTGATCATCAGAACCTGATGCAATCCTCTTTCCATCTGGTGAAAAGGCAACTGATCTGACAGAATGAGTGTGTCCTTTGAGAGGACTGCCAACTTGCATCCCAGTTTTAGCATCCCAGATGCAGACAGTCTTATCATCAGAACCTGATGCAATCCTCTTTCCATCTGGTGAAAAGGCAACTGATGTGACACATTGACTGTGTCCTTTGAGAGGACTGCCCACTTGCACCCCAGTTTCACCATCCCAGATGCAGATAGTTTTATCAAAAGAACCTGATGCAATCCTCTTTCCATCTGGTGAAAAGGCAACTGATCTGACAGAATGAGTGTGTCCTTTGAGAGGATTGCCCACTTGCACCCCAGTTTCAGCATCCCAGATGCAGACAGTGTCATCATCAGAACCTGATGCAATCCTCTTTCCATCTGTTGAAAAGGCAACTGATGTGACATAATCAGTGTGTCCTTTGAGAGGATTGCCCACTTGCACCCCAGTTTCAGCATCCCAGATGCAGACAGTGTCATCAAAAGAACCTGATGCAATCCCCCTTCCATCTGGTGAAAAGGCAACTGATGTGACAAAATCAGTATGTCCTTTGAGAGGACTGCCCACTTGCACCCCAGTTTCAGCATCCCAGATGCAGATAGTTTTATCAAAAGAACCTGATGCAATCCTCTTTCCATCTGGTGAAAAGGCAACTGATCTGACAGAATAAGTATGTCCTTTGAGAGGATTGCCCACTTGCACCCCAGTTTCAGCATCCCAGATGCAGACAGTTTTATCATTAGAACCTGATGCAATCCTCTTTCCATCTGGTGAAAAGGCAACTGATCTGACAGAATGAGTGTGTCCTTTGAGAGGACTGCCCACTTGCACCCCAGTTTCAGCATCCCAGATGCAGACAGTTTTATCATTAGAACCTGATGCAATCCTCTTTCCATCTGGTGCAAAGGCAACTGATCTGAGAGAATCAGTGTGTCCTTTGAGAGGACTGCCCACTTGCACCCCAGTTTCACCATCCCAGATGCAGATAGTTTCATCATCAGAACCTGATGCAATCCTCTTTCCATCTGGTGAAAAGGCAACTGATCTGAGAGAATCAGTGTGTCCTTTGAGAGGATTGCCCACTTGCACCCCAGTTTCACCATCCCAGATGCAGACAGTGTCATCATTAGAACCTGATGCAATCCTCTTTCCATCTGGTGAAAAGGCAACTGATCTGACAGAATGAGTGTGTCCTTTGAGAGGACTGCCCACTTGCACCCCAGTTTCACCATCCCAGATGCAGACAGTTTTATCATTAGAACCTGATGCAATCCTCTTTCCATCTGGTGAGAAGGCAACTGATGTGACAGAATCAGTGTGTCCTTTGAGAGGACTGCCCACTTGCACCCCAGTTTCACCATCCCAGATGCAGACAGTTTTATCATCAGAACCTGATGCAATCCTCTTTCCATCTGGTGAAAAGGCAACTGATGTGACATAATCAGTGTGTCCTTTGAGAGGACTGCCCACTTGCATCCCAGTTTTAGCATCCCAGATGCAGACAGTGTCATCAAAAGAACCTGATGCAATCCTCTTTCCATCTGTTGAAAAGGCAACTGATGTGACATAATCAGTATGTCCTTTGAGAGGACTGCCCACTTGCACCCCAGTTTCAGCATCCCAGATGCAGACAGTTTTATCATCAGAACCTGATGCAATCCTCTTTCCATCTGGTGAAAAGGCAACTGATGTGACAGAATTAGTGTGTCCTCTAATTGATAATTGCAGATTTGGCCATTCTGCCTTTTTACCAGCAGCAATTATTGGCACACCTTTGAATTTTTGAAATAAATGTTTGAGGATGCTATCTTTTGGCAAAAAAGGCAATGCAGATAGATATAAATGGGGAGTGCTTTTTGAAATGATATTCCCAAATATTCTGCAAAGGTTTATACCATCTCTTATTGCTTTCACAACATCATCATGATTATTGCCCTACAAGCATCATTTTTTTAATACTATTAAAGTTGTCAATTTACCTACCAGAAACCAGTTGGCAACATTCCCCAGCATAGTTGGAGCTATGTTAATGCAATTCAACAAGCCAAGAACTTCAAGCCAAAATAGCATTTTTTCATTCAAGAGGAATGCTGATATTTGACAAGCTAAGCTTTCTTGATATTGTGTCAACTTGATGTGGTCAGCCCAAAAACAACATGAGTAGGACAAGTATGGTTTGATATCCTCCTGAATATGATATGACAAGTCAACCACTTGTGAATTGAAGACATATGAACTCTCCAAGTTGCAGATGTTGAAGCGTAAATGCTGTGACATCACCTGGAGGCAGGTGCTCCCTAGCTGTACATTGACATCTGTAAAATCAATGAAGAAAGGCCCACTCCTGTCTTTTGTAGTAAGGAATTCATAGAAAGTGGCATGAAGGGGATGGACAGGCATGGATTGGTCAGAAATGCCACTGAGTAATGATCCCAAATGCTGCAGAACTGTAACCACCTGATAATGACCATGTTCCATGCACATGTTGCTATGCAAGACATCCAGGGATTCCATGGGAAGTGGTTCTTGTGTTGATAGTGCCAAACGCAGGACAGAGTGGAAGCGGCCAAGGGTCACATTGTCAGGATGAGGTCCCATGATACTGTGCAGGATGATCTTATACATGTCATCAAGCAGTGTTTTGCTCCCTCCAGCATTTGCAACAAGTTCTTCAGACCTCTCTCTCTTAGTCAAAAAGCCCTTTGCATACTTGATATACTCACAAGCAAGCCGAGCCCATTCAAACAAGCCATCAGACTTTTGAGTAAGCTGGCTGACTATTCTGTTGTCAATGCCATCAATATCTGTTATTTGATGACAGATGTACAATTGGATGTCATTCATAGATGAGTTAGAGTTTTGATCCATGGACTCAGATCTAATGCCCAGGCTTGTACTGTGGAATGCCTCGATGATGTCAGAAAGGGGTCTAGAGGTAACAACTATGCGGAAATTGGATGGTAAATGCATAGCATCTTTTGTGAGGATTGAAAGGATATGACAACGTGAGATTGCTTCACCACTCTCATCTAAAGCATCAATGACAATCAATACAGGTTTGCTAACTCCACCAAGAAGCTTGACAATAGGTTCCTGGATAAGCTTCTGCCATTGCCAAGTTGCATCAGGACTAGTGGGAAGTCCTGGTTCATCTGTGACAAGTTTGATCAAGTAATCCTTCAAACCAGGGATGCGAGGGACCAAGTCACATGCAATAGTGGTGAAGAGATTCTTGTAACGCTTTGGAGCATGTCGGTTAAAGCAGAAGCATGAGCCAAATCCTTTACACTCATATATCCACCAATGGGCAATGGTATGGGCAATAGCAGACTTCCCAGTACCAGCAGGTCCAGAAAGCCAGAGAATGCGTGGAACAGTTTTGTCAGTGATAATGATCCAGTCCTTGATTTTAGTCAGAATATCAATCCTCGTGCCATTCAAGCAGGCCTTTGTTGTATCGATGCCAGCCCCTTCGGCATATGGAAGCATGCTAAAAAAACGATCTGATAATGGTGTTAAAGTGAAAGTACAAGCTATCATCAAATGATACCCACCTTCCGAGTAGTTCGCGATGGAGACATTTCCTCTTGCAGAGATAAATTGACCACCACTGATCTCGAACTGACTTGCACCTTTCATAAAGTGGACTTCATAAGATGGATCTTGCTACTCAAACGCAGTTAATTTCGCGAACGTTCTTTTGTTTATTGTACAACGCACCACGTCGTGCTCGACAGCAACTTTATCTCTCGATTTCGTGTGCTCGACCACAGACATCGTAGTCTCGACCCTGTCTGAATCGCTCAAACGGGGATTGCCCTTCTCGAGACACTCTTTCCCCTGCTCATTGTCCTGCTGTCGATGGTGAGAACAGGCATATGAATGAGAAAACGGTATGGCTAGATTTGTACATACAAATGTTTGCTCTGGAGCGCTTGCTTTCTTATCTTTGCGATTCTGTTTCGATTTTTTCTTTGCCATTGCGAACGAATATTAGAGTTAGTCTCGTTCCCAGCCGTTTCCCGAAGCACGTCGAGCGGACTTCGAAATCGGAGTCTGAACTCGTTCATGGAGCAAGTGTGTTTGATGTTTGATCGGCATAGTTGTAAGCTGTAGGGGTGATCGGGCATATTAGGTCAGCTCATCAGCCTCGCGTGCAGCCTGTTCTGTTAGGTGGGCCTCCAATTACTCATCCAGTGGAGCCATTTCTCCTTGTTGGAATAATGTTTACCTGAACTAATTATAACTTCGGCTCCACATCACCGATTCCCACATTAATCATCCTGCCTTTACTCACGAGTCCTGCGCCCTCGTGCTACTATTCTATTATCATTCAACTATTTAAAAATGTTATGGGCCCCGTAAAGGTGATCGATTGAATCAACTGGACGAAGAAGCATCTACCATGAATTTCGCCGTCAATGCTTTTGCTCCTCCTCATACTCCATCTGCCACATATCAACCCGCCGCATAAGATCGGACCACTCCTCTTCCGTAGCAACACCCTTAACCCACTCGCTTCCTTCTCTCAGTTTTTCGATATGCTTCCAGCCACGCTGAAGATACCGATACTTGTAAATTTTTCGGCGCCATTCCTCCACAAACTTCTTGCCATCGTTCTCAATGGCACCCTATGAACATAGTTTTGAATTTGATGGACGTTAAGGGCATAACACACCTTTGCTTTAAGGTAATCCACTAGTTCGTCTTGATAGTCACTTGCCCAATCTCCTGCAGGCATTATGTGGCCGCGAACGTATGGATCGACTCCTGAGTTTTTCGAAGTCTCTTCTTGAAGGGCAAGATCAGAAAGCATTTGCTGACGCGATGGAAGAAGACTCGGATTAAGAAGGGTGTGTGCGACAAACATGCTTTGCGCAACGTTGGTGTGCCAAGAACCGTTAACGCTCAGCAGACCAATGAATGCGAGTGCTGTGGGGGGATACATTGGACTCAGCGAGAAAATATGTTTGTACAGGGGGAATATATAATGTGTGTTGCTGACCAACAACTGCGTCTCCGTTTTGTTCCAGTTCGCTCTAGGATCTGTGAGGAACGTATTTCCAGCCTCGAGAAATGCTTTCCGCAGTCGATATCCCGTTGCAAGTATCACGGAATCGACATCGATTGTTGTGTTATCCACGAAGACGATAAAATCTTGAGTAAAATGCGATATCGCCGGTTTCCGTATAATATTGAATGGAAGTGGACCCATTACTTCATTCTTGGCTCGAGCTGACACGAATATCTTCTAAACCGTGAACTTTGAACACTAGATCGAATCGAAGAGGCACTTGCCTTTGCTACGAGCGGTGCAGTTTGAGCGGCCACATCTCGACCACTAAACGAATCTCCAACAATGAGGACGGTTTTGTTAATGTACTTTTCTGGGCCTCGGTACCAGGCTGAGTGAAGAATTTCTCGCTGTACACCATTTCTTCTAGCCTCAGCCAACCACTGATCTTGACCGAGCCATGATGGGATGTGCGGAGCATGATATTTCCCAGTTGCGTCGACTAGATGTTCAACAATTTGATGGTGAGTTTCATTATGATGATTCAAAAACGCGACGTTCCAGACTCCGGCACCTGAAGTTCCTACCCACGAAGCACTCAGGACTCGGTGATTGAAGCGGATGTAAGGGAGCAAATCATGTTGCTGGGCAATGTTGACCAAATAGGATTCCAAGTGTTCGTGGCTCGGATATAGATGGGTTCCGGCAGGAAAGGGGAGGTTTGGGTACGTCATGATGGGCACAGCGCTAATCGAATGCAATTCTGGGTATAGCGGAGTCTTTGGAATAATTGGAGGAGGTTTTGGGCAGGGTTCAGGTAGCCTGAAACGGAAATCAGAAACGATGCCTCGAAAATGTAGTGTCATCACCCACCAAATCCCACCGACGTTCTCCCTTTCTTCAAACAAAACAATATTCCATGTACCGTACTCAGGTATTTCACGTAATGTCTTCAACATTGCCAGCCCAGCAACGCCCGCGCCAACAATGGCGATCGTCCTGTGCTCGGAAGCAACATTGTTTGTTGATTCAGGGAACAGTTGCGAGCCGAGCAATGAAAAGACGATCTGCCGTAGATTAACCATAACTTTAAGGGGAGCGAGATCGTGACTGACTCCGTGCACAGCTTAAGTTCAATGGGCACAGTTGGCAATGGCCGTGGTACCCGAAGTTACCGTGAGGCAGGACCGGGCCGGTCGGCCGCCATAATTTCACAAAACGAGGGAACGCGGGATGAGAGCGTAGTATCACGCCGGTAAAGGCACCTATTATCATACTGCAGTAGCTTCACGTGTCGGTGTTATCACTTGCATGGCTGGCGCTTGCCGACTGGTTGATTTCCGACACAACCAATAATCAGTATGGAGACTTCACAAGCTTCACACCTAAAGTACTAATCCACGGCCTCAAAGGGATGATCCGAATGGTGGTTCGCGCTAGATTGTCCTAGCAGTTGTTTGTCGTCCCTGTTCTGACTTGCCTGAATTCGCGCTGAATTTGTAGCCGGTCTTCAAAGCCAACGACGACGACAAGTCCCATTCAAACGGCTATCGATGCCGGAGCTGTTCCGGGGTGTTTTGAGAGAGCGAAGGACGGCGGGTTCGATCCCTTCTCTCATGGACCATCAGAATCTCACATATTTCCGGAAACTGCAGAACCTAAATAGACAACAAGTTCAATGGGTTACAGACCTACAAGAGTGTAATTTCATAATTAAACACTGATCAGACTCAAAAGCTCGCTGTCGATGTCTCCATTGACCATGTTATCGAGAGATTCTAGATGTATGAATTCCCCACGACACTCGCATTCAAAAGTCAAGTTTTAGCATACCAAATGAACGAGGCTCGCCTTCTTCCATCAGAAGGAATGGCGCCGAAAAATTTGCAAGAGTACTGGTATCTTCCGCATGTGGGTCAGACTCACTCGAGTTAAACTTAAAATTAGAACAGGGAAGAGGGGTCTCGATCTTCTGCAGTAGAAGGTTTGACTTGACAACAAAGTTCATGACAGACATGTCCTCCTGAATCTGGGACTGTTGAATCGTCTTCTATTGATATAGTAATACTAGATGTATCAGAATAGAGGTTACATTAAGTCCTATAGCTATGATTAATGAGATAGTCGGGAGTCCGAGCAGTCCATTTGTAACAGTCCATTCAGAAAGTCCATTAAAATTTTCGTTAAAAAGTCCGCTAGATGCTACTCAGGATATCGAACAATCAAACGATGATCAATGATGTATTGAGCGTTTGAGTGTATGGAATCGGACCGGCCTGTAAAAGTTCTTAAATGTCATGGCGATCAAAGGTAAAAGAGACTCACCCCAATCAGAGCTGAATGAGCAACGTTCAGCTGTGCCGGTCCCGTAGGGAAGGTAGAAGGCACTTCGACGGAGAAGTTTTGGTAGAGAGTGAGACGGCTACTACCGATCATGACGGGGTTGTAACCTCCATGGTATAGGACATAACCCATAAGGTCTTCAGGAGGGAAGCAAGGGCGAGTTACGCAGGATGCGAGGGCAATGCCAACGCCGATTTCAGAGGAACTGCTAAGGGAGTCCTGTTGAGGCATCAGCCGCTCAAGATGTGGATATTATAGACAAGGAACGTACAGGTCGGGCAATTTGTACCCTGAAATGGTGTCCCCGCTTGACGGACGTCCCAGCCGGAGGATATGATATAACGACATTCTGTCCAAACACAACTGTAGCGAGAATGAAGAAGAGGATGGCGTGAAGGAGCTTCTGCATGATAAAAATTCGAGGCTACGTTAGAGGAATCAAGTCAATTCTCTTTCCTTATATACGTCAAGGCATGATAAGACCGCGGTGGTTCAGCTGCTCGAGTCTTGTGACGATGATCTGTGCCTCGATCTAAACACTGCATTCAGGGATCTCCATTACAGGCCACGGCATGCAGTGCCCGTTTTCGGGCAATGCTAGATGAGTGTCAGAGCAGGGGCAATGCTCTTGCCGGTCACAATGAGCGTGGCACATCAACGCTGTCAAGTACGTTCAGTTGTCATGATATGGTGGCGTCATGGTTCTTGATGTACAAAAAGATCAAACGCGGCAGTTGGAAAGAGGGTCGCAAGTAGGGAGTTTACCTTTTTATTAGAACACCATGTGGGGCATACATCGTGCCGATCCTGCCGCGAGTCAAATATTGCAGTTTGAATGCCTGTTTTTTTTTCGTTTCAGAAATGAGCACTGGGCACACGTCAGCTCTCCATTTTATGAACCACTAAACAACAATCAAGGCTGCTCCGCACAAGAGTGCGTGCCTACATCACGTACGTGGGCGCTATCCCTGCGAAAGGTCTTCGGCATTGAAGTAGGCAGCACCAACCCATTGTGCTCAGTAGCAAAAGAAGAGTGTGAACTGTACGAGATGCGAGGCAAGTGCCCTGAGAATGAGGTGACTGTGGAGTCGTGGTGTAATAGCGGTGTGTCGGATTATGTAGTATTCGCCGAGGCCCCACGGGCCTTCGTAACGGGTACTTGGATGTTTCTGAAGCTTCATCACCTGCTGCACGAAGCGTACCATGGTCTTTGCTCGTCCACAGTATGACAAACACGAGGCTATAATACGCGAAGTGCCTCAATTGTAATGGCCAACATTGCGTCGGTCTTAGGGGCTGACATGTGGTGGATCACCTGGCCTGGGACGGCCGTCCTGCTTTAACGTACCCTCAGTCTGCCTGTATGCAGGTTTGCTAAACTCGCAAACGCTAGCACTGTCAACGCAGCGCGTCAGATCACAGTCACAGTCACGCGTTTCCCTCAGACTCTCACAATGAGCGTAAGCTACGTGCTCCCTGTCTTGCTTTTCTTGTTCTGACCGCGACGTAGACTTTCACGACCGTTGAGCCAACGGACGACGACATTCTAAGCGATGTCGTACCAAGCAACCTCGTTTCCAGACAGGTTCGTGTCCCTGCAATCAATAGGAATATCTCAACGAATGTGATGTCTAGGCGAGTCAAAGCGTTGACGGCGAGAGTGAATACGTGGACGAGGAGCAGGAGGAGGACGAGCTTATGAGTGAGGACGAGGCGGTCAAGGTGTGTCGCTCTGCGCTGGGAGCGGGGACAGTTCTTCAGGACCAGGTCGCAGGAAGAAAAACCCTCGGCAGCAACCGTGAAAATGCTGGCACAGGTGGAGCGCCAGCAAAAGAGGCAGAAACGTAAGGCGGCAGAAGGACAACTGCAGGTTAGACGACAGGAAATGGATAAGGCCAAAGTATACTTCTCCCCTTGTTCATCATCCTCTACTCACGCGATTTCGCTGCAGGTAGCAGATGCTGTGAAACGATACTCTTATTTACTAGGGCAAACGGAACTATTCAAGCACTTTATGGATATTAAGGTCCAGGATTGTATGCGTAAATTCCGCGTTTCTAATTCCGCTATTAGAGGACACGAGACCCCGAATATGCGGCGCTGCTGGATTCTCAACCGAAACCAAAAGGCCGAGGTCGGAAGAAAGGAGGGTGCGTGGACGCTTTGATTGTGTCCTGGTTGTATACCTCATCGCCATACAGTGACACAAGCGCTCGTCACCGCAAGTCAGAAAAGGAGGAAGATGAGGAACTTTTGAAGGACGGGGAACTTGCTGCGGGTGGAGATGACCAACCGATGGTATTCGAGGAATCGCCTAACTGTGAGTTAACTCAAAATTTCCAACTCCTTGTTAACAATGTTCAGTTATTCATGGACAAATGAGGACCTATCAGTTACAAGGCTTAAATTGGATGGTTTCCCTGCACCACAATGGTTTGAACGGCATATTAGCCGACGAGATGGTATGTGCCCGGTTCAGACGCAATGTTGAACAATTGTGGATATGTTCGTTTAGGGGTTAGGCAAGACGCTTCAGACTATATCATTCCTAGCATATCTCAAGCATTATCGCGACATCCCCGGCCCTCATCTGATCGTCGTGCCCAAGTCCACTCTGCAAAACTGGAACAGAGAGTTCGAAAGATGGACTCCGGATTTCCACGTCTGCATTTTGACAGGAACAAAGGAAGAGCGCGCGGATATCATTGCTAATCGGCTATTACCTCAAGACTTTGAAGCTTGCATCACGTCGTACGAGATTTGTCTCATTGAAAAGTCAGCCCTCAAGAAATTTTCATTTGAATACATCATCATAGACGAAGCACATCGCATCAAAAATGTAGATTCAATTCTCTCGCAAATCGTCCGGTCCTTCACTTCGCGAGGCCGGATGTTGATCACCGGTACACCTCTCCAAAACAATTTGAAGGAGCTTTTCGCACTTCTCAACTTTATTTGCCCCGAGATCTTCGTACATTATGAAGACCTTGACAGTTTCTTACACAAAGACGATAGCGGTGTTGAGGGCGAAGAGGCCAAGAGCAAGAAGGTCGTTGAAGCCTTACATAAGATTCTACGGCCTTTTTTGCTTCGTCGAGTGAAATCAGATGTTGAGAAAAGCCTCTTGCCGAGTATTGCTTTCCGTTCTTTGCGCTTCAATGTGTTGATTGACCCTCTGCAGAGAAGGAAATCAACCTTTATGTGGGATTGGCGGACATGCAGCGCAAATGGTATCGTTCGGTTCTAGAGAAGGACATTGATGCCGTGAATGGTATGTGATTATTTGATACCTGCTCATCATAGCGTTCATGGCTTCTAGGCCTAACGGGCAAGAAGGAAGGCAAGACGCGGTTGATGAACATGGTTATGCAGGTGAGCGGTCCTGACGACTACCTGTATGTCCTTTGGCTCACTCACTGTCAGCTTCGCAAAGTGACTTGTCATCCGTACTTGTTTGACGGGGCAGAACCAGGTCCACCGTATACCACTGACGAACATCTCGTCCAAAATTCCGGAAAGATGATCATTCTCGATAAACTATTGGCATTGATGAAGGCCAAGGGCTCGCGTGCGCTTATTTTCAGCCAGATGAGTCGCGTATTGGATATCTTGGAAGACTATTGTCTTTTTAGAGGTTACAGTACGTCACGCATTTTCTTTGTCATCTCAATGCTGATAGTCTTTCAGAATACTGTCGTATTGACGGTAGTACACCACATGAGGAGCGGATCATCGCGATTGATGAATATAACAAACCGGGCAGCGAGAAGTTCATCTTTCTTCTCACAACGCGAGCGGGTGGTCTAGGAATCAACTTGACGACTGCTGATATTGTCGTATTGTACGACAGTGATTGGTGCGTTAAACATTGCCAAGGCTGCTTCTAGCAAGTTTACAATCTTCTCTAGGAATCCACAGGCGGATCTTCAAGCTATGGACCGTGCTCATCGTATCGGCCAAACGAAGCAAGTTTACGTATTTCGTCTCGTCACCGAAGATAGTGTAGAAGAGCGTATGCTCGAGCGGGCAGCGCAAAAGTTGCGACTCGATCAGCTCGTCATTCAGCAAGGCCATCAACAACAGACGAAGAGTAAGCTTTTTGGTCTATCTTCTTTGTTCACACGTCACTGATATGTTTCTCTTAGCCGTTGCTGCAAACAAAGAAGAGCTGTTGCAGATGATTACGCATGGAGCTGAGAAGATCATCAGCGTGAGCGAAACGTACGTATGACAGCTTTAACATATAACGCAACTGCTGACGTTCATCCAGTACTGTGATAGAGGACAATATAGAGGCTATCATTCAACGAGGTGAAGAAAGGACACAGCAGCTGACAAGTAAATATGAAGGCTTGAACTTGGAGGACCTGAGCAATTTCAAGTCGGATTCGTCGGTTCAACAGTGGGAAGGCGAGGATTTCCGGACAGGAGTACGTCAAATTGCCTCATCTATCAATGTTCAAGTCTAACTCGACATCTAATAGCGTAAAGCGCTCGGCCTAAGCCTCTTATCACTGTCAAAGCGTGAACGCAAATCCAACTACTCTGTCGATAGCTACTTCAAGGATACACTGCGTGTTGGACCTGCGAAACTTGAGAAGGCGCCCAAGTTGCCTCGCGCGCCCAAGCAGATCGCCATGTAAGCGTTCTTTTGGTGCGACGTTGTGGATCCGTATGCTGACGTTGATCATTAGCCAAGACTTCCAGTTCTTCCCTCCAGGTCTAGCACAATTGCAAGAACGGGAGCTTGCTGTTTTCAAGGTACTTATCCCGTACATTTACTTGTTTGCGTTATTGAGTTTCTGTGGTTTAGAGTGTGAATGGAATCCCGGCAACTCTACGAGAACCACAAGGTTCCGACGATACTGCTGAAAAGTTAGAGGAGGAACGACAGGCGGCGCAAGAGTTTATTGATACTGGTGCGTCGAGTCCCGTCGGCGTTGGGAACACTTACAGATTTTCTCTCGCAGCCGAACCTCTTACGGAAGATGAGATGGCGCTAAAGGAGTCATATATCGAACAGGGATATCCTGACTGGAGTAGGCGTGATTTTCAACAGTTTATAAGAGCGCTGGAGGCATACGGATGGTACGTAGAAGTTCTTCGCGGATTTTGTCATGGCATTTCACACGTAACAGGGGCGAGTCCTTTGAATTGTATGCATCTGAAATACAGGACAAAACGCCGGATGATGTTGAAAAGTACTACAAGACATTCGAGAAAAAGTGGTCAACGCTGTCCGGTGAGCCACATTCGATGCCGCTGTTCGATAGTGGAGTCTGAACGTGATTTATAGAGCATTCGCGCATTTCAGCTCGCATCACGGAAGGGGAGGCGAAGCGAACAAAGCGGGACAATCTGGAGTACTTGCTTGCGAGAAAGATCAACTCTGTCCGATATCCGATGCAAGAGCTTGAACTCAACTATCCGACGACCAAGGGCAAAGTGTACAGCGAAGAAGAAGACCGATACCTGCTCTGTCGTCTTTACCATTATGGAATGCAGACGGACGACGTTTATGACCGTATCAAGAAAGATATTACAGAGTTTCCTGTCTTCCGGTTTGATTGGTTCTTCAAGAGCCGTTCGCCCCAGGAACTGCAGAGGAGGTGTAATACGCTGCTGAGCATGATAGAGAAAGAGGCGGAGTTGAAGCAGCAGGAGGAGGCCAAGGCCAAGTCGTCCAAGGGAAAGGTGTGTCCGCCTGACTGTCTTACGAGATTGTGTGCTCATGACGGTATGATAGAAACGCGGGATCGATGAAGTGCACAAATCTGATAAGAAAGAAACAAAGGCATCCACATCGGCTGGTGCAGCCACGTCGAAACGGTCAACTAAGAAAAAGAAGACATGATACATGGATGTTTCTTGAGGTAATTCTTGCATTATGGTGAGATGACGGGAAGTTGGCCAATCTGCCGACAAATCTCTTGCCCTGGTGACGCCGCGTTTCTTATCGTGTGCCTGCCATTTCTATTTTCCTTATAATGTATTGGTATCGTGTTAATCTTCCCCAGGTGGGGTTCTGCCGCGGCTACGCGGGCGTAAGGGACTGACCGGTGCTGATATTTTGTTGATGCCTTACATCAAACGTCTGTACTACCACATCAAACGTCTGCCACCGAAACAGTGCACCACCATGACAACACCATCATATCAGACGCCTTCACTACGTCAAAACTTTTTTAAGTCCCATGCTCGAGTTTCTGAGCCGCGGTATCTCCCCGAGGCTGGTCCTCAATCATTACTAATATCTCTATTCACCATGCGACTTTCCTCCCTCATCACTCTTGTTGCCTTTATGCTTTTGGCTTCTGCCACTCCAATTGGTGATTACATTCAAGGGGGTAAAACTGTAATACTTCTCCGAGTCCTTATCACATCGTACTATCCTGGCGTCTAACCTACAATGTAGAAACGAGCTACACACACCGATACTGGAGAATTGGTGTGTCGATCTCTCGACATCTATTTCATTTGCCATCCGACGCTCCAGTTTAGGGGAATCTGGTCCATAGTAATCCCGACATACAGTGTTGATGATGCGGCACCTATTCCTGGTCATCATCGGATGTGAAACTAAATCCTGGTTTAGGGGGAATATATTTATAAGACCGATGATGTACGCCGATGCTGCGGCACCTCCTACTTTGGACGCAAAGCTAAATCCCGGTTTAGGGTGTTACGTCCGTTGTCTCCCATCATCGCAACACTGTACGTCGAAGCTGCGGCACATATTACTGTCAATGCTGAATCCCGGTTTAGGGGGGTATGCGCCGTACGACCTTTGATTCCAATGTACGTCGATGCGGCTCACATCCTGACGCAAAGCTAAATCCCGGTTTAGGCGTTCGCACCCCATGTCATCGAAAATACCAAAACTGTACGTTGATGCTAGGGCATTCCAGTCGCCTTTGGACGCAAAGCTAAATCCCGGTTTAGGGGCTTGTGAGCCACGTCACCGTTGATCAACAGTGTACGTAAATGCTATGGTACATGTTCCAGTCACCTTTGGACACTAAGAAACCTGGCTTAAGGCACTACGAAAACTGAAACCCATGATCGCGAGACTGTATGTCAATGCGGTGTCACTTATTCCGGTCATCAAAAGCTAAATCTTGGTTTAGGGAATTGTGACCTGTACTACATATCATCACGACACTGTACGTCGATGCTGCGGCATTCCAGTCACCTTTGGATGTGAAGCTGAAACCCGATTTAGGGGCATAAGGAGATTCGTGTCCATTTTCCCGACGTAGGTCGATGCTACGGCATCTAATCTGGCTATTTGGACACGAAACTAAATCCCGGTTTATAGCCTAAACCTTGCCAACCCCGCCATATCGCAAACACTGGCGGCCATGGAATAGCAGGAAATGCAGCCCACGACGCGTATGATTTCTTTGCAGGTGGCAATGAAATATGTGCTGACTTTTGCGTTGGATATATAGACACGGGATTTCTCGTGACCAGCATTAGGCCCTATGTACGTGCACCCACGTGTTAGTCTTGCCATCGCCTGACCCCATCCAACAGCAGCAAGTCTGTTCGTTTGTTGCCAGGAGAGACTACTTGGACGCTCTGATGTATATACACACTAAAAAATATAGTGCGGCCAATTTTCTTTTTTTCACGTTATAAGTACAAGAATGAGTACAAGAACAATATCGCGGATAACCCTAGCTTCTGTCTGTTCCGATATATTACTCCCCAAGGCAGCAACAGCTGTTGGGCAAAATAGGACCCAACCATCCCATCTCTGTTATCGCACGTCATCCGAGACTCGCGATCCATGAGCGAGAATGCGGAAACTGGAAATCACGCGTACTACCGCCAACCCTACCAACTGCACCAATCAGGATTACGAAACGGCCCCGCAAGGTTCAGTCAAATATCTCGGTGTTACTATATCTTCACATACGGCCTAAAGTCAAAATTCATGGGAAGAATCAAAGCAGTTAGACACCATAGCTCGTGGAAGCCAAATCTCAAGATGACAATAGCGTGACACGATCTAAATGCTTAGTGATTGATGCATCTGTAATCGCCTTGGGCAATGACCGGTGACCGCTAAAGCTCAACATACACACAGATATGATGTCGACTTTTTCAGGTAGTCCGTTCGAATAGAGTCAAACAGTGTTGCTGGCAAGTTTCTGTGGACTTGCAGCATTAAGAGAAACTTGGTTATTTCGCCATGATAGGGGTTACCATATGCTCGAGCTGAGAGTTCCTTGGATACACAGGTATATTTAATGTCAAAGGAGCGTCTTTACTGAGTAGCTCAATATGGGTCGAAGAGACAAGGCCTTCTGAGGAACGCATTAGCGACAATATCGCACGCAGCATGTTACCTGACGCCGCTTGTCAAATACTATGTTCCATAAACGACGATCGTGGTGTTAATGTGCGTCAGGTCCCAAGCCCAGTACACGTCTGTCCCGGCAGCATCCACCATCTCCACCTGCCACGGATCTACATTCCCATTGTGTCTGTCATCAGACCACCCAAACCTTATGTCGTCAATTCTGTCAGACCAATCTACAGTTGTGGACAAACAAACATGGTAAATTTAATATCTCGTGATCAGGATTTTTTGGCGAGAAACTGACCTCAGATTTGGATTCAGCTAGTTAAACTACGTCGAAAAACAAATAACAAATGTCCGAAGTTTCTCCCACGAGGTTTTGAGGCAGCCAATTTTTTGGGCCAAACATTTTGTATGCTAGTTAGGGTTCAGGACAGTGTCAATTGACATCACTGCCCTATTAGATACCTGATGATGTTGCCATTGCTTCCTGACAGCCCATGCAGCAGCATTCCCAGTAAGCCCCTTTCGGTATGCACTCATGAACCTCCAAGATCGATTGATAAATTGCTGGGTCAGGGGGACACATGTTAAGATATTGCGATCATATGCAATCTCTTTCGCTTCTGCAAAATTCTGCTTCAGCAGCTCATGGTAACAAAGATTTTGAAATAAGGAAATCAGCTTGTAGAAACACCTTCATTACATTCTCCAATGCATGACTTCATGGTTTTAAACTACTCTGGAGGTTTGTGGCAGTGTCCAATATTCGGGTCATAAATTTATCATGTTTGTTTGTCCGCAACTGCGTCTCTTTTGACATGATTGACGTGACTAGTAAAGGCGTAATCAGAAAAGTCAGGGGGTGTTCAGGGCAGTAGAGTGGGCCAGCTGCCGCAGAAACGCCCTCACGTGCGACAATCTCGGGCAACAACCCTACACCCGAGGCAGTGGGACCATAGCAGAATGCCAGTTGGGTGACGACGTAACTTTAAGAAAGAGAATCCGTGCATATGACATTGATATCACACCCAGTTCTCCGAGCATCGCCATTTCGCGGCCAACCATTTCTTATAGATTCGGTATCTCGGACCTCATCCTAAAAACATAGTAAACTTAGGGGGTAGAGTTGAAGCGATGTCAGCATGGGGTTTGGCGGCAACTTGCAATTCAATAATCATATAGATAGAATGGGGTTTTTCGGGCTTCCTTATACATTTGACTGTGTCATCTGCCAGTGTTCCTGCTGCGATAGTGGCGTGGGATGAAAGGAACACGACTACTTGACTTTTGAGTCATTACCTTCACGATCATAAGCTCACAGAGGCCATGTTGAGAAGACAAGCACAGTTGGGCGCCGTTTCTTTCCTTATATGGTAGCGTAGTTATGTTTCATATTCAACATGCGTCGTCTCGACGCATCTGTTTCTGTTTCAGAGGCTTGATGCAACTATATAGAGCATGGACTTTACACATTTCGTCCCTCAGTCGTTTGCACGCACGACTGAGGTGAGACTCCCGTTATATTTACATCATTTTTATACTTATACTCCTGTAGTTAGATTTAAGCTCGCTACAGGTGAATATAGTCGTTTGCACGCATGACTGAGTTAAATTTAAGCTCGCTACAGGCCAAACACACGCGGAGACACAGTCGCCGGTAGTTTCATGTTCACTCTTTAGGTGGCAGCGCTTGCGCTTTCTATGCGAAAAAGGAAAGAAAAAGAAAAGGATACGATCATGCTGGTTAGCGTGAGAGTTCCCAACCTGCCTTCTGTATCCACAAGAAGATGCAGTAAGTACCATGCCTGGTCTTCTATGTCAAATATGTCAAACCTTCTTGTCCGCATCTGAAGAACTTATTGATTTTGGCCGGCAGATGAGGCCGGGACCGTGGACAATGGGAAGCTTCAAATGGTCAGCTGTTACACTGTGCTTAATGCGTGCTGTTGTAGCCCCCGTTTTTCTCATGGGCTGTGGGTTCGCGGTCCTTCGGATGCAGACCTGTTCCTACATTAGCTACCTTTCACGAATGGAAGCCTGAAATCAGATCGCTGGGTGCTGGAATATAAATATGGTGACTTTGTGAGTGACTTCCTTGTCCTTACAGACTTGCAACTACCCCGCAGCAACGACTACTCTCTTTGTTAACAATCAACATGGTCATGCTCTCTCCTGTCATTGGATCCATTGTCCAGACATCCACTCTTGGTAATGTTGATGGGGGGGTGGCCTTTAACGATCTTGAAACACTTCGGATCAAATGTTCGTTTCCGCGATAATATCGCTTTTCTTTTTCCATTGATTCGTCTTCCAGCCAAACATCCAGTCAGCTTGGTTGTCAACCCTGATCGCCCTATTGCTAAGATGTGAGGGGCAATACTTACAACGAGTATTCTTCATAATTGACATGTTGCCGATAGTACAGTGAGGGCCGATTGGCTTGTATGTTCACACTTGCCCACTGCTACTGAAGGATGCTCATGGTGTAAATCATGACTTCACAGATCGACGGTATTGATATTGTCTACAATCTTGCGAGGGGTGGCACGTATGAGATCAAGCATGGAGGAGATGGTGGTACATCTACAGTCGTTGAGGTCGGACGTATGATGCTTTCACTCGATTGAGGCATCCAGAACTGTGACTCATATTGTTCCTGCAGGCACCCAGGTTGTCTCGTCCATCAGCGGTTTGATTGGACCGCACCGGGATTATGAAAACAAAATCTTCCTCAACCAAATTACTATCACACTTCTTGACGTTGACTCTGGCGTCACCACCGTTCACGTAGGTCCCTTTCACTTTCCGTGAATGATCTGTTGGAAGATGCATTTGCAGTCGTTCGGAAACCGCCCGCAGGGGAGCTCATTCTTGTTTACGATGCCAGCATTGGTCACTGGTTCTGTTGGCCAGGCTGGTGACGGTACCAGTATGTATTAATGGGTCTTATGCGATTGCAGCCGCTCACCTAGAAACAGCGGGAATCTGTGCATTTGGTTCAATCAAGCGTGGTGAATTATGAAGAACGAGCCTCCATTGAATTAGTGATTCTCTTATGTTGTTGCTTCCTGATCTGTTGGCACGAATTTTGCGCAATCTCGTTTCTGAATCAAGTCTGAGTCTGTCTATTTTCCGAAGTAGACGCGTGCGAAAGGAGGAGACGATAACGCGTGACCGCAGCCGTTCTAAACTCCCGCAAATTTAAAATTGGCACGTAATCAATCTCTCACCTAGTGTACGCGGAAACGCACCGTAACGTTGAATTACTCGACATTGCGGCCCCAATTGCGGTGCGCAAGCAACTCGATATCATGGTCACAGCGCTGCCACCAGATGAAGCTATCACATGGGTAATTGATTTGATCCACATACTCTCTCCGTCTCCTAGCTGACGTTTGGAAAGGCAGAATATTATCAGCACAATGCAATTATAGCATTAACAGATGTGCGAAAGTGGCCACTGACAACGCCTGCTGTGGCTTTTGGTCATGGTATTGTCTTGTGATTCTGGACAGAATTGGAGGAAAAGCCTGTGGAATCGTTGTCTGACCTGGATAATATTTTTCAAAAGCCGAATACTGGTTGTTGTGATTGTCTCGGCAACATCAGTATGTGGCATGTCCAAGCACATAAGATCCATGGCGATATCAGAGAATTCAGCAAGTTCTTATTCCACGAGCCGTTCACAAGTCTGCTCGTTTGTTGCCAGGAGAGACTACTTGGACGCTCTGATGTATATACACACTAAAAAATATAGTGCGGCCAATTTTCTTTTTTTCATGATATAAGTACAAGGATGAGTACAAGAACAATATCGTGGATAACCATAGCTTCTGTCTGTTCCGATATATTACTCCCGAAGGCAGCAGCTGTTGGGCAAAATAGGACCCAACCATCCCATCTCTGTTATCGCACGTCATCCGAGACTCGCGATCCATGAGCAAGAATGCGGAAACTGGAAATCACACGTACTACCGCCCAACCCTACCAACTGCACCAATCAGAATTAGGAACCACGAAACAGTGTTACTATATCTTCACAGGCCTAAAGTCAAAATTCATGGAAAGAATCAAAGTAGTTAGATACCATAGTTCGTGGAAGCCAAATCTCAAGATGACAATAGCGTGACACGATCTAAATGCTGGGTGATTGATGCATCTGTAATCGCCTCGGGCAATGACCGGTGACCGCTAAAGCTCAACATACACACAGATATGATATCGACTTTTCAGGTAGTCCGTTCGAATAGTATCAAACAGTGTTGTTGGCAAGTTTCTGTGGACTTGCAGCATTAAGAGAAACTTGGTTATTTCGCCATGATAGGGGTTACCATATGCTCGAGCTGAGAGTTCCTTGGATACACAGGTATATTTAATGTCAAAGGAAGCGTCGTGACTACTCTAGCCTCCTTATCTGGGTATCAATGATGGGCAATTTTAGACTACAATAGCTAATTTGATAACCTATATATGAAAGGAGTGCATATCAAAACAGATGCGCGATATAAAGTGCTTACTTGTTCCATGATGTGACGTCAATGATGAAGGTAAAGCCGCTATGACCACCTGAAAATGAGACGAGTGTCAGATGATGAGGGCACGCCCGGAATAGCGTACATGTCCATGAACATTTTCCAAAGCACCGAGAACATCAGACCTTGCAAGCCATTGGTTAATATCCTCGTCTTGAGGCCCCTACCGAGAAGCCCGCGCCAGCCGTCAGCAAGCACGATGTCTCGGGCGGTGTCGAGGTATCCGATATGCGTTTCGCTGACTTGTTTGTATGTCTTGAGGACGCGGAGGAAATTGCATATTGGGTCTGAGCATATGGAGGCCACGAACCCGATGAATGCACGACGCGACAGTTTTTCTAGAGTTGTGTACGGTAATGGGAGGTTGGCGTCGAGGTAGTTATATGCGCCGAACCACTGTTGGGGCGAGTTAGGACGGGCGACCAGTAACGAAAGTTGGGACTGGAACGAACAGGGTAGTGTCCTACAAAGGCAGCGGCAGCGGTTGCCATTGCCCCGTGCCACAGTGTACCGATACCGTATTTCTTTATCTACGGCGAATCGGCCATATTGTGATAACCAACATCATAGCGCACTTACACGATTCCTAAGAATGGGCATCCCTGCCTTGCCTTCTGTCTGCATCGTTGTCTTGATAGTGTCGATCGGCGTCAGAAATGTGCGAAATACTGCTGCGACGATGGAGGCAAAGAGGGTTTTTAACAGCATTGGGAAATCTCTGGTGAACGGATTAGATTGCAGCAGGGCGAGGATTCCCACATTCGCCGCCGTATCGCCGAACCGGGAGAGAGGACCTTGTATGAGCGCAGCTGATATTCCCTGGTAGAAGCGTGCCAGACCGCCGTCGGCGTTGAGCGTACGTATGGTTCGCGTGGTTGTCGTTCCGTATCGATACTGGTAGTTCGTTACAGTCCTCAAGGGCTAGTTCCTAGTTAACAATTTAGAGTTTGCAAGGGGAAGGTCTAACCATCAATGTCGAAACCTGCAGGACCATGGCTATGAAAGTCCGTATTTAGCAAGCCAAAGGGACTCGTCGTAACCAAACACACCTGCAGCACCGCTAAGCCCCCCTCCCACCGATCTTTCCAAAGCACCCTGCCAATCGAACTGACCGAGACAACGATGACTTCCCAGGATGCTCTCAAACGACTGACTCACGTGGACATCGCCAGAATCTATCAATGCCTTGATGAAAAGGCCGATAGTGGCAGATACGAGGATAAGCGTGAGACCGTAAGAGAACCATGGCTTCGAGATCGATACGGCCTTGCGCGTGGTGATTTGGACATCAGTAGCGTCCGCTGGCAGAGGAGCAGACACGAGGAGCGGCCGTCGCTCTCCTGCTATTGAAACGCAGACATGAAATGGGGACATGAGATAGGCCGCCTTACTAACGCTAAGAGAACATGATGTTGCTATTCTTGGGCACAGCCAATGAGCTCGTTGGTCGTGAATGAAATCGCGGGAACTTTATGATGTCTCAGCACGTCGTGACCGTGACCCGGCACGTGACACATCAACTCGCACTCCGCCATGTCCGCCTCGTCGCCTGTCCGTGCCATCCGCTCAGCCCTTGTTGCTCGGCCCCAGCCCGCCGTCCCGAATTCACAGCAGGCATACACCCCCCTCGCAAAACACCTCCTCCAACAGCGCCTCGTCCGCCACATTTTTCTCCATTCCGCGCTCGTTTGTTGGATACAAGCGACCTTTTGGAATGTCTGGTTTCTCGGTGGCCTGGAAAGGCTCGGAACTGGCACCATTGCAGTACCACTGTACGCGTCGACGCTGATGCTGGCTGGTGCGATGTGGCTGGTGGCTGCTCTGCCAGCTGTGATTGTTCGCAAAGCGTATTTGACCACGAAGCCAACACTTGCTTCGTCTCCCTCGGCCCTCCTCCACTCTGCGCTGTCAAAGCAAAGCACGTCGCGCTCTATACTAACGTATCTCTTGTCCTCGCTTGTCCTACTCGCTCTCCACCTCGTTTTTGACGGACACCCCAAACTCAGACTATTCGTCAAGTCAAAGTGCGTGTCATCTTCTCACATTTGATTTACATTCTCAACTTGTTTTTATAGAAAACATCCACTGTACCTCAATCCACGCCTGATCTACCTAATCTTGTCGCAAATCGTCGTCGCTCTCATCTACACGTTCCGCAATATCCTCCTCGATCGTTTCGTCTTCCGCTTTTCCTCATCGCCCTTCTCATCCTCGCGGCTTCTCATCACCCCTCTGACCGTCATCCACACCTTCCTCGTCTGCAACCTTCTCACGTCATTCAGCATTCCACTCACCTGCACCCTCTTCGCACTTTGCCGGATCACCTTACCTTTGCTTTACCGCCTCCCTCTGCTTCCCTACCTTCTCACACCATTCACCGCACACTTTCTGCGCGGACAATGGACACTCACCCTGCCCCTGTACCACTACCCGCTCCTCGTCCGAGGGTGGTTCATCGCATACAGCACACTCCTCAGCTGGGAATTCGCCTCGGTTTTCTTCGAATCCTCCATCTCTCAACCCATCACCGTGTCTCAATTAATAGCTGATCCAAACGTTGCGCTTGTATCAGGTCTATCCACGTCTACCGCTTCCCCTTCGCCATTCTCCTTCCACTACTTTGCATATCTAGAACTACGCGACATCTCCTCCTCTCACCTCCCACATTCGACCTCTCTCCGCTCCTCACTCTTCTCCGACCAGAAATACACACCGAGCCTGTGGTCCCACATCGTCCGGGAATCCCTCCTCCTCCTGGGACGCGATTTCCAAACGCTCTCGCGCCGCGGCCATCCTCCTTTTCCGTCCCAGCCTGCAACAGCTTCTGACACGCAATGCGCCAAGAAGAAGCCAAGTACGCCATTCCCAAGCACACCCATCAAGTATGTTCAAAGCTCTTCATCGGCGTTCAGGTCTCCCCTAGCCGGTCTCCAAAGCCAAGGACAAGCAAGGGTGACGACGACGACGACAAGTCCCATTCAAACAGCTGTCGATTGCCTCGCCTCGGACGGTCCGCTAGCGCGGGCGGTTGAAGAGGGTGCGGGCGAGATGGAAGAAGCCGTTGCCAAAGTGCCGGAGCTATTCCGGAGTGTTTTGAGAGAGCGAAGGACGGCGCAAGGGTCGGGTTCGATCCCTTCTGGTGTGCGACAACGGGGAGAGACAGCAGGAGGCGCGGTGGCGCCTGGTGCTGCCAGCCGGGCTGGCGACTGGACTCCCTCGGTCCTTGCCAGTTGGTTTGAAGCAAAGAAGAAAGCTCTCGTGATCTGCTCGATGACGTGGATAGAGCAGGAGGGATGTCCGAGGTGGTTGAAAACGAGCGCAATGACGTTCTATGATTGGTGGACCCGCGAGAGGATGCACAAGGCGGTCGAGAATGGATTGCCAAACTGGGAGCTGGATTTGGTCGTTTTCCAGAGTACGTTTGTGTCGCGTTCGTCCGGTGTCGTTCGGCTGGTTGTGCTGACGCGCGGTTAGTGCTAGGGCACTATGTGTGTGCTTCTTTGGCGGAAGACCAATACGGGGTTGTACAAAGGGATATACCCAAGATCCTCGAAGCCATGGTCAGGTTTCTTGGGGAAGTGGACAAGTGGCGGGGCGAGATTTTGACACCTGCTCGTCCGTCTCTGGAGGCAAAGCCGGAGCTGCAAACCAAGCACGAGCAAGCGGTCGAGGCGGAACGCGCACGGGCAAATGCTATCTTGTCAGAGATGAGCGACGGACTGAAAGAGTGCATAGGGATGATTGTGCGCACGTTTGGGGATAAGCTGACGGCGTTCAAGTTTCCACCTGGTGTCGCCAAGGATCTGCAGACGTTTTTGGACTTTTGTTGAGTAGCAAATTTTGTAGCCTAGGATAGAGACTGGCCTAACAATAGCATGTCGCCGACGTCCATGCCTGGCCCACTTCAACAGGGGGTAGCTCTCAATCTCCCCAACCCCAGCATGTCGATATGCGGTATCCTAGTCAATGACGTTTCGGTCAAAGTGCAATGCTGTAGTACGGTCGTGGTGGGGTGATTGGCCTTGCTGAGGGCTGGACAGCACTAACTTCCGCTCTCTCGGCTGTTGTAAGGTCGGCAGCGGCGCTAGTCGAAGTGTTTTGCTTAGTTTCGGTTCTTCTCATCCCAGGAGTTCGGTTTAATTTACACCACGCGCAGCGGCGCAAGAGGGCATTGCAGTTCTGCTGAGGTTCTAGCCATGGCCATACATGATATGAATTCCTCCTTAGGGCTGCGCACCGTGACCGTACTGTACGGAATGGACGGTACCGTAGTTAGTGATGGTAAAGTTCGATTCTGAAGTTCGGTTCGAACTTGAACTTGGTAGAACCGAACTCAAGGTTCAAGTTCAAGTTCGCGAAATTCCTGAACCTGAACCTAAGTGTTGAACAGAGCAACGGCCGTGACTTGTATCGTATGGCCAAGTCCCGCTGATCAACAATCCATAAATGTTGGAAACGACGAATCGCCCAATGGAACGCGTAGCGGGACGGGAAGGAAGGAGAAGGGGAGTCTGGGTGGTAGGAGACGGGATGGGAATGGAGGTTAGAAGGGAGTTGAGGACATGACAAGGAAACGGCGCAGGACGCCGAGCTCAAACTCACAACATTCGCTGGTATGAGCATCGCATTGTAGTCAATGTAATAATGCTAACAGGCTCAGTCGGGCAATAACGACTGTATTCAATACTATCTACCTGTAATAATGCAAACAGGCTGTAAGTAGGATAAGTAATAATGTCTTTTAAGCTATAAACATAAGACAGCTCACCTCAGTCAGGCAATAACGACTGAGGGGCGTCACTGGAGTACTCTAGAATATATAAGTATCGTAAACACATTGGATCAAGTTATGCATGCGAAAGGGTTTACGCGCATATTCGCTGACATATGCGTTTATATACGAGAAATAAATGTGGTACTTAGGTCGTCAAGACTAATACATATCTATATAAATATATATATATATATACGAGAAATAAACGGTCACATAGAAATCATCATAGTATGGGTTGACGACTTACTACTGTTCGCGGACTAACAGTCCTTGAGGCTTTAAGAGCTGAAACGAAAACTATGTTTGAAGTCACAGACTTAGGAACCCCCAAGAAAATCATTGGTATCAAAATCGACTACAACCAAGCTAAAGGAAGGCTGAAAATTAATCAGCCCAGGCGCTCCTTGAACTCTGACTCCCATCATCTCCCCTACATCCGCCCTCTTGTTTACGCATCCAGCCCTTCCATCCCCATCGGCTGGTTTTTCTGTGTCCTAGCCTTTCGCCTCAGGCTGTCCGCTCATTTGTCCATCGACAGTAGCCCCATCGCGCTCATTGATCTTTACGATCTGTCAACTATACCACTTCAACTATGGTTCTTTTCGCTACAGTTTTCTTCTGGGTATGAGCTAAACTCCCATTGGGTGTGGCCTATGCCCTCTGGGGATGGTTGCCCAGTTGGGGCCCTGTCCGGTTTTCACGTCGACTCTGGATCAAGTTTTTGGTCTCTTTTCTAGGTATGAGCTAGACTCCCATTGGGTGCAGCCTACGCCCTCTGGGGATGGTTGCCTAGTTGGGGCTGGGACCATTTGCAGTGCTCAAGATCGATCCCTTCAGAGGGTCTTTTTGTTTTTGTTTTTTTTTTTTCTTTTTCCTTTTTTAGGTTTAGCCGTGTTTGTGGGTATCACCTCGAGAAACCCTCACCCCGTATAAGCATTGTGTCAAGAGCTTTAGGTTTCGCTTACACCGCCGCTTAAGCACTGGCTGCTTCGATATTTTTTGGACTTTAGATGGGGTAAAGAATAGGCCCTCATTGTCTCAAGACATGGTACCGATTGTTTATACAGTGAAACACATATAACAGGTCAAGAAGATTGCTAGTAGTAGTTAGGGCATGGTCCCTTCGTATTCCAATGGCCTGGTCTGTTCGGGAGGTAGCAAAACATCACGAATCGCTAAATCTAGAGGAGCAGGCGGTTATGAGCAGATTGGAGAAAATATTCGAATCTGAGCTCACCAAGCTTCAGCTGGAGAACAGTATTTCTTTGAATGAGTTCATGAGGCAGGTGAGGGCATTGGATGTCTAAGCAAGTGCACTGCGTAGAGGGAGAATACCAGAGGACATCGATTGTATAGGACCAGACATACTTTTTGACATTTGTTCAGAGCAGCCGCCAATGTTTGCCAATGTTTCTCCTGCATGATACAGACAGAACCGAACTGCATACAGCAGTGATAATCCTTCATGTCGTGAACCACAGAACATGGGTATGAAGATATCTCCGTACCATTGCCAAACTCTTTGGTATGAAGAGGCTACTGTATCAGTTCTCACTTCACTTTAGATCTTAGATATTTTGTATACAGCTAAACTACATATATAGCTACAGTTATTAAATGTGGGAGAAGTGGCACCTGGACGCTGCACTCAGGTATATGGGACATGGGGGAAGGGAAAAATTACAGCAGACGTAGTTGCAGGATTATATAGAAGCAACATGTTGTTTGTACTTTATTTGCAATGGATGGGCTGTGCCAAACAAAGAAGCAGTCCATATTTGGCAATGTGGAACCTGCAAATCAAGTATGTTCCACAGATCAGAGAAGTACCTGCAGGGTGCTTCGTCGGTGTGCTTCTTAGAACCAAATATCATCCAAACACAATGCCGCTCTATATAAATAAGGTTGGAGCTCAAATTTGACTCTTTTCCTCCATTGTGTACTTGTCCTGTAGCCGAATAGTAGTACAGTCAGTAGTAATTAGTAGAATGTAAGTACCGTCCTGGTCAGACTATGTGTCCCGGTCATAGAACCATCACCATGCCTGGGCAGAATTTGTTATGAGCATACCTTGTCCCCATCAATTTTCACAGTAACGACACTAATGACAACTATGCAGATACAGTCATGGGGAGTTGGACTATATTTTTCTTTTCATTTTATCTATTTCACTTCGCTCAAACGTTTAGAAACAGGACTTGGATGATGCCTTGGTCACAGGGACAGACTATACTAGGACTGTGACCCTTATATGGAAGGAGGTTAGGTCAGCATCGGTTATGGACATACCGAGTGCTGATAGGAACAGTGGCCCGATGATGGGCCTACGCCATGGAAGGATACATGAGCGGCACGGCACCTGAGGGGCGACATGGGAACGCCGAGATGTACCAACGACTAGGTACCGGTGTATGTGGGAATTGGCCGAGACGCACGACAATAGGTGTGGCCGTACATGGAAGGACAGAGTGTTGGTGTGGGAGGATGTCTCCTAGAAAGGTCAGATGAGCACAGATCGGCTGCTGCACATTGATCCCGGCTTGAGGGACTTTAGCTGCACGCTGTCTGCACACAGACCAGGAGAAAGGTTTATAAGGGTTGAAGTCTTAGGTAGCGAGTCCCTAAGACTCTAGATAGTTTGTCATACCTAGACAGCTACTTGAGCAATAGTTCTTGTCTTTGGCTTAACAAGCCCCCCCTCTTAAGTTCTCTCAGGTTGTGTTTAGGCGTGGTCCTAACATAATCTAGAGTCTTATACCACTCTACCCCGTTGGTTAGCACCAAGCACGTTTGGCTCGTCGTTGCTCAGAAATGTTATGAGCACACCTCTTATTTTCAAAACCATTACAGTAACGACATAACGATAACTATGAAGACACGCACTCGGAGACAACATTATCAATAGAAGATCAGAAGATACGGACTTGGAGAGTCGGGGGATATTTTCCTTTCCTTTTTATCTATTTTATCAAGCTCAAACGTCTATGAACAAGACTACGCAACGGGACTCTAGGAGGATGGCCTACATGAACTACGGTCCCTATTAGGAAGGTGGTTAGGTCAGCATCGGCTATAGAGATAGACCGAGTGCCGACAGGAGACACAGCCCGATGATGGGCCTACGCCATGAAAGGAATCATGAGCGGCATGGCGCCTGAGGGGCGACATGGGAATCGGCCGAGGTCCTGAACAATAGGAAGGCCGCATGCAGATAACCCAAGGGTTGGGAAGGGATGAAACTCTCCACGAATGGTTAGATGGGCGCAGATCGGCTGCTGCGCATTGATCCCGGCACGAGGGACTTTAGCTGCGTGCTGTCTGCGCACAGACCAGGAGAAGCGGTATATAAGGGCCGTAGTTTAGCATAGGAGACTCTTAAGTCTCTAGATAGTCTATTGTCACTAGACATAGCTACTGAGCAACCAGAATCATCTTTGACTTAACAAGTCCCACTTGAGTTGCTTAGGTTATTGTCTAGGGCAGTCCTGACATAATCTAGAGACTTTACTCTCTACCCTGTTGTTATCTGTCTAGCACCGAGCACGTCGCTCGTAGTTGCGAAAAGACATTCAACGGCCTAGTTTCATCTTTAACGGTTGTAATCCGATTATCCCGGAACCGTTGGCGACGTCAACCACGACATACTTTGGCGGTTGTAACCTGATTATCCCAGGACCGTCGGCAACTTCGATTTCGACAGACCACTGTCAACAGGCACTGTTTTAGTGTCCTCAATACGCCCACAGGGGCCTGACGACAAACCCAAGCTTGGGTAGGCTACAAACAGTAAAGGACGAGAATACTAGTTCGCTGGGGTGAAGCGTAGGCAGGAGACCATAGACGCGCCCTGGGTTTAGTATACCTTTATTGCGGAAAAAGCTCAGGAACGAGCGAAACAACTCTGTTGGTGTTGCATATCAAGGCTGAACCCAAGTTCCTCACACACTCCCTGTACTAGCACCCCTACCTGATTTCGGGGTGATAACTAGGCACAAAGATAGTGAGGCGAATTGCCGGGTGCACCCAATAGATAGCTTGCGGACCCACGACATTGCAAACAGTATCTTTCCTGTTTCCCAGGAAACGTCATCGACAGGCGTGGATTTTTCGATTGCCGCAAAGAACAGAACTATTGTCAGTGGAGGGCCTGAAATAGTTTGAAGATTGTTTTACAGGAACGACCTTCCCTCATCGCAAAATGAATTGCCATTTCAAATATGTACTCCCATACGCCCAGGCGACACTCTCAGAGATAGGACAAATCTTTGAGGCGGACTGGGCCAACACCATCGAAATTGTCCTTACTAGGACTCCAACCTTCATCGGCGACACCATTGTACGCCGCCACGACAACCACGTCAGACTATACTGGCAATACCGCAAAGACGAGCGGAAGAGGGAATGCGCCGAGGCGCAACAATTACTACAAGAAAAAGAGCTCCAGCAAGAGCTCGAACAGAAGGAAGCTTGGGAGGCCCTTCTGGCAGAACGAGCAGCAAGCAAAGCTGTTCTACGAGCAGAGCGGGAGTATCAGACTCTCATAACGTTACTGGAGGATCAATACCGAGGAGACACCTCCAACCCCATCTGGCTCGCCCTTGTCTCGTCAAAATATAATCAATGGTTGATGTTGATTAACAATGGCGACAAGGCAATCATGAAGTATCGAGTAGCGGTTGAACGGCTTCAATGTGCTCACCATGTGGAAGAGTTGTATGAACACGAAGGGATGACCATGTCGCACGAGGACTGGAATGCCTGGATGCATGCCATGAATGGCAACATACATGCCACTCGCTATGCCAAGTGGAAGCGAGAACGGGAGGAGGAAGAACGTCGTCAAGGGATTCGTTACGATCCCTTATTAATCACCAAACCACCAGGACAAATCCTTCCCGTCACGCCGGAACGCTTGCTCACAGAGCCTATTGAAAAACTCCGAACCATCGGCTTGGATCACTTCCTATCCGAAATAGGGGAAGATACCTGGAACGATCACAAGGCCCGGTTATTGGGATGGCGGGCCCGAGTCAAGGCATACCTACCGGGACCAGTAGCAAAGAGTCCAATCGCTCCTGACCAATGGAGGCAGAATGGGTATTGTTACATGTACCTGTTTAAAGCCGAGTATTATGACAAATTCAACTGGCCTGCTTGGCCCACCCTCTACAATATTATAAATTGGGAACCGGAGCTTAGGGATGACACAGTGGTCTTCGCTATCCAAGATAGTATTCGACCAGGACGATGTCATATCATTGAAGAATCCGCTGTACGACGAGATGACATCGAATACACATGGGACGAACTTGTGGACCTTCACAAGGTTTCTCACTATACCTGGACAGTACGTTTTGGAGGACAATCCAAATCCAAACGTCGATTAAAGAATCGACCCCTCGCCACCACGTCTATCAAACGAGTAGACTTACGATCAACGGTTACTGTACAGGAAGCAGTAAACCAGGCCGCCGGACGAACATACCCGGCAATAAAAGAGCAGGAACCAGTAGTGCAACCAGCACGATCATACGCAGCGGCAGCACTAGCTGGTGGAGAAAGCAAAGCTAAAATCATCAGTACTGGAGGAGACGCAGCTCATTGGAATGGCGGAGTCCCCACAACAGCAGACTGGCTATCTACCGAGGAGTACCCTCAAGGGGCAAATAATGCCCATAAAAAACGACAAATCGACCAGTGGAGACGGAACATTGAAAAGGAATTTTGGCTTCCTTATCCATACCCAAGAATGTCATGGGTTGACAGCGGGTTACATCCCGACATACCAGGTTATTGCTACTTGGTACTAATCAAAAAGGATTACTGGAACGAATTCTTGTGGCCGGCTTATCCACAGTTACAGGAAATTTGTAACTGGGACAAGAGCCTTCGAGACGAAGACATTACCACCATCATATGGAAAACCTACTCTCAATCCAATGTGTTACACATTGAAAAATATAACAGTAACACAAGGGGATGGTTTCACGTCGAATGTCTAAACCGAGAAGGCATGGGACACTATAAAATAGGAGCAGGAAACCCCGAAGAAGGCGAGATAATAAGCCTAGGGGAGGAGAACGATTTTGGGTCACCAGAGCAACCAGCGTGATCAAACGCAGTGGCAGCTCTGGTAGAAATAGATCCTTGTCTGCGGAATGGGTGTCCCAATCTAACGGAACAGCAACAAAACAAGTTGCACCCAAAATATCTGGGATATTGTTACCTATGGCTGGTAAAATGGGAATATTGGAACGCTTACAAGTGGCCAGCATACCCAACAATCCGGGAAATATATGGCTGGGATCCAGAACTAATGGACGAGGACAGACCAATTTACTGGAGACGAACTAAAGGATGCAATCGCATGTGGCACTGCGTCAGGGTATCTGGAGAACCTAATGGATGGCCATGGATGAAGGCCATGATGTGGCAAGGATACGGTTCACATCAAGTTGGCGTTGGAAATTTCCGACTCACAGTAGACATGGTCACTCAAGCCTATCATGCGATACTCGGCTGGAGAAACCATTGGATGGACACCGAAACTCTGGAACCTCTTGCAGATACCCAACCGGTGGCAGCAGTAGCAGCAAGAGAGAACGAAATTCACCGCCAGGAAGAGGAACGACAAAGGGCTGTAACCAGCGCCGGACAAGCCCTCGTCGCTATAATAAACGAATACCAGAGGAGTTCACGTCCTGAGCCAGGACCTCTAACTAAAGCCGAAATGCCTGACTATTACCAGGGGGATCCCAGAACAGTCGACGGATGGTTGCGACAGATGGGAACATACTTCATGTTGTCCAGAGAAACAGATCCAAAACGAATGATTTCTATATGCCTATACCGGATGAAAGGTGGAAAAGGGGACAGAGCAGCAGATTGGAGCGGTGTTAAGCTCAAAGTGCTCCAGGAGGCACTACAGGAATTCCAGGACAAGGTGGAAAATAGCGGGTGGAGTTTGCATCTCAATTGGCAGCAATTAAACGAGGGAGAGTCGACTGAGGACAATCGAGCATGGGTACGAAGACCATTAATTAACCAGTTTCCGTTCACGGATTGGACCGACTTCAAAAACCAAATGCACGATTTCTTCATGTCAACAGAAACAAAAGAAAAGGCGATAGAAGCCTTACTAAAATTGCGACAAGGAACAATGATGGTCGAGGACTACATCATCAAGTTCAACTCCCTCACCTCGCTCACGGACTGGAACGACCAGGCGCTCATATCCCAATTCCAAAGTAATCTCAATCCAGCCCTGGGACAGGACTTAATTCGATACGGAGGACTCCCCGACAACGCTACTCTCATCCAAATACAAACGCGAGTAACTGCATTAGCCCGAGCATACAGAAAGGCCAATGAAGCGTATGGCTTCCCAAAAAGCTGACAGGAATACAGAGAGCAAACTCCGAGTAGTAATCCCCGTCCCCAATACCAATATAAAGCACCAGCCCCATTCACATCAGGAAGTCGAGACCCGAATGCCATGGACGTAGACAAAAAACGAAACGTCAAGCCATGGTGCTACAATTGCGAAAAGGAGGGACACTACAGCCGCCAATGCCCGTTGCCGCGAGGAAGGAAACCCATACCAGAATGCGGAAATTGTGGGAGGAAAGGACACACAGTAGAAAGATGTTGGAAGAGGGATCCCACAAAAGATAAAGGAAAGAAAGTAATGCGAATGATAGACAACGGGGAAACGACCCTGGAAGGATGTGCCAAAATCGAGGAGGTCTCGGATTTTGGAGACAGCCAGTGAACAAGCGCTCTGTTCAACTGGCCTCTAGTTCAAATTCTTGTAACGGTGTATTAGTACCAGTAGACTCTGCAATTGATGTGCACGAATTACTCTATGAATGCAGTGGGAACATACACCGTATAAGAAATTTAGAAATGAGCGTAAAACCAGAAGGAAGGTTAAAAGCCTGGACTACCCCTTGGATATTACGACGTATATGGCAACAGCCCGAACAAATGGCCATTGAATGTCTACGGCAATGGGTAGAACCCAAACGAATGAAAGAAGTAGATGGAAAACTCGTCAAGCAACTAAATGCACTGTTGGAAGCTGATGCCCTCTGGAACCTAGTACACTTAAGAGAGAAAGTAGTACAAGGAGTAGGAAGACAAGAGTTAGATCTAAAAGGAACGCTGACAACAATGGACATGCTTCAGTCCTCGAACATAACCATGTTACTAGACTCTGGCTGCACTTCTTCATGTATAAGTGAAGAATTCATAGAAAAACATAGAATGAACAAGAAAAAGCTTCTACGCCCGATCCCAGTATATAATGCGGATGGAACACGCAACGGATCAGGGAGCGTAGAATACTTTGTCCAGTTCAAACTACGAATAGGAGCTCATGAGGAAGTAATGGACTGTGCCGTGGCCAGATTAAGCAAGACCGATCTCTTCCTCGGACACGACTGGTTAGAACACCACAATCCAACCATAAATTGGAAGAAGAAATCCTTGGAGTTTAACCGATGTCCCGGTACCTGTTGGAAACCGTCTTCTGTACAAGAGCCAGAAGACGAGATTGATGTATCATACCATTTGCAGGAAGGGGAGCACCTTCTGGCCGTTCATATCGGGGAGCCTGAGCTGCGAGTACGAGTGTTTGCTTCAACCGCCACAAAAATAGCAGCAGAGCAAGCAAAAATGAAAGAGAAGCGTACGCTGGAGGAAGCAGTTCCCAATCACTACCTAAAGCACAGAAAGGTTTTCGAGAAAGAAACCTTTGATGAGCTTCCACCAAGGCGACGCTGGGATCATGCAATAGAATTAATTCCTGGCTCAACCCCGGTAGATTGCAAAATATACCCCCTTAATCGAGATGAACAACAGCAACTCGATGAATTCCTGAAGGAGAACTTGGATTCTGGACAAATCCAAGCCAGTAAATCACCCATGGTGTCACCTTTCTTCTTTGTCAAGAAGAAAGATGGAAAACTCCGACCCGTACAGGATTACAGGAAGTTAAACGAAATGACGGTCAAGAACCGATATCCGTTGCCCTTGATTGGGGAACTAGTAGATCAGCTATCCCAAGCCAAGGTCTTTTCCAAAATGGACATACGTTGGGGATACAACAACGTAAGAATAAAGGAGGGCGACGAATGGAAAGCTGCTTTTCGAACAAATCGTGGACTCTTCGAACCGCTTGTTATGTTTTTTGGACTAACCAATTCACCCGCAACTTTCCAAACTATGATGAACGACATCTTCCGAGTCGAGATAGCTGAAGGATGGGTAGTGATTTATATGGATGATATCTTGGTGTTCTCAAAGAACCAAGAAGAACACACCAGACATGTAAATCAAATACTGGAAAAATTAGAAAAGCATAAACTCTCACTCAAACCGGAGAAATGCTTCTTCGATAAAAATGAAATCAACTTCCTCGGAGTTATCATTGGAAAAGATACTGTACGAATGGATCCTGCCAAAGTTAAAGCAGTATCGGAATGGCCGAAACCTATGTGCAAAAAGGAAGTTCAGCAGTTCCTGGGCTTTGTCAATTTCTATCGACGATTTGTGCGGGACTTCGCAAAATTAGCCAAGCCATTGACACGGCTCATGGGAAAGGAGGAATGGCTGTGGACACAACTGCAGGATGAAGCCTTTGATAGGCTTAAGAAAACAATAGCAGAAGAAGTGGTGCTTCGGATCCCCAGCGAAGAAGGACAGTTCCGAGTAGAGGTGGACGCCTCAGACTTCGCTATAGGAGGAATCTTATCTCAGCAGACAGAAGACGGCTTATGGAAACCAGTAGCCTTTATTTCAAAATCGCTCAATGACGCCGAGCGCAATTATGAAATATATGACAAAGAAATGCTTGCGGTAATGCATGCCTTCTACGAATGGGCGCACTACCTCAAGGGGGCAACTCAAACTATTGAAGTTCTAACGGATCATCAGAACTTAACGTATTTCAGAAAGGCGCAGAACCTAAATAGGCGACAGGCGAGATGGGTTACCGATCTACAGGACTACAATTTCACAATAAAGCATCAAAGTGGGAAGTCGAACACCAAAGCGGACTTACTATCCCGGCGAGCAGGACACGACAGAGGAGAGAATGACAATGAAGGTGTCATCCTCCTTAAGGAACATCTCTTCATTAATATCCTCAATGACGACCGAGCAATAGATGACATCATCAAAGATATCAGAGAAGTCCCTCGCCGACAGTGGGAAACCCAGGTGCTAAAAGGACTAGAAAATGCAGGAGGAGAATATAAAATCGACAAAGGATTAATAACTTGGCAAGGATGCGTTTACGTGCCGGCAGTACCGGCACTACGAGAAGATATCATAGCCATCCATCACTCATGGGGACACTCTGGAGTGGCTAAAACGCTGGAGTCAATTACCAGAAACTTTTGGTGGCCTAATATGCGCAAGGATATCGAGCGCTACATCCCCAGTTGCGAAACATGTCAAAAGGCGAAACCGGACAGGACTGCCCGAGCGGCTCCCCTACGACCAAACGAGGTTCCGACGGAGCCTTGGGAAATTATCTCAGTTGATTTTGTTGGACCACTTCCCGAGTCTAAGGGAAACAACATGGTACTAGTAATCGTTGACAGGTTCACCAAAAAGACCTACTTCATACCCACTACATCGGACATCACTTCACAAGGAACAGCGGTGCTGTTCCGGGACAATGTATTTAGGGAGCATGGACTCCCCAGAAAAGTTATTAGTGACCGAGGACCTCAATTCGCCTCGAAGTTCATGACGGATCTATACGGAATGCTGGGAATCAAGGCCAACCGATCTATGGCCTATCACCCGCAAACAGATGGACAGACAGAGCGAGTCAATCAGGAATTAAAAGAATTCCTAACGATCTTTGTAAACAACCGACAAGACAATTGGTCAGATTGGCTGTCGGTAGCACAATTCTGTCATAATGACAGAGTCCATTCAGCAACAGGCTTCACTCCGTTCTACATGAACTATGGGCGACACCCTAATAAAGGTCTTGACCCTACCTATGCACCAAAAGCGGTAGCGGTTGAGCAGTTAGCGAAGGAACTAGAAGATGTACACACCAAAGCAAAATTGGCATTGGAAAAAGCAGCGCAGGTCATGAAACAGCGCTACGACACACACCGAAGACAAGCAGTGGAGTACAAACCAGGCGATAAAGTATATCTCAGCACTGAGAACCTACCAGTAATTCGCGCAACAAAGAAATTAGATGGGAAATTCGTCGGTCCCCTGGAGGTACTCACAAAAGTAGGAGAGTCATCATACAAACTAAAAATTCCGGCCTCATGGAAGGTCTATAACGTCTTCAATGAAGTCCTCTTGAAGCCGTATAGGGAACCGGTCTTCCCAAAGCAACAGGCAAAAGCAGCGGCGCGAAAGGACGCGCAGATGGTAGAAGAATCCCAGGAAGGGGAATATGAAGTTGAAGAAATCCTGGAGAGCCGAGTAAGTGGCAGAGGAGGAGCGAGGCTGGAGTACCTCGTCAAATGGAAAAACTACCCAGTGGAGGAAGCCACTTGGGAACCAGTCAAGAATGTCGTTAACGCACCTGCCATAGTTAAGAAATTCCACAAGGCGAACCCAGACGCTCCTAAACTCGTTCGAAATATACGAGATGGGATCTTATATATCCAGTACACTGAAAACACCCCGCCAAAACAACCCACTGGTGCCACAAAGCACAAAAAGAGTCAAGGAACACATTGGAAAGATCGACAAAGGTTGTTTGGATGGGAAGACGGCCGTTTTGGGCCAAAGTACTTAGCAAATATGGAGCGCAGATGGCACAACTGGAAGGGCGAAAGAGCAGCAATCATGGAGCTGCCAGACGATACCGATGGGATGTTCTCCAGAGACCTGGAGCGCGGTGGGCGGTTAGTACCCGTGCTTAATTTCCCCCGGAAGACGGAAGAGGAGGAGCTAGCAGAAGAACGAAGAGCTCAGGAGAAAGATATGGCGGTACTCGCCAAGAAAATCTTAAAAAAGGAGAAGGAAGTGGCTGCTAAAGAAAGCAGCGAGTCGGAGGACGACCGACAGAGGAGGATCAAAGGCGCAAGACGCCCAGAAAAGCCATTGGTCAATTACAAGACCACCATCGAAGATGTCAAGGACGTTGACTCAGAACAATTCGGGCTGTCGCCCAATGAGCAACAAGCGCGCTTGGCCGCGTTTTATGCAAGGATGCGGGAGGATCCAAGATATGTGGACTCCGCCACGTCAGCCTCTCGGGACGCGAGGCCTTGAGGGGGGGGTGATGTTATGAGCACACCTCTTATTTTCAAAACCATTACAGTAACGACATAACGATAACTATGAAGACACGCACTCGGAGACAACGTTATCAATAGAAGATCAGAAGATACGGACTTGGAGAGTTGGGGGATATTTTCCTTTCCTTTTTATCTATTTTATCAAGCTCAAACGTCTATGAACAAGACTACACAACGGGACTCTAGGAGGATGGCCTACATGAACTACGGTCCCTATTAGGAAGGTGGTTAGGTCAGCATCGGCTATAGAGATAGACCGAGTGCCGACAGGAGACACGGCCCAATGATGGGCCTATGCCATGAAAGGAATCATGAGCAGCACGGCGCCTGAGGGGCGACATGGGAATCGGCCGAGGTCCTGAACAATAGGAAGGCCGCATGCGGATAACCCAAGGGTTGGGAAGGGATGAAACTCTCCACGAATGGTTAGATGGGCGCAGATCGGCTGCTGCACATTGATCCCGGCATGAGGGACTTTAGCTGCGCGCTGTCTGCGCACAGACCAGGAGAAGCAGTATATAAGGGCCGTAGTTTAGCGTAGGAGACTCTTAAGTCTCTAGATAGTCTATTGTCACTAGACATAGCTACTGAGCAACCAGAATCATCTTTGACTTAACAAGTCCCACTTGAGTCGCTTAGGTTATTGTCTAGGGCAGTCCTGACAAGAAACCCAACGGCCTAGTTTCATTCTGAGAGGTAGTAACTGCGCAGCCCACGACCTCTCCAGGCGACTACGACACAATACTGTCAACGGGCGTCGAACGAGACGTCCTCAATACACCCCTTGGGTCTGTCTACCAAACAGTAGCAAACGAGAACACTAGTGTGTTGGGAGAGTGTAGGCAGGAGACCACAGACGCGCCCCGAGCATAGTGTATTGTTACTGCTGAAAAGCTCAGGAACGAGTGAATACACTCGATAGACATTGTGTATCAAGGCTGAAATAAAGTCCCTTCATACCCTCTGTACTAGCAGCCCCTACTTTGTTATCAGGGCTGATAACTAGGCACAAGGACATTAGGGCGAATTGCCAGGCACACGTTTATTGACAGCTTGAGGACCCACGACATTCAGACAACAACTCCCTTGTTTCCCAAGGGACATCATCAGCTGGTGCGGATTTATTGCCAGAGGAACGGATCAAGTGTCAGTGGAGGCCCGAACTTGATTGAACATTTATTGCAGCAGAATCATCAACAAGACACAATGCAGTGCTCGTTCAATTACATATTACCCTACGCCCAGGCGACACTATCGGAGATCGGGTGCATCTTTGATGCGGACTGGGTGACAGTCTACAACACGGTCCAGACAGGACCCAGAGAATTTATTGGCGATACAGTCATTCGCCGCTATGACAACCATGTCCAGTTATATTGGAAATACCAGAAAGAGTCACGACGACTTGAACACACCCAGGCGCAGATCCTCCTAAGGGAGCGAGAAGTCCAACAAGAGTTGGAACAGAAGGAGGCCTGGGAAGCCCTTCTAATGGAAAGAGCCGCCACTCGTGCTGTCTTGCGAGTGGAACGTGCCATGAAAAAGGCAGAGAGGGAATACCAAACCCTCATTGAATTACTGGAGGTCCAGTATAAAGGCGATACCTCCAACCCAATCTGGTTAGCCCTGGTTTCGTCAAAATACAACCAGTGGCTCCTTCTTATTAACAACGGCGACAAGGCTATCCAGCGTTATCGGGTGGCTGTTGAATGACTCCAATGCGCGCACCACGTAGAGGAGCTTTACCAACATGAGGGCATGACCATGAGTCATGAAGACTGGAACGTGTGGATGCATGCAATGAACGGAAATATACAGGCGACCCGCTATGCTAAATGGAAGTGTGAACAGGAAGAAGAGGAACGCCGAAAGGGAATTTGATTCGATCCCCTCTTAATCACAAAGCCACCTGGGGCTATCATTGCCAGGACCCCGGAATGGCTCGTCACGGAACCTCTCCCCCATCTTTGTTCAATAGGATTAGATCACTTCCTAAAAGATATCAGAGAGGATACTTGGAACGACCATAAGGCCAAACTCTTGGGTTGGCGCGCTAACATCAAAGCGCAGTTACCAGGACCAAGAGCTAGGAGTCCGATTGCACCTAACCAGTGGAGGGAGAACGGGTACTGCTACATGTACCTGTTCAAAGAGGAGTACTATGACAAGTACAATTGGCCAGCTTGGCCTACCCTCTATGACATCATCAGTTGGGAACCAGAACTACGTGATGACTCCGTAGTCTTTGCCATCCAGGATAGCATCCGACCTGGGCGGTGTCACATTATCGAGGAATCAGCTGTACAACGAGACGATATCAAGTACACCTGGGATGAATTGGTAGACCTGCACAAGGTCTCCCATTACACATGGACCGTACAATTTGGTGGACAGTCCAAATCCAAACGAAGGGCAGCACAGCGAAAGCTCACCCAAACCCCGATTAAACGAGTCAACCTCAGGACCATGGTCATGGTTGAGCAAGCCTATGCAGAGGCAGCTGGACGAGCATACCCAGCAGTAGTAGAACCAAAACCCCTTGTGCAACCAGCGCGGTCATACGCAGCGGCAGCAAAGGGGCCTGGAGAAAACAAAGCACGAGTCGTCACCCAGGGAGGTGACGCAGCACATTGGAATGGTGGTGTACCCACTACCACGGATTGGCTCTCAAACGAGGAGTACCCGCAAGGAGCAAACAATGCTCACAAACAAAGGGAAATTGATCAATGGCGAAGGATCGTAGAAAGGGAGGCATGGCTGCCCTACCCTTACCCAAAAATGTCATGGGCCAATAGCGGCTTCAACCCTGACATACCAGGTTACTGTTACCTGGTTTTAATTAAAAAACAGTACTGGGACGAATTTATGTGGCCAGCGTATCCTCAGATCCAAGAGATCTGCTCCTGGGACCACAACTTATGAGAAACCGAGGTGACGACCATCATCCGAAATGCCTATGACAAAGAGACCACTCTGCATATTGAGAAATACAACAGCAATTGCAGGGGATGGTTCCACATCGAGTGTCTCAACAGAGAAGGAATGGGCCATTACAAACTAGGCGCCACTCCTTTCCGACTCACCGTTGAAATGGTCACACATGCCTACCAAGCTGTGTTAGGATGGAGGGAATACTGGCAGGACACCCAGACAATCGAACCCCTACCTACTACACAGCCGGTGGCAGTGGTAGCAGCTCGAGAGGATGAGATCCATAGGCAGGCAGAGGAAAGACAGCGAGCTATTACCAGTGCTGGTCAAGCTCTCGCTGCAATGATCAACGAGTACCAGCGATCCAATCAAAGAGAACCTGGACCTCTCACCAAGGCAGAAATGCCTGCCTTCTACGAAGGAGACCCACAGACAGTAGATGGGTGGTTACATCAAATGGATACGTACTTCATGCTGGCCAGAGAAGTAGATCCCAAAAGAAAAGTATCCATCTGCCTATATAGAATCAAAGGTGGAAAAGGGGAAAGAGCTGCGCATTGGTGTGGGGTGAAACTCAAAGCTTTTCAGGAGGCACAACAGGGGTTTCGAGACAAAATTGACAACAGTGGATGGAGTAGGGAACTAGACTGGGCCCAACTCAATGCAGGGGAATCTACCGAGGATGATCGGGCATGGGTTAGATGACCACTGCAAAATCAGTTCCCGTTCACAGATTGGACGGATTTCAAGCAACAGATGCACAATTTCTTCATGTCCACCGAGACCAAGGAAAAAGCAATCGAGGCACTGTTAAAACTACAACAGGGAACAATGATTGTAGAAGACTACATCATTAAATTCAATTCCCTTACCTTGCTAACAGATTGGAATGATCAAGCCTTGATCTCCCAATTTACAAACCATCTTAATCCTGCGCTTGGTCGGGAACTCATCCGATATGGAGGATTGCCGGATAATGCTACATTGCAGCAAATCCAGACACGAGTCACGGCGCTCGCAAGAGCTTACCGAAAAGCCAACGAGGCTTATGGTGTTCAGAGAAACCAAAAAGAATACAGGGAAAGAGCCCCAGCATCAAATGGACGCCTGCAGTGGCAGTTCAGAGCACCACCAGTCGCATCAGGGAGTCGGTCTGATCCAAACGCTATGGATGTCAATGGAAAGGACGAAAAATTGTGCTCCTATTGTCGGAAGAAAGGACACCTAGTAAAGGAGTGCTGGGCAAAGAAACGACATGTGGAACTGACGTGTCCCAAGTGCCACGAAAAAGGACATGTGGCATGGACCTGTAAGAAACCCAAAAACACGACGGCAGGAGATAAAGGGAAGCAGGTGGTCAGATATGTTGACAATAGGGAAATGACCCCAGTTGGACATATAGAGGAAGTTTCGGATTTTGCAGAAAGCCAGTAGGCGAGCGCTCAGCGCTGCTGGCTGCTACCCAGGTTGTTGATAGTGATGTATTAGTAGACTCCCAAATTAACATGCATGATTTACTTTACGAATGCAGTGGGAATATACATCACTTGAGAAACCTATGGGTGAGCGCAAAAAAGGGACAACGATTACAACCATGGATGCCATCATGGATGCTAAGGAGGATTTGGGAACAACCCAAACAGATAGCGGTGGAATGTCTACAACAATGGGTAGACAATAAAAGAGTACAAGAGGTAGACAGACATCTAGTGGACGATTTAAATGCTATGACAGAAGGCGATGCTATGTGGAATCTAGAGCACCTACGAAAGAAAGTAGTACAGGGGACGGGATATCATGAAATAGATCTGACCAGAGTTGTAACAAGAATGGATGAATCAAAAAGCATCCGTGTCAAAATGTTACTAGACTCTTGTCAGGACTGCCCTAGACACAACCTATCTGACTCGAGCGGTGACTTGTTAAGTCTGAAACGATTCTGGTTGCTCAGTAGCTATGTCTAGTGACAATAGACTATCTAGAGACTTAAGAGTCTCCTACGCTAAACTATGGCCCTTATATACCGCTCCCCTGGTCTGTGTGCAGACAGCGCGCAGCTAAAGTCCCTCAAGCCAGGATCAATGCGCAGCTGCCGATCTGTGCCCATCTAACCATCTGTGGAGAGTTCCTCCCACACCTAACTCCTGGGTTGTCCGCATGCGGCCTTCCTATTGTTCAGGACTTCGGCCAATTCCCATGCACGCCGTACCGTTGACTCGGTACTCCTTGGCGTTCCCATGTTGCCCCTCAGGCGCTGTGCCGCTCATGATTCCTTTCATGGCGTAGGCCCATCATCGGGCCGCATCTCCTGTCGGCACTCGGTCTTATCCATAGCCGATGCTGACCTAACTTCCTTCCTAATAGGGACCGCAGTTTACATAGGCCATCCTCCTCTAGTCCCGTTGTGTAGTCTTGCTCATAGACGTTTGAGCGAAGTAAAATAGATAAAAAGATAAGAAAAATATCCCCCAACTCCTTGTGATCGTATCTTCATGAATGTCATTGATGTCATTACTGTAGAGTTGAAAATAAGAGGTATGCTCATAACATCACCCCCCCCTCAAGGCCTCGCGTCCCGAGAGGCTGACGTGGCGGAGTCCACATATCTGGGGTCCTCCTTCATTCTGGCGTAGAACACGGCCAAGCGTGCTTGCTGATCATCAGGCGACAACCCGGTTTGCTCTGAGTCAACGTCTTCGACGTCTTCGATGGTGGTCCTGTTGCAGACCAATGGTTTTTCCGGGCGTCTTGCGCCTTTAATCCTCCTCTGTCGGTCTTCTTCCAACTCGCTGCTTTCCTTTGCAGCTGCTACCATCTCTTTTTTCAAGATTTTCTTGGCAAGTACTGCCATATCTTTCTCCTGAGCTCTTCTTTCCTCCGCTAGCTCCTCCGCTTCCGTCTTCTGAGGGAAATCAAGCACGGGTTTAGACCGCCCGCCGCGCTCCAGGTCTCTGGAGAACGTCCCATCGGTGTTGTCCGGCAGCTCTATGATTGCTGCTCTCTCGCCCTTCCAGTTGCGCCATCTGCGCTCCATATTTGCCAAGTACTTCGGCCCAAAACGGCCATCTTCCCATCTGAACAACCTTTGTCGATCTTTCCAATGTGTTCCTTGACTCTTTTTGTGCTTTGTGGCACTGGTGGGTTGTTTTGGTGGGGTGGTTTCAGTGTACTGGATATATAAGATCCCATCTCGGATGTTTCTGACGAGTTTGGGAGCGTCGGGATTTGCTTTGTGAAACTTTTTAACTATGGCAGGTGCGTTGACGACATTCTTGACTGGTTCCCAAGTGGCTTCTTCCACTGGGTAATTTTTCCACTTCACGAGGTATTCCAGCCTCGCTCCTCCTCTGCCGCTTACTCGGCTTTCTAAGATTTCTTCCACTTCGTATTCACCTTCCTGCGATTCTTCCACCATTTGCGCGTCTTTGCGCGCCACTGCTTTTGCTTGTTGTTTTGGGAAAACCGGTTCCCTGTACGGCTTCAAGAGGACTTCGTTGAAGACATTGTAGACCTTCCATGAGGCCGGGATTTTTAATTTATATGAGGATTCGCCCACTTTGGCGAGTACTTCTAGTGGGCCAACGAACTTCCCATCTAGTTTTTTAGTGACCCGAATGACTGGTAGATTTTCTGTACTAAGATAAACCTTGTCGCCAGGTTTATATTCGACAGCCTGTTTCCGGTGAGTATCATAGCGCTCCTTCATGATTCGTGCTGCTTTCTCCAATGCCATCTTTGCCTTGGCATGAACATCCTCTAGTTCCTTTGCTAATTGTTCGACCGCTACTGCTTTTGGTGCGTAGGTAGGGTCGAGTCCCTTGTTTGGATGTCTACCGTAATTCATGTAGAATGGAGTAAAACCTGTGGCGGAATGTACACGATCATTGTGGCAGAACTGGGCCACTGACAACCAATCTGACCAGTTATCCTGTCAGTTGTTTACAAAAATTGTCAGGAACTCTTTTAGTTCCTGATTCACTCGTTCGGTTTGCCCATCCGTTTGAGGATGATAGGCAGTAGATCTGTTGGCTTTGATTCCCAACATTCCATAAAGATCTGTCATAAACTTCGAGGCGAATTGAGGTCCTCGATCGCTGATTACTTTTCTGGGGAGTCCATGCTCCCTGAATACGTTGTCTCGGAACAGCACCGCCGTTCCTTGAGAGGTGATTTCCGAAATGGTTGGTATGAAATATGTTTTCTTTGTAAAACGATCCACGATAACCAGCACCATGTTATTTCCCTTGGACTCTGGTAACGGTCTGACAAAGTTGATGGATATGATCTCCCAAGGTTCTGAAGGAACCTCGTTTGGTCGTAAGGGCGCTGCCCGGGCAGTCCTATCTGGTTTCGCCTTCTGGCACGTTTCACAACCAGGAATGTATTTCTCAATGTCTTTTCGCATGTTGGGCCACCAGAAGTTCCTGGTGACCGATTCCAATGTTTTGGCCACTCCGGAGTGTCCCCACGAGTGATGAATGGCGATGATATCTTCCCGGAGTGCTGGTACAGCTGGTACGTACACGCGTCCTTGCCAAGTTACCAGTCCCTTGTCAATTTTATATTCCCCTCCGGCGACTTCCAGTCCTTTTACCACTTGGGTCTCCCATTGTCGACGAGGGACTTCCCTAATATCTTTGATGATGGCGTCTATTGCCCGATCATCATCGAGGACATTGACGAAGAGGTGTTCCTTGAGGAGGATGACGCCTTCATTGTCATTTTCCCCTCTGTTGTGTCCCGCCCGTCGGGACAGTAGGTCGGCCTTAGTATTTGACTTTCCACTTCGGTGCTTTATTACGAAGTTGTAGTCTTGTAGATCTGTAACCCATCTCGCTTGTTGCTGGTTGAGATTCTGCGCCTTTCTGAAATACGTTAAGTTCTGGTGATCCATCAGAACTTCAATTGTTTGTGTTGCCCCTTTCAAGTAATGTGCCCATTCATAAAAGGCGTGCATTACTGCAAGCATTTCCTTGTCGTATATTTCGTAATTGCGCTCAGCGTCGTTTAACGATTTTGAAATAAAGGCCACTGGTTTCCATAAACCGTCCTCCCATTGTTGTGACAATATTCCTCCGATGGCGAAATCTGAGGCATCCACCTCTACTCGGAACTGCCCTTTTTCATTGGGGATTTGGAGTACCACTTCCTCTGCTATGGTTGTTTTAAGCCTGTCGAAGGCTTCATCTTGTAGCTGTGTCCACAGCCACTCTTCTTTTCCCGTAAGCCGTGTCAACGGCTTTGCTAGTTTTGCAAAATCTTTAACGAAGCGTCGGTAGAAATTTACGAAGCCCAGAAACTGTTGGACTTCCTTTTTACACTTGGGCGTCGGCCACTCGGATACTGCCTTCACTTTTGCAGGATCCATTCGTACTGTGTCTTTCCCAATAATAACTCCTAGGAAGTCAATTTCGCTTCTATCAAAGAAGCACTTCTTGGGCTTCAGAGACAGCTTGTGTTTTTCCAGTTTTTCGAGTATCTGGTTAACGTGCTTGGTATGTTCCTCCTGATTCTTTGAGAACACCAGGATATCATCCATGTAGATAACTACCCATCCTTCCGCAATTTCGACTCGAAATATGTCGTTCATCATGGTTTGGAAAGTGGCAGGCGAGTTAGTTAAGCCGAAGAACATTACGAACGGTTCAAATAATCCTCGATTGGTCCGAAAAGCGGCCTTCCATTCGTCCCCTTCTTTTATGCGAACATTGTTATAGCCCCATCGTATGTCCATTTTTGAAAATATTTTTGCTTGGGACAATTGATCCACCAGTTCCCCGATTAAGGGCAGAGGGTAACGATTTTTGACCGTCATTTCATTTAGCTTCCTGTAATCCTGTACAGGCCTGAGTTTTCCATCCTTTTTCTTGACAAAGAAGAAGGGAGACGCCATTGGCAATTTGCTAGGTTGGATTCGTCCAGAATCCGAATTTTCTTTTAGGAACTCGTCCAGTTGTTGCTGCTCGTCCCGGTTTAAAGGGTAAATTTTGCAGTCTACTGGAGTTGAACCAGGTATGAGTTCAATCGCGTGATCCCATCATCGTCTCGGTGGGAGTTCGTCAAAGGTTTCCTTCTCAAAAACCTTTCTATGCTTTAGATAATGACGAGGAACTGCCTCTTCAAGTGTGCGCTTCTTTTCAGTTTTCGCCTGCTCCGCAGCTATCTTTGTGGCGGTTGAGGCAAAGGCTCGTATCTGTAATTTGGGCTCTCCGATATGAATGGCGAGAAGACGGTCTCCTTCGTGTAGGCAGTATGAAGCGTCAATTTCGTCTTCAGGTTCCTGAACTGAAGATGGCTTCCAGCAGGTTCCCGGGCAACGGTTAAACTCTAAGGATTTCTTTTTCCAGTTAATGGTTGGATTGTGATGTTCCAACCAATCGTGTCCCAAAAATAGGTCTGTTTTGCTGAGCATAGCGACAGCGCAGTCCATTACTTCTTCATGGGATCCTATCCATAGTTTAAACTGGATGAAGTATTCCACACTTCCTGATCCGTTCCGTGTTCCGTCCGCATTGTATACTGGTATTGGATGTAGCAATTTCTTTTTGTTCATTTTGTATTTTTTAATGAATTCCTCACTTATGCATGAGGCGGTGCATCCGGAGTCTAGCAACATAGTAATGTTTGCGGACTGGAAGGTGTCCATAGTGGTAAGTGTCCCTTTCAGGTCTAATTCCTGCTTCCCAATTCCTTGTACTACTTTTTCCTGTAAGTGTACTAGGTTCCATAAAGCGTCGGCTTCTGATAGTGCGTTTAATTGTTTAACCAGTTTCCTGTCTACTTCCCTCATTCATTTGGGTTCTACCCATTGCCTTAGGCATTCAATTGCCGTTTGTTCTGGCTGTTGCCATATGCGTCTTAATATCCAAGGGGTAGTCCAGGCTTTCAATCTTTTTTCTGGTTTTACGCTCATTTCTAAATTTCTTATATGGTGTATGTTCCCACTGCATTCATAGAGTAAATCGTGCATGTCAATTGCAGAGTCTACTGGTACTAATACACCGTTACAAGATTTTGAACTAGGAGCCAGTTGAATAGAGTGTTCATTCACTGGCTGTCTCCAAAATCCGAGATCTCCTCGATTTTGGCACATCCTTCTGGGGTCGTTTCCCCATTATCTATGGCTCGGACTACTTGTTTTCCTTTTTTGCCCTCGGTGATCCTTTTCTTCTCCCAACATCTTTCCACCGTGTGTCCCTTCTTTCCACAGTTTACGCATTCCGGTATTGGTTTGTTTCCTTTCGGTTTGGGACATCTCCTGCTGCTGTGTCCTTCTTTTCCGCAATTATAGCACCAATATTTACTGGGCGTTTTCTTATCCACGTCCATGGCATTTGGGTCTCGACTTCCCAAGGCGAAAGGGGCTGGCGCCTTGTACTGATATTGAGGACGGGGGTTACTACTCGGAGTTTGTTCTCGATACTCCTGTCGTGCCTTTGGGAAACTGTATACTTCGTTGGCTTTTCTATAGGCACAAGCAAGTGCAGTTACTCGCGTTTGTATTTGAATAAGAGTGGCATTGTCCGGGAGTCCTCCGTATCGAATCATATCTCGTCCCAGGGCTGGGTTGAGGTTACTTTGAAATTGGGAGATCAATGCTTGATCATTCCAATCGGTGAGCGAGGTGAGTGAATTAAATTTTACAATGTAATCCTCGACCATCATAGTTCCTTGCTGCAACTTTAATAAGGCTTCAATCGCTTTCTCCTTCGTTTCTGTTGACATGAAGAAGTCATGCATTTGGTTTTTGAAGTCCGTCCAATCGGTGAATGGGAACTGATTGATCAATGGTCTCCGTATCCATGCTCGATTGTCTTCTGTTGACTCCCCGTCGTTTAGTTGTTGCCAATTGAGTTGCGAACTCCATCCGCTGTTATCCACTTTGTCCTGGTACTCCTGCAGCGCTTCCTGAAGTGCTTTAAGTTTAACACCACTCCAGTCGGCCGCCCTATCCCCCTTGCCGCCTTTCATGTGGTATAGACATATGGAAATTCGTCTTTTTGGATCTACCTCCCTTGCCAACATGAAATAGGTCTCCATCTGTCGGAGCCAACCGTCAACCATGCGTGGATCTCCTTGGTAATAATCAGGCATCTCTGCCTTTGTAAGAGGTCCTGGTTCGGGACGAGAGCTTCACTGGTACTCGTTTATTATTGCTACAAGAGCCTGTCCTGCATTGGTGATGGCTCGCTGTCGTTCCTCTTCCTGACGGTGGATCTCATTTTCTCTTGCGGCTACTGCTGCCGCCGGCTGAGTATCAGAGAGAGACTCTAATGTTTCTGAATCCATCCAGGAGTTCCTCCATCCCAATATAGCATGATAGGCTTGGGTGACCATGTCTACGGTAAGTCGGAAGTTTCCTACACCGACTCGATGTGATCCGTATCCCTGCCACATCATTGCCTTCATCCATGGCCAGCCACTGGGTTCTCCTGATACTCTGACACAGTGCCACATGCGATTGCACCCCTTGGTTTGTCTCCAATAGATCGGTCTGTCCTCATCCATTAGTTCTGGATCCCATCCATATATTTCCCGGATTGTTGGATATGCCGGCCATTTGTAAGCATTCCAATATTTTCGCTTTACTAGCCATAGGTAGCAGTATCCTGGATGCTTTGGATGCAACTTGTTTTGTTGTTGCTCTGTCAGATTTGGACGACTGTTTCTTAAGCACGGGTCTATTTCTACCAGAGCTGCCGCTGCGTCTAATCGCGCTGGTTGCTCTGGTGATCCTAAATCGCTCCCCTCTCCTAGGCTTATTATTTCGCCTTCCTCGGGGTTTCCTGCTCCTATTTTATAGTGACCCATGCCTTCTCGGTTTAGGCATTCAACGTGAAACCATCCCCTCGTGTTACTGTTATATTTCTCGATGTGTAACATGTTTGATTGAGAGTAGGTTTTTCGTATAATGGTGGTAACGTCTTCGTCTCGAAGGCTCTTGTCCCAGTTACAGATTTCCTGCAATTGTGGATACGCCGGCCATAAGAATTCGTCCCAGTAATCCTTTTTAATTAGCACCAGATAACAGTAGCCTGGTGTGTCGGGATGCAACCCGCTATCAACCCATGACATTCTTGGGCATGGATAAGGAAGCCAAGATTCCTTTTCAACATTCCTTCTCCACTGGTCGATCTGTCGTTTTTTATGGGTGTTATTTGCCCCTTGAGGATATTCTTCCGTGGACAGCCAGTCTGCCGTGGTGGGAACTCCGCCGTTCCAGTGTGCCGCATCCCCTCCGGCGTTGATGACTTTGGCTTTACTTTCCCCACCAGCTAGCGCTGCCGCTGCGTATGATCGCGCTGGTTGCGCTACTGGTTCCTGTTCTTTGACTGCTGGGTATGTTCGTCCGGCTGCCTGGTTTACTGCTTCTTGAACAGTAACCGTAGATTGTAAGTCGACTCTTTTAATGGAGGTCATGGCGAGAGGTCGATTCTTTAACCGTCGTTTGGATTTTGATTGCCCTCCAAACCGTACAGTCCAGGTATAGTGAGAGACTTTGTGAAGATCCACAAGTTCGTCCCATGTGTACTCGATGGCATCCCTTCGTACAGCGGATTCCTCAATGATGTGACATCGTCCTGGTCGAATACTGTCCTGGATGGCAAAGACCATGGTGTCGTCCCTAAGCTCCAGCTCCCAATTTATGATATCATAGGGGGTAGGCCACGCAGGCCAGTTAAACTTGTCATAGTACTCTGCTTTGGTAGCCGCTTGTTCTGCCAGAAGGGCCTCCCATGCTTCCTTCTGTTCAAGCTCCTGCTGGAGCTCTTTTTCTCGTAGTAGTTGGTGCGCCTCGGCGCGTTCCCTCTTCCGCTCATCCTTGCGGTATCGCCAGTATAATCTGACGTGGTTGTCGTAGCGACGTACGATGGTGTCACCTATAAAAGTCGGTGTCCTTGTAAGGACAGATTCGATGGTGTTGGCCCAGTCCGCCTCAAAGATTTGACCTATCTCTGAGAGTGTCGCCTGGGCGTATGGGAGTACATATTGAAAATGGCAATTCATTTTGCGATGAGGGAAGGTGTAAGGATGTTCCTGTAAAAAGATTTTCAACCAAGTTCAGGCCCTCCACTGACACTTGATCTGTTCGTTTGGCAGTCGAAAATCCGTGCCTGTCGATGACGTTTCCTGGGAAACAGGAAAGATTTCGTCTGCAGCGTCGTGGGTCCGCAAGCTACTCAGTTAGGTGCACCCGGCAATTCGCCTCAATGTCCTTGTGCTCAGTTATCAGCCTGAAATCAGGTAGGGCTGCTGATACAGAGGGTATGAGAGGACTTCAAGTCAGCCTTGATATGCACAATAACTGGTTTGTTTCGCTCGTTCCTGAGCTTTTCCACAACTGCAGTGTACGTTACCCCGAGCGTGTCTATGGTCTCCTGCCTACACTGCTCTTGGGCGAACTCGTACTCTCGTCTGCAACTGTTTGTAGCCTACCCAAGCTTGGGTTTGTCGCCAGGCCCCTGTGGGCGTATTGAGGACACTTAAACAGTGCCCGTTGACAGTGGTTTTGTCGAAATCGAAGTTGCCGATGGTCCTGGGATAATCAGGTTACAACCACCAAAGTAGGTCGTAATCGAAGTCGCCAACGGTTCTGGGATAATCGGATTACAACCGTCAAAGTGAAAACTAGGCCTTTGATCGTCGAGAGCAACTACGAGCGGTGTGCTCGGTGCTGGACGGTGATAAGTTCACCCCGCTATTGGAAATAGTGAGGATCAGGAAGGGGTGAGGTCGCGAAAGAGTTCCCGTCAACTCCGGTGCGCTCGATGACAACGGTACGCTGCGCGGAACTGGCAACTCCGCGGATAATAACGTTGGTCACACAAGGCGTAACAGCGGTGAACGCGGGACGCGGAGTACGACAAAACTCAGAGGCGCGAATGAGACGAAGAGGGCGTAGCTGAAAGGACGAGACTCGAAGGCTGGGGTGTACTATGTTATTCTCTTCTAAGTGTTGTACATGAGCTTATATACGTTTTTCTACCCTACTAATGACGAAGTGACTCTGCAAATTTTCACCTTGCAACCGTATATCCAAATCCGTCTTGAAAGTCTTCGCGCAATGGGGCTAGCTGAGGAACGCGATGGTGGTATAGGAGCGCCGCGGTGAGAACCAGTATCGCGACCCGATGCGGGACGCTAATAGAGTCGTATACTTGAAATAGACGTTGCTGATCGCCGCGCGCGGCAACGCCGGGATTCATCTGGCTTGACGCGTCCCTGTTCTCTATTGTCCGCGGACCTGACTGGTCTATACCGTAGTTGGTCGTCGGCCGATGGGTTTACTCGTCCGCTAGGGGCCTGATCCGCTATGTCGGTGCGTCGCTAGGGCTGACGTGGCGTCCGTATATGGGTGACCCTTGGATCATAGACTGTAGATCCTTCCTAACGCGGATATGGTATTGATGGCGGCAGTCCCTTCTCCGGTGACCTAAGCTGTGCCGGCTGACAATTTTATGTGGGTCGGCCGACCGGGTGCTTTATCGGATGCGAACGACCGACTAGCGCGGGTTTTGGATGGCGTACGCGGGAGACGACTTGGTCGTTGGGCGTGGGCGACGCTTGCCCTATAGCGGATAATCGCGGAGTTGGCGGAGTTGCGCGTAACTAGCGCGGAAGACTTGTGGAAGACTTTGGATGGGTGCAGATGCTAAGCGACGGGGTCAGGCATGTGTAATCCTAGTGAGGGTAAGGTTTCTAACGTCTAGTGCTGAGACTAGTCCGTTCGATACCTATACACCGTCACATCGGAACGATGCTCATCATCTCCCCCCCACTTAAAAATCTGACTGTCCTCAGTCAGTCGCGCGAAGGGATTGGATAGTAGATTGCTGGTGGTCGGCTGCAGTGCTCTTCGTGTGGTATGACCTATGAAATGAAATGAAAAGAAACTATACTACGAATAAGACTGAAATATAAATGAAACATGCGTGGATGCCTGGCGGGCTTATAACCTGCGATACGTCTTGGTCCGGCTGCGTGCAGACGTCTTCTTCATATTCGGAAAAGCGAGGTCCGCGGGATTGGGCCTTGACTGTGCGCGCTACTCGGGTATGTCGACTTCCGGTCACGGGATCGTGCGATTGCGGCCTTCGTTGAATTAGCTTAAACTTCATCCTTCCAGTTCTCTATTTTCCCCGCCACCATGTCATCCTCCAAACAAACGCCCGAATATAATTCTGACGAGGAGATCGCGCGCATGGAGGCGCAGCTGGAACGGGAAGAGGAGGAGCGACGCGCGCGGGAGGAGGCGGAGCGAAGAGCCTGCGAGGAGACTGCGGCTCGGTTGGCTTTATTGAAGGCTGAGCGGGCCCGCAAGCAACAAGAAGCAGCTGAGCGGAAGGCTCGAGAAGAGCGGGAGGCCGCGGAACGAAAAGCTCGAGAAGAGGAAGAAGCACGGCGCAGGGCTGCGGAAGAGGCGGAGCGGAAGTTACGTGAAGAGAGAGAGGCTGCGGAGGAGAGGGCTCGAGAGGAGGAGGCGCGGAGGAGGGCTGCTGAAGAAGCCGCTGAACGCAGGGCTCGGGAGGAACGTGAAACGGCAGAGCGGCAGGCGCGTGAGGAACGGGAGGAAGCGGAGCGGCGAGCTCACGAGGAAGAAGCCGCGGAAGTCGAGCGGCGACGACAGGAAACCGAGACGCATAGTCAACAAGTGTCGTTGCCTCGAGTACGACTCCGCTTGCCTGAGCGTCAACCAGGCTCCTCTTTGGACGTCGCTACGGTTTGGGCGCAGGTCGAGGCGGAGGAAGCGACGATGGCGGAGGCGGATGAAGCGATGTTGGCGGCACTGGTTGCCGTGAATAAGAAGGAGGCCGCGCGGGCTCAGCGGAAGCAGAAGCGGGCGCGCGCTGCGAGCGCGGGGGTGGAAGCTGGTCCATCCAAGCGGGCCAAGTCGAGGTCGCCAAACGAGCCGCCTTGCGACCGGTGCGTTTTCTTCTCTTTCCTTTCCACGTCTTTCCTGATCCTCTACTAGGTGCTCATTGGCAGGTATAACCTGCTACCCGTCCCCAGGGCCTAGAAGCAAGGTCTGCGCAGAGTGCCAGCGCCTCCGCCAAAAGTGTGTCGTGAGCGGCGTTCCCGTATTCAGGCGGGACAAGAAGATCATCAAGTCGAAGGCTATCGTGGTAAGCGACGAAGAAGACGACATCCGGGTCGCGGAAGAGGCCATTCCGCGGGACACGAGCGCCAGGGCCTCCACTTCTGAAGATGGCCCAACAACGGGTTCGACGAGGGAGACCATTTCCCTACTCCAAGAACAAAATCGGCTCCTCCGCGAGCAAAATCAACGGTTGCACGACCAGACTCGCCTTCTTGCCGTCCTTTCGCAAACCTTCATCGGGTCTTCCAATGTACAGACTGAAATACTCCGGGAGTTGAGCTCCCTCCGCGGGTCGTCTGGGCGTGTCGAAGATCTTCTCGAGAGGTCGCTGGGGCGCTCGCCCACGCCGTATGATAACGCGGGCGGCGCGGATTACGATAGTACTTCGGATGTGTGCTGGAGTCCTGTGCCGCCTAGCGAGGAGCTAGAGTATGTCGACGAGGAACAGGAGGTAGCGGAACGCGCGGGGTCTTCCTCAAGCGCGGGGGCAGGGGTGACGGTGGCAGTAGCGGAGGTGGAGGTGACGGACAAGGCTGGTGACTCCGCTATGGAGCCACCAGCTCGTTTCAACTAGTCTTGGTGCTCCGCGGGCCTCTTTGTACTTCATTATCTTGTATCTTGGCCTAATACCACCTTTCTTGCGCTGTGATGATTAATAATCGTTAGTCGGAATCTATAGCTGTCTGGGAGTCTGTATAGAAATTATGGATGAGACAACTGTAGGTAAAAGTAGGCGAGGAATGAAGAAGAACTTTACTAGTGGTCCTGGGTATGTATTCAAAAATTTAAACAGCGCGGAGTTGGCGGAATTTGCGCGGGATTAGGAGTTGTTATCTAAGTATCGTACATGTCTTCGTTTTCTTCTATGTCGGAAAGATGGCCAGTCGAATCTTCATCGTCTTCATCGTTTGCTGGCGCCGTGTTGGTTGGGTCATCGTCACCTAATGAGCTGGAGTTGGACATCTCCCGAACGTTTTCCTCGGAGGTGTCGAGCACATTCTCTGGTATGGTTAACTGCTTGCGGGCAAAGTATGGAATTACGCGGTATGCCGCGTATGGTCTGTCAAGTACGGTGCCATCGAGTTCGCAAATAATGTAAGCTCCTCCGCGGTTACGGGATAGAACAACGTAGGGGCCAATATAGCGGGGGCGCATCTTCTTGTTGAGCGACTTCTCTATTGCCGTGTTGCGGACTAAGACCAAGTCCCCGCGCTGGAAATCGAAGTCCCTGATGACCGTCGGGTGCTCTTGCTCGAACCGTTTTGCTGTGGCTACGCGGGCTTGATAGACCTTGTCCTTGAGAGCCTCTGTTTGGGCACGGCGCTTCTGCAACTCCGTGGCGCGGCGGGCTATTAACTCCGTGGTTGATAAGAACGCAGAGGGTGGAGGAAGCAGGTAGGTAGCTTCCGTGATATCCAGCGGGAGTAGCGGCTGTGTCCCGGTAACTGCAAAGTAAGGCGATACTCCCATGCGACGCCTAGCTGTGACGCGTTCTGACCAGAATACCGAGTGTAACGCTGTGGACCATTGGGATTCGTTGCCGTCGGTTGCTTTGTATAGTGCCTGTCGGACATCGTAGTGACTGCGTTCGACAATTCCATTCGCGCGGGAGTTGTAACCGGAGATGCGGATGTGGCGGATGTGGTATTTGTTAGCGAGGTACTCCGTGGCTCTCAGTATTGGCGCTCCATTGTCCGTAACGATCTCGACCAAGCTTCCCCAACGACATATCAAATTTTCGAAGATCCAGTCCCCAATGGCGTTGGCGGTCTCTCGACGTAAAGCGCGGTATTCTGGGTAATGCGTCAGAGAGCAGCGGGCTTGAATCAGGTACTTGTACTGATTAGACGGCGGGAGGTGCATCGTATCCATGTACACCTTGGCGAATATTGGAGCGGGGATGGCGACGACAGGCGGGATGCGGAACTGTTGTAGTTGCCGCTCTTGACATGCGTGACAGGACTTGATGTACCATTTGATGTCGTCCTGCATCTGTGGCCACCAGAATCGTTCCATGATCGCTGCACGAGTGGCGTAATATCCGCGATGTCCCAAACCGTCGTGGCAGTCGAATAGCACGCCAAGTCGTTTCTGCGTTTCTACTACCACCTTATGGGCTCCGTCCTTGTCCCTATACCATAATCGTTCAGCGTGAACGAAAAACTTGACACAATACCGCGTGAAGCTAGGCCACTCCTCATCCGATACCTCCGCGGGTCGTTCCAACTCCGTTAAAAACTGCTTGACGAGTAAGAGTCGTGCCTCGTCTTTTCCGGAGGTGTTGACGCGCCATGGGAAGACTTCTTCGTACGTCCTGTCTATTATATCTTCAGCGGGCAGTAGCGCGGGGTTAGCGGAGTTGGGCGGAACTGAGTCGGAAGTGAAGGTGGCGGCTGGGCGACAATCGCGGTGTTCCCTGTTGGTTTCATAGAGCGGGAGGGTCTTCTGAAGGTCGGGGTTGATCTTTTCGCGTCCGCGGGGCAAGTTTAATGCACAGTCTCTAGGAACTTCGTTAATCTGATGCATGAACCCATATAACTTATCGATCCAATCATCAAACTCCTCGTCCTTGTCCTTGTTTAGCGGCTCATCGAGTGGCTGTGGTGGGCGTCTTGACAATCCGTCGGGAGCGTGCAATTTTCCGGGAACATGAACCAGTTCGAAGTGGAAAGTCAGAATCGATAGGATCCAGCGGTTTATGGAAGCGGAGGGTGCGATATCCGGGTTCTTGAGCATGTCCTTGATGTAACGAGCGTCCACTTCGACGATGAGATTCCGTACTCCAATGAGGTACAATTTCAATGCTTCCAGGGCGCGGTAGAGTCCATAAATCTCGAGCTTGGGTTGTGAGAAGCGGGCTTCTCGTTCGTTCAGCGTGATTGACCCAAAACGATTGTAATAGCGAACCGCGGGCCTGTCGGGGTCGCACTGACACAAGAAAAAGCCAACCGCGATATAGGATGTGTCGACGGATAATATCACGGGAGCGTCGGATTTGTAGTCGATAGGGCGCAGAGCTGGTGACGCGATGAGTGCCTGTTTGAGGTCCTCTTGTGCCGCTACTTCCGCGGGACCAAATGTGAACGGCGTGGCCTTCCTGGTTAACGTTACGAGTGGGTGCGCGCGCTTGGCGAAGTTTTTGATGAAGATCCGGCCAACCCCAATGGTGCCAAGGAAGGCGCGGACTTCCGACAACGACTTGCAGGGTCCCCAGTTGGTGATGGCGGCTACCAAGTCCTTCTCGGGTTTGCGGCCTTCATAGGTGCATAGGTGACCGACTACCGTGATTTCTGGCGCGCAGAGGACGAGCTTCTTCCCCGAGAATGTTCCGCCGGCGTACTTCATGCGTTGAACGACGCGGTTGAGTCCCTGGAAGTGTTCCCATACGAAACGTCGAATTCCGGGATTAGCGGGGATAGTCTCGTATGTCCCGTCGAGTTGTTGGTAGCGGGTTGGAGGGCCTTTCACTGGGACGTCGTCGATGTACGGAATGGTGAGATCCGGGATCTCAGGCTGTAGGATAGAGGTGACGTCGTCGTGGAAAATAGGGACGGAGTTTGTCCAACCCATGGGCAGGGTCGTCAAGCGCATAGCTCCAAAGGGCGTCTGAAAAGTCGTCAAATCGCGAGAACCTTCTGCAAGCGGGCGTTCATCATATCCGACGTAGAGGTCCAGCATTGCCCCGCAGGCCCTACCAGCGAAATTCTCCGCGATGTGTTCCGGGATGGGCGTGACACCGGAGTGGCGGATGGTGACGGCGTTGAGGGGCTCGAGCGAGTGTACTAACCGCAACTTGCCATTTTTCTTTAATACGCAGAACCAGCGGGATCGGTACGAGGAGTTGGACGGCTCGTAAACACCGGCGTCGATCTTGGTACGGATGATCTCGCAGATTTGGTCGTACAGTCCCGGCGGAATTGGGATATTGCGTTGTACCCATGGCGTATGCGGAACTGTCGGAATGTCAATAGGCGGGAAATACTCCGTTTTAAACTGTCCGCGTTCACTGTCGTCCCAGGCGAACGCTTGGTTGTGCTTGGTCATGAAATGGTGCATTAGCTTCCGTTCCTCGGGCCACAGGAAGTCCTTGTCGTGTTCTTGGTCTAGGTTTTCCATACGTTCCTGCGTATACCTCCCAACGGGCGCGAAGTCCGGCAGGTTTGCGCTGAGTTCCGGTAGGCTGGCTAGCGGGTCGCCTTTGATGTCTCGGACGATTCTAAATTCTTGAGGTAACTGACTAATGACGGGCTTGACTTTCTTATCGACTGGCTTGTACTTTTTCTTTTGCGGGGATAAAAACACTGGTGAAACGTTATCGCGGCGAGGGTTGCGGGACTTGGAGCGGGATGGTTCCGCGGAGTTGGACTTGCTAGGGGATCGTATGGTTTTGTGAAGGAAGGCGCGGGTGGTCGGATCGCATTTGGTCGTGTCGAATTCGTTAAGACTTAGCGCGGCTCCGAGGTACAAGCGAGCAAGATTGTGATTATTCTTTCTACTGCTATGTACATCGGGGGCGCGCTGTATCGAGGGGACGGGGGTATAGGCTTCTATTTCTATAGGTTTCTGAGCTCCGTCAATCGTGATGATACAGGCTACCTCTCCGTGATTTTGAATCAGTTCCTCGAGGCTACTTGAAAACCCTCCTTTTCCTCGCGCATTTTGACGAAACGCGGTGGTCCGCGGGGTATAGTCGGGATTGTAACAACGGCTTCGCTGTTGGGGTCGTGGATCGTAATGGTCTGCTCTTCGTTTTGGTAGTTTTTGACTACCGATTGTGCTAACACGTCGAAGGGGCGGCCGAGGAGGATGTCGTAGGCGGGGGAGCGGATGACGTGGACTTGGAAATATAGCTCGATATTGCCCACCTTGAATGGTACGTCCTTGGCTAATCCGAGCGATGTGTCGACTTCGCCGTTCGCCGCTTCCATGTCGATTTTTATCGCGGGGTTGTAGGCGATCCCTAGCTGGTGGCTGACGGCGTCGGACATGCATATGATGGAGCATCCAGGGTCCACGACGCAGTCGACTATTGCGCGGTCGTCGACTCTAGCCTGTATGCACCGCAGCGCGTGGGACTCCTTGCCGACCTTGAGACGAGCCTTGTATTGGGGGTCTGCCGCGTAGTACGCTTCGGCTATGTCTGGCAGGACGAAGACGTTACGCATGTCCGCGGGGTTGGCGGGGTTGGTAGCGGGATTGGCGGAGTTGGCGACAGGGACTCGACGCGGAGTCAAGAACTCGCGCATCTTGTGGCGGACGTCGGGCGAAGCTGCTAGCAGCTCCTCGAAGCTAAGGTTGGCGGCGGGACTCGTGAGGACGCGTTTGAAGATTTGATCGACGGCCTGCGGGTTTTGCGCGGGAGTAGCGGTGGTGTACGAGGGGTCCTTGCTCTTGGGTAGTGCCCCAAACGGCTGATCTGTCGGCGGCTGGTAATTGGCGTCGCGAGCGTTGGAAAAAGGGTGCGTAGACGGCTGGTCGCGGGCTTTGGCGACTCCTGGCGAGGTGATTTCTTCGGGTGACGGGGCTGGTGCTGCTGGTGGTGCTGGTGGGCGCGGTTCCTTTCCTTTTGCGCGTAGCGGAATTTCTACCCCGTCAAATACTACCTTGCTCTTTTTGGCTGCTTGCAACGCTATAAGAGCCCTCTGCATCCGTTCAATCTCCTCGTCGACGTCGTCCGCGGGGTTTGCTGCTGTCTCGTAACTTAAAATCGGCGCGGTGCTTGACGTTGCCAGCTCTTGGTGGTTGTCGCGGGGCGAGTAAAACATAGCGGGGCGGATTCCGGACTGTTGAGTTGGCTGGGCGTTGACTTGCCGGTGGTACTCGTCGACGCGTTCCTTCATGTTGTTGCCGGGTAAGTATCTTGATACGTAGTTGCCGGTTGGCAACACTATTCGTCCCTCGAGGTTCCTTGTAATTTTCCCGTTCGCGATGTAGCTGTCAACGTCTGGGCATCGACCTATAAAGTGGGCCAAGTTGCCACAGAACGTGCAACCCGGGATGGCGGGGCGTGTACCGGCACTAGCGCCTAGCAGAACTGCGTTGGAGCCGGTAGCTGGCGTCGTCTGCGACCAATTCCGCGGAGCTGGCGCACGCGTCTGGGTGGTTGCGAGCGATTGCGTGAGGGATTGCAGCATCGTTTGCGTCTGTAGCGAACTTTGCACCATTTTCTCCATAAGACTGAACATGTCTTCAGTCTTCACGCCAGGCGTTGCTGCTGGCTCGAGTTTGGCTGGCGGGGTTGACGCGGGGTTGGCGGGGCAGGCGACGGGGTACTCTGGTCTAGCGGTATGGGGCGCGGCGGGCTTGTTGATTAGTTTATCATAAAACAACGCACCCTGGATGACCTCTTGCGCGGCCGCTAACGTTTGCTCGAGGGAGTAGGGGTCGTCGTGGTGTACGTTCGGGTACTGGCTGCGCATGTACCTATACATTTCCGTGCCGACGTGGACCTGGAACCCTTTGAAGAAGTACTCGCTCTGTTGGCGCGTCGAGAGCCGTCCATTTTTGATGAGATACTTTGTTATTACCAGAAAGCACTGGTAATAGCTGCAGAGGTCTTCCGCGGTTTGGATTCCGAGGCGGAGAGTTTCTTCGATTAGGCGGTCCAAATCCGCCTGCGTGTGTTCGCGCTCGTTGATTACTCCGGTGTACAGCGCGGTTACCGATGCCTTGAAAGCCTCGTATGTTGAGGCGGCGTCGAAGGTGTCTACACCTCCCCATAGATCGTATTCCGTGTCGTGGAGGTAGCGCAGCGCGTATACCTTTTTCTGTTGCGCGGAAGTGACGCCAGCTTCGCTAAACAGCAGTTCGAGTTCATCGAAGTAGCGCGGAAGGCGGCGGGGTTGATTTGAATTGAAGCGGGGTGCGGCGGAGGCATATCGAGCGGGCATGGGCTTGGTTTGTGCGTGGTCGGCCATCTTGACTGTTGGTGGAACTAGGTCGTCGGGATGTGAAGAACTGGAACTGGAACTGCTTGAGCTTGAGGAAACTGGCGGCGGGCTTGGTGACGGTTGCGGAAGTTCTGATGGTGACGAGGTGAGCGGGCTTGATTCGTTGGAGCGGGGTTGTCCTGGCGGGTTGGCTGGCGGGGTGCTGGTGGAAACGTCGAAGGAATGGAATGTCTCGGATTGATCTGGCGGGCTACGAGAGGATGTTGAGGGTTGGCAGAAGGCTCTGTCGATGTCGTCGATGGCTTGGAATTCCGGGGCGAGGCCTAGTCGTCGGCGGGATTGACGTTGGAACGTGTTGGTACCTTTGAATATTTCGCTTAGTGCTTCGCTGGGATCCTGCTGCAAAAGTTGCTGCGCGTTCTCGGCTCTTCGTTTAAGCGAGTTGTACCAATCGGAGAAGACGCTGGCGGACGACGGGGATGGGGCGTAATGACCGGGGAATTGCTGGTCCCGGGGTGATTCGGGCGGTGTTGACGGCGTAATTCTTTCAATGCCTCACTGGGGCAGCCAATATGATAAGTTCACCCCGCTATTGGAAATAGTGAGGATCAGGAAGGGGTGAGGTCGCGAAAGAGTTCCCGTCAACTCCGGTGCGCTCGATGACAACGGTACGCTGCGCGGAACTGGCAACTCCGCGGATAATAACGTTGGTCACACAAGGCGTAACAGCGGTGAATGCGGGACGCGGAGTACGACAAAACTCAGAGGCGCGAATGAGACGAAGAGGGCGTAGCTGAAAGGACGAGACTCGAAGGCTGGGGTGTACTATGTTATTCTCTTCTAAGTGTTGTACATGAGCTTATATACGTTTTTCTACCCTACTAATGACGAAGTGACTCTGCAAATTTTCACCTTGCAACCGTATATCCAAATCCGTCTTGAAAGTCTTCGCGCAATGGGGCTAGCTGAGGAACGCGATGGTGGTATAGGAGCGCCGCGGTGAGAACCAGTATCGCGACCCGATGCGGGACGCTAATAGAGTCGTATACTTGAAATAGACGTTGCTGATCGCCGCGCGCGGCAACGCCGGGATTCATCTGGCTTGACGCGTCCCTGTTCTCTATTGTCCGCGGACCTGACTGGTCTATACCGTAGTTGGTCGTCGGCCGATGGGTTTACTCGTCCGCTAGGGGCCTGATCCGCTATGTCGGTGCGTCGCTAGGGCTGACGTGGCGTCCGTATATGGGTGACCCTTGGATCATAGACTGTAGATCCTTCCTAACGCGGATATGGTATTGATGGCGGCAGTCCCTTCTCCGGTGACCTAAGCTGTGCCGGCTGACAATTTTATGTGGGTCGGCCGACCGGGTGCTTTATCGGATGCGAACGACCGACTAGCGCGGGTTTTGGATGGCGTACGCGGGAGACGACTTGGTCGTTGGGCGTGGGCGACGCTTGCCCTATAGCGGATAATCGCGGAGTTGGCGGAGTTGCGCGTAACTAGCGCGGAAGACTTGTGGAAGACTTTGGATGGGTGCAGATGCTAAGCGACGGGGTCAGGCATGTGTAATCCTAGTGAGGGTAAGGTTTCTAACGTCTAGTGCTGAGACTAGTCCGTTCGATACCTATACACCGTCACATCGGAACGATGCTCATCAACGGCACAAAGGGGTAGAGAGTAAAGTCTCTAGATTATGTCAGGACTGCCCTAGACACAACCTATCTGACTCGAGCGGTGACTTGTTAAGTCTGAAACGATTCTGGTTGCTCAGTAGCTATGTCTAGTGACAATAGACTATCTAGAGACTTAAGAGTCTCCTATGCTAAACTACGGCCCTTATATACCGCTCCCCTGGTCTGTGCGCAGACAGTGCGCAGCTAAAGTCCCTCAAGCCGGGATCAATGCGCAGCTGCCGATCTGTGCCCATCTAACCATCTGTGGAGAGTTCCTCCCACACCTAACTCCTGGGTTGTCCGCATGCGGCCTTCCTATTGTTCAGGACTTCAGCCAATTCCCATGCACGCCGTACCGTTGACTCGGTACTCCTCGGCGTTCCCATGTCACCCCTCAGGCGCTGTGCCGCTCATGATTCCTTTCATGGTGTAGGCCCATCATCGGGCCGCATCTCCTGTCGGCACTCGGTCTTATCCATAGCCGATGCTGACCTAACTTCCTTCCTAATAGGGACCGCAGTTTACATAGGCCATCCTCCTCTAGTCCCGTTGTGTAGTCTTGCTCATAGACGTTTGAGCGAAGTAAAATAGATAAAAAGATAAGAAAAATATCCCCCGACTCCTTGTGATCGTATCTTCATGAATGTCATTGATGTCGTTACTGTAGAGTTGAAAATAAGAGGTATGCTCATAACAACTCTGGTGCAACAGGAACCTGTATTAGCACCAATTTCATGGAAAAACACCAGATAGCGAAACGATGCTTAGTCCGACCAATTTCTGTGTATAACGCAGATGGGACAAAGAATTCGAGAGGTGCCTTAGAATACATGGCCAAGATAAAACTACACATCGGTGAACATGAAGAAGTCATCGAATGCGCAGTAATGCACCTCTCTAAAATGAGTATCTTCCTAGGCTTTGATTGGTTGCGGAAACACAATCCAACCATTAACTGGAAGAAGCAAACACTAGAATTCAACCGTTGTCTGGGCACTTGTTGGAAGGGTTCATCCGTTCAGGAACCCGAGGATGAAATGGACATTGAGGAGGACCTCGAAGCAGAGGATAAACTGCTGGCGGTTCACATTGGGGAACCGGAACTCAACGTTAGGGCCTACGCGTCAACGGCCACAAAGATAGCTGCAGAAGAAGCGGAAGGGACCAAAAAATGAACTCTGGAGGAGGCAGTCCCCAGACATTACTTAGGACATAGGAAGGTCTTCGAGAAGGAAACCTTTGATGAACTACCACCACGGTGGCGATGGGATCATGCCATAGAATTGATTCCCGGGTCAAACCCAGTTGACTGCAAGATATACCTGCTTAACAGGGACAAACAGCAGCAACTGGATGAATTTCTAAAAGAGAACCTGGATTCAGGGCGAATCCAGTCCAGTAAATCACCCATGGCATCACCTTTCTTCTTTGTGAAGAAGAAAGACGGGAAACTACAGCTGGTACAGGATTACCGACGACTCAATGAGATGACAGTCAAAAACCGCTATCCACTACCGCTGATAGGAGAGCTGGTGGATAAATTATCACAAGCCAAAGTCTTCTCGAAGATGGACATACGTTGGGGATATAACAATGTATGCATCAAAGAAGGAGACGAATGGAAGGTGGCTTTCCAAACCAACAGAGGACTCTTCGAGCCCTTAGTAATGTTCTTTGGGCTCACGAATTCGCCGGCCACATTCCAAACAATGATGAATGACATCTTCAGAGTCGAGATAGCAGAAGGATGGGTCGTCATTTACATGGACAACATTCTTGTGTTTTCAAAAAATCAGGAGGAGCACACGGTTCAGGTTAACTGTATCCTAGCAAAACTAGAAGAGCATAAGCTCTCACTAAAACCGGAAAAATGTTTCTTCGACAAAAAGGAAATGGATTTCCTTGGAGTCGTCATCAGTGAAAACTCGGTCCGGATGGAATCCACCAAGGTTAAGGGAGTAACGGAATGGCCGAGACCAACATGCAAAAAGGAAGTCCAACAGTTTTTGGGCTTCGTAAACTTCTACAGGTGCTTTGTAAAAGACTTTGCCAAAGCAGCCAAACCCTTGACTCGACTTACAGGAAAAGACGAGTGGAAATGGACAGAGTTACAGGATGAAGCATTTGATATGCTTAAGAAAACAATAGTGGAGGAGGTGGTGTTGCGAATCCCCAATGAGGACGGACAATTCAGAGTGGAGGTAGATGCCTCTGACTTTGCCATTGGAGGGATCCTATCTCAACAAATAGAAAACGACATATGGAAGCCTGTGGCTTTCATTTCAAAATCCCTAAATGACGCCGAGCGAAACTACGAGATCTACGACAAGGAGATGCTCGCAGTGATGTATGCTTTTTACGAGTGGTCCCACTATCTTAAAGGGGCTAAACACACAGTGGAAGTTCTGACAGACCATCAGAACTTGACCTATTTCCGAAAAGCACAAAACTTGAATCGACGACAGGCGAGATGGGTGACGGACTTGCAGGAGTACAACTTCGTCATAAAACACAGGAGTGGGAAGTCCAACACAAAGGCAGACTTATTATCTAGGCAAGCAGGACATACTCGTGGGGAAAACGATAACGAAGGGGTGGTTCTACTCAAAGAACACCTCTTTATACAAGTATATGATGATGATCAGGCAATAAATGACATTATAAAAGATATCAAAGAAGTGCCTAAAAGGCAATGGGAAATGCAGGTTATTGAAGGCCTTGGAAAGGCTGATGGAGAATATAAAATAGAAAAAGGACTCGTCACCTGGAAGGGACGAGTATACGTACCAGTGGTCATAGCATTGCGAGATGACATCATCGCAATCCATCACTCATGGGGACATTCTGGAGTTGCTAAAACTCTGGAATCATTAACAAGGAATTTTTGGTGGCCCAATATGCGCAAGGATATTGAAAAATACATTCCAGGCTGTGAAACTTGCCAAAAGGCAAAACCGGATCGACAGGCATGCGTGGCACCTCTTAGACCAAATGAAGTTCTGATGGAACCATGGGAAGTCATATCAGTTGACTTCATGGGACCTCTCCCTATGTCCAAAGGAAACGACACGATCATGGTGGTAGTAGATCGGTTCACAAAGAAGTCGTACTTCTTACCCACCAAAAAAGAAATTACTTCACAAGGAACAGCCGAGCTGTTCAGAGACAACATATTCTGGGAGCACGGACTCCCAAGAAAAGTTATAAGCGACCGAGGACCTCAGTTCGCTTCAAAGTTCATGACAGACCTATACGGGATGTTGGGGATCCAGGCCAACCAATCAACGGCCTATCACCCCCAGACGGATGGACAGACGGAATGCGTCAATCAGGAAGTAAAAGAATTCCTGACAATGTTCGTAAACAATCGCCAGGACAACTGGAGCGATTGGCTGTCGGTGGCACAGTTCTGCCACAACGACCAAGTACACTCGGCAACGGGCTTTACGCCCTTTTTCATGAACTACGGACGACACCCAAACAAGGGTTTAGATCCCACTTACGCGCCCAAGGCGGTAGCGGTAGAACAACTGGCAAAGGAACTGGAGGATGTGCACAAGAAAGCAAAAAAGGCTTTAGAAAAGGCCACTCAGATCATGAAAGAGCGGTATGATGCACATCGTCAAGCAGCGTGAGAGTACAAACCTGGCGACAAGGTTTATCTCAGCACAGAAAACCTCCCAGTTATCCAAGCAACTAAGAAGCTCAACAGGAAATTTGTTGGTCCACTTGAAGTCCTCGCCAAAGTCGGCGAGTTGTCTTATAAACTAAAAATACCAGCAGCATGGTGGGTCTACAATGTTTTCAATGAAGTCTTGTTGAAACCATATAGAGAACCGGAGTTCCCGAAGCAGAAAGCAAAAGCAGCAGCGCGCAAGGAAGCGCAGATGGTGGAGGAGTCCCAGGAGGATGAATATGAAGTAGAAGAAATCGTGGAAAGCCACATTAGTGGGAGAGGAGGAGCGAGGCTGGAATACCTCGTAAAATGGAAAAATTACCCAGTAGAAGAGTCTACCTGGGAACCGGCTGGAAATGTCGCCAACGCACCGGCGAAAGTCAAAAAATTCCACAAAGAAAACCCCAAGGCTCCTAAGCTCATTAGGAACTTGAGGAATGGAAAAGTGTACATTCAGTACACCGAGACAGTTCCCCAACCGACCCCTAGTGCACCCAAGCACAGACAAAGGCGGGGAACCCACTGGAAAGATAAACGACTTTTTGGATGGGACGATGGCCACTTCGGGCCAAAATATTTAGAAAACATGGAGTGCAGATGGTGCAACTGGAAAGGAGACAGGAGGGCAATCATGGAATTGCCAGATGACACCAATGGGATGTTCTCTAGAGATCTAGAGCGCGGCGGGCGGTCACCCGTGCTTAATTTCCCACAGAGGGGCGAAAAAGAGGAATTGGAGGAGGAGCGCCGAGCGCACGAACGAGACACCGAGTGTCTCAAAAAGAAAATCGTAAAAAGAAATACACCAGTAGCTGCAAAAGAAAGCAGCGAGTCGGAAGATGACCGACAAAAAAGGATCAAGGGTGTTGTACGCCCTACACAGAAAATATGGAAAACCACCATCAAGGAGGTGGAAGATGTGGATTCGGAATGGTCGGGCTTGACGCCTGAAGAACAAGCAGAGTGCCTTGCCTGCTTTTATGAACGAATGAAGAGAGATCCACACTATGTGGACTCAACCAGTTCAGCCTCTCGGGACGCAAGGCCTTAAGGGGGGGGTGATGTTATGAGCATACCTCATCCCCATCAATTTTCACAGTAATGACACTAATGACAACTATGCAGATACGGTCGTGGGGAGTCGGACTATATTTTTCTTTTCATTTTATCTATTTCACTTTGCTCAAACGTTTAGAAACAGGACTTGGATGATGCCTTGGTCGCAGGGACAGACTATACTAGGACTGTGACCCTTATATGGAAGGAGGTTAGGTCAGCATCGGTTATGGACATACCGAGTGCTGATAGGAACAGCGGCCCGATGATGGGCCTACGCCATGGAAGGATACATGAGCGGCACGGTGCCTGAGGGGCAACATGGGAACGCTGAGACGTACCGACGACTAGGTACCGGTGTATGTGGGAATCAGCCGAGACGCACAACAATAGGCGTGGCCGTACATGGAAGGACAGAGTGTTGGTGTGGGAGGATGTCTCCTAGAAAGGTCAGATGAGTGCAGATCAGCTGCTGCGCATTGATCCCGGCTTGAGGGACTTTAGCTGCGCGCTGTCTGCACACAGACCAGGAGAAAGGTTTATAAGGGTTGAAGTCTTAGGTAGCGAGTCCCTAAGACTCTAGATAGTTTGTCATACCTAGACAGCTACTTGAGCAATAGTTCTTGTCTTTGGCTTAACAAGCCACCCCTCTTAAGTTCTCTCAGGTTGTGTTTAGGTGTGGTCCTAACAGAATTGCAATGGGGAATGTGGGTGTACTACACATGTGAGAGCAGACACCACACGTAAAGGGGAAAATAATGATGCATTTCTCATGTGTTTTCCTGACAATCCTATCCGCAGAGACAAAGGACAAGACAAAGTTAACTAACCAGCACTGATTTTCAATAAATCTTGACAAGCCTTATTCTGCATAAACGATATGAGTATCATAACAAGCCGGTGCTCTCCTTCAAGAATGGTGAGTCAAATCGCATGCCATTGACTGCTGCTGAAACTGCCTAATAGACGAGCAAGCACACTCAAGATGATCAACTGTCAATGGGTCACAAGTGACAAAGATTGGAGGTTTTGTTGGCTCACTGTCATATACAGTCTGAAATGCTTACAAGCTGAATTTTCCTAGCCAGCAAACCAGTTTCTGGACATGGAGGCCTTGGAGAACAATGGGAGGGACAGTGAGCCTTCCAAGGAGGATGAGAATACATGTAAGTTATTCATTCCTGCAAGTCAAACTATATAGTGATTGTTACATAGCCCTTCATAACTTTATCGACAATTCTACGGTGCCCCTGGATGGCTCTTCCAATAGCAATGAGTACCGGTGCAATGTCGAAAACCAAGCTCACAACTCTCACTCACATTTAGTGCAAGTGATCACTCGCTACAAGGCCTGCAGAATTATGCGTCAGGACAATAGAGAAGGTCAGGATGATGGATCTGATGACTGCAATGAGGACAAGGAAGATGAAGATGAGAATGATGTCGTTCTTGACAAGCAAATTGTGTGTGCTGCACATGTGGTAATGAGCATGCATGAAGACGATGAAATTCACCTGTGGAGGGTTCATGTGCATGTGAGTAAAATCATCAGTCCATAATCTGCGATTTCCTCTTAATTGGTATTGAAAGGAGGGCACCAAAGCTGAAAGTTGCTGGCTGATGCAGGAATGTCTTCATGTCAGACCACAATATGCCAAGTTGGTGCTTTCCCCCTCTCAAGGCTTGTGAATGTATGTACTCGTGGAAGTGACTCAAAAGAAGGGTGTTGAGGAATTGTGCAAAAACCTATCCACAGTATGGCATCCGTTGGATATTTCTTGCATTCCAGAGAGTGAGCACCTACAATGGACAAATTGGAGACTTGCCCCACCTCCTCATGTCAAGTTGCCCTGTTGGGTTAGAATGTGGAGTGTGGGAGCACTCAAAAAGCTCAACATACCAGCAAATGTATGCAAATATGCAGGTGATCTGGCTTTTGTGAGAGACGCAGATGGTTGGCCTATGGTGGAAGTATGCGTAATTCCCAGAGTACCGTTTCTCATTGCAACGCTGTGGCCGGAATCTGACAAAAGACTCGATATCAAGACTGTACACTGGCCTCATCTCATTCATCCTGAGTGGATCAGCCATCAAGAACCCTGTCCAGAGAATGTGCTTGCCATGAACACTGACTTGTTCTGGGTGCCAGAGCAAGCCTGGCCACTCCAACTGATATCACTGGGGGTATGCCGTTTTGAGGATAAGCGCTGCAAAGATCACTTCTGCTTACCTTTCACTACAGTGACAGTTCCATATAAAGCATTGGAATTGGAAAACCCCAGGCCATCCCTCCAAGAACTAAATGCCTTTACAGAAGGGATGGAGGTGGGTGCAGTGCAGCTCGCTTTTCCAGCCCCTTCACATGACTTCCTGCAGTGGTCATATGAATATTATCTAGGTGCACCTTTGGCATTAGACGACAAGGTGGAGGTTGTGTTCCAATCGGGTATTGTGCAGGGCGTGATCATCAATGTCAGATTTGACAATGTGGTTGTGTGAGAGGACAAGACAGGAGAGGAAATGGTTGTTGAGCCGCAACTGGTCAGAAGGCAGTATGAAGTAGGAGACACTGTCAAGGTCCTCATGTCGTCTTCACCAGAGTTGATGAACAAGGAAGGGTGGGTATTGAAGATAGAAGGTGATCAAATGGAGGTTTTGGATCGCACAAAACAAGAGGTATGGTCAAAGCATTAGAAATGACTTAACTTACCCCTGAAACAGTTTCATGTGAGATCTTGGCAACTAATTCCATTCCAGTGTCATGAATGGAGCAGGCCTTGCCAGCTGCATGTGGATGATATCATAGTGGTCATAAGCCCCACATCCATGTATTACAGGGCAGAGGGAAGAGTATACCTGGTGGGCACATCTACTATAGGAGTAGTAATCAATGGATTACAAAAGATCGTATGTCATTAAATCCAATTATTGATATCCATTGATTTGGTAAATATAGGTCTACATGCTGCCTTGGTTTTTGGAAGTAGTTGTTAGCCGCTCAGGGTCATTGTCAAATTCCCCGGAAGATATAGATTGCAACAGACAGAATTCAATGCGTGGAGAATATGACATGTATAGTCAGCTGAAAATTACCCAAGTAATTATCATCGGTCCACACCAAGAGAAACTTCTACGTGGAAGGGTGCGAGAGCACCTGGGCAACCAAATACTATGCATGGAATTGGAGGCTGGAACAAGGATGATCGACATACACATCAATCATCTGCTATCGACATAAGTTGATCCTACAATACGTGTAGGGGATTGTGTTCGATATGTTACAGAGACCCCAATGATGCTGATTTACAAATGTTTCATGTTGGACCTCTCAGGCCAGATCTCCAGGATCATCAGCCCATATTCTCTTTGGAACCTAGGCAGGAACCATCAAGGACACCTCTGCCTAGTCTGTCAGAAATCGATCCATTCACTCAGCAACCAGAGCCAGTGCCTGCAAATGGTCAACCTGACAATGCGACACATCCTGGCTCAGTTGACAATGTGACATGTTCTATCTCAGTTGACAATGTGACAGATCTGTCCAGCCTTTCACCTTCAGGGACAGAAGTTCTCAAAGAGATGATTACTTATGGTGATTTGAGTATGTCGACACATTACCATTCATACAGTGCAACCAATTAACTCTGATATTAGCTCTCCCTGTAACATGGATGTTCAAGTATGGGCTGATCAATAAGCACATTTGGGCCATTGTTAGGAATAGCAAACCTGATTTCATGGAAGGTGTAGGGTTTGGGAAAGGAAAATTAGAGGGCAAACAAGTACTGATTCTGTCAGGTGAGAGTCCTGCAGCTGTCTGTGTTCACCATCAGCAGAGGACATATACAATACCTGCCTGGTTCCTCTTCCCTGCTATCCCAACTTCAAAGGGGCAAATGGTCATTGTCTTCCATGGAGATAGAGCCGGTGAAGAGTTCAAAAACACGCCAGCAAAATGAAGATGGCACGTTCCCTGTGGCTCAACAAGGTAGTTCTGGAGCACCAGTGTGCAGCATTGAGGCTTGCTGGCTGGTCAAAAGTGATCCAAAGTAGGGGCTGGGCAACTAACTACTTGCAACTAGCCACTCTGCTTTGTTCCAGTGACAATAACCTGTATCTACTCTCCTACAGCACTACATGTGCCTTTGTTTATTTACATCAAGCTATTCCAAGACAACATGTACTTTTTATTTATCATATAAGTGACAGGCATTTGCAGTGATAATATAAGTGACAGGTGTTGCAGTGAGTTTGTGAACAATTGATTCATGCATGATCACGCATGATTGCAAACTGTTTATTGAAGTCCACTCATGCATGATCGTGCATGATCACGCACTTTTTGTCCAATTTGGTGCAGCAAAGTCTGCAACCATTGAAGCCTCAAGGATTGCAACACACACCACAAATGTCGCATGGAAGGGCCCCAGTCTGTCCCCAAGCTCCGTACATTCCGGCATCATCATCAGAAGAATTGTCTTTCATTGCAATAATTCAGCAATTAACATTTGCTGAGGAAGGAGTGCAGAATAGCGTGGATCTCTTATATAAAGGGATTCAGGAGGCATGGACTAAATGTGCGAAAGTCCCAAAAGAGAATTCTAATCTGACGTTATGGTGGAATAATGAATGTAAAGGAGCAAAGGAAGCTTACGAGGACAACCTGTCCATCCAGTCGAAAAGAGCATTATGGAAAGCAACCAAGATAGCGAAGAGGGCCTTCTTCGACAAGAAACTTGAAGAGATGGTAGCAAAAGGGAAAGTGTGGGATGTGGTGCACTGGACAAGAGATCAGAAACCGGAGACTTTTCCAAAAGTAGTAGATGCTTCAGGAAAAGCAATTCAGAGCTTGGATGAACTATGGGGTGCAGTGCATTACCAGTTTGTAGGCCAACAAAAGTCAAGAGAAGCGGACTGGAATTATATCAAGAGCTTGCCACAGTTACCAGAGCGAAAGTGGCATGAATTCTCGAGTCTAGAAATTTTGGATACGGTGAAGATGACTTCGAATATGTCAGCGCCTGGTCCAGATATGATAAGTTGGCATCTTCTGAAAGTCATGCTCAGTGAAGCTTTGTTTCTTCATCAGCTTACCAAAGTTTTTAACTGTATTATGAAGGAAGGAATATGGCCTATGCAATTTAAACAGTCAACAACTCTAGTAATTCCGAAACTGAAAAAGGATGATTACTCAAGAATAAAGAGTTATAGACCCATAGCTCTCCTCAACTGTATCAGCAAGTTGTTCATGAAGATCGTTGCTTCGAGATTGCAGTATGATGTGGCGCAACATGATTTACTCCATCCCTTGCAATTTGGAGGGGTCTGGCAAAGATCAACTACAGATGCAGGGATGTTCATTGTCAATTGGGTTCAACAAGCGAGACAGGCGGGAAAATTCACCTTGTGTCTTGGGGTAGACATAGCGCAATATTTTCTGTCCTTACAAGGAGAGGTAATGGCGTTAATGTTGAAGAAACAAGGCTTCCCTTCGGAATTAGTGAAGTTTGCAAGTTCATTTACAAAGGAAGACTTACAAGGTTTGTATGGGGCGGAGGGGTGTCACTGGAGTTGTCGGCAGGAGTTGGGGCTCCACAAGGAAGTCCAGAGTCACCAATTATGCTAAATTTGTTAGTAGCACCAATTCTCAAGAAGGAATTCGCATGGGATTGGAAGATGGACAGAGCATTGGTAACATATGTGGATGACGGGAACCTAATGATTTCTGCTTTTGATTTACAGGACGGAATCGCTAAATTACAATCGTGGTTCAAGGAGTTCTTGGCGGTTTATGGGCAAGATTGGAATGATTGTTGAAATGGAGAAGACGGAGTTTTTCTGCTTTTTGCCTTTTAAAAGATTGTTGAAAAATAAGGAGGCTATAAATGAAAACAAAGTCAGCCCAAAAGTTTCCGTAAAGAAAAAGAATATAAAGTCAAATAAAGAGCTTCGAAATTATATAGTTCAATTTTCAGTGGATCATGCTTACGATCAACAGATTTATAGCCTTGAAATCGAGCTAGAAGATTCAAAGGGAAAAAGTCAACCATCAAGTGCAAGAGAGTTTGGAGATACTTAGGTTTCTTCTTCGATCCAGGGTTAACTTTTGACTTTCATATTAAATATTATGCTAATAAGGCTCTTTCGTCGATTAGTGCCCTACGCATGATTGGAATCGCGATCTGAGGTTTAGATGTCAGAAGACGCCTGCAAGTCTTCAAATCATGTATTTGGCTGATATTGTCATATGGCTTAGGGTTGTGGTATCACCTGGATGGGAAAGGAATTAAGAAGAAAGTCGCAATCCTTGAAAAAGTCCAGAGACAAGTGCTTTTATGGATGAGCAGGGCTTTTCAAATGTCACCCACAGCAACCTTGGAATTTCTACTTGGAGTTCCACCAGTACAAATTTATTGCGATCTTCTTGTCAAAAGAATAGGTCTTCAATTGGCCACGCTTAACAATCATCATCCATTATGCATACTTCGATTGTTCTTCTCTATGTTACCATGTCATTCGAGAGCATTGAAACTTCAAAAGAAGAGATGTACCAATATGCCAGGGAGTACATTCCCAACTCTCTGTGACATTGCGAACTTGGTGGAGGGTTTTAGGGTTGTGGGTGCTTTTCTGGACTGTAGGGACTGAGCTAGGGACTGAACATGGGAGGGCCCATGACAGGTAGGGAGAGGTAGGGTTGGGTTGGGGATGGGTTGGGTTGGAGTGCAGACCATGGCATATGTGAGGTTCCAGGAACACTGCCTGTGGACAGTGGCAGACCATGGCATACATGAGGTTCCAGGAACACTGCCTGTGGACAGTGGCAGATCATGGCATATGTGAGGTTCCAGGAACACTGCCTGTGGACAGTGGCAGACCATAGCATACATGAGGTTCCAGGAACACTGCCTGTGGACAGTGGCAGATCATGGCATATGTGAGGTTCCAGGAACACTGCCTGACACTGGCTGCTGACCATCCCATACATGACATTCCAGGAACACTGCCTGACACTGGCTGCTGACCATCCCATACATGATGTTCCAGGAACACTGCCTGACACTGGCTGCTGACCATCCCATACATGATGTTTCCAGGAACACTGCCTGACACTGGCTGCTGACCATCCCATACATGACATTCCAGGAACACTGCCTGACACTGGTGGCTGACCACATACCCAAGGCCCTAGGAACACTGCCTGGCCACTGACAACTGACCTTCAGATTGTTACAAACAGATCAGCTTCTTCCAGAGGAAGGTTCAACACCTTCCCATGCACATGTCAAACATTCCCCTTTCATATGCTTCCATTTACAGTACTTACTTGATTTGTCTCATGTTGTGTATGTATTATTTGTCTCACCATTAATGCTGTGCAGCTGTTGCCACCCACAGCAGTCACATCTCACATCTCCATTGTTTGTGCTTAGTAATCCATAGCATGACCCTTGCTGGACTGGTTCTGCACTTCAGAAATCAGAAATTTTGACATCAGCCAACAATGAAGACCACCAGTATGTTCAATGCAATTAGTTCATTCATTCTAAAGATGCTGAAATGTCCAGGTATAGGTGGATCATGATGGTTATGGATGATTTGATCTTGGAAGAGTGTTTCCACACATATTAAGGCTTTGGCATATGCAAGGCTCCAGGAAACACTGTCTGACATGGCATATGTGAGGTTCCAGGAAGACTGTCTGACATGACATATGCAAGGTTCCAGGAACACTGCCTACCATGGTATATGTGATGTTCCAGGAACACTGTCTGACATGGCATATGCAAGGTTCCAGGAACACTGCCTGGCATGGCATATGTGAGGTTCCAGGAACACTCCCTGAGGACAGTGGTGGACCATGGCATACATCAGGTTCTAGGAACACTGCCTGAGGATGGCAGCAGACCATGGCATATGTGAGGTCCCAGGAACACTGCCTGTGGACAGTGGCAGACTGTGGCATATGTGAGGTTCCAGGAACACTGCCTACCATGGCATATGTGAGGTTCCAGGAACACTGCCTACCATGGCATATGTGAGGTTCTAGGAACACTGCCTGAGGACAGTGGCTGACCATGGCATATGTGAGGTTCCAGGAACACTGTCTGATGTGGCAATATGCAAGGTTCCAGGAACACTGCCTGGGGATGGTGGCAGACCATGGCATATGTGAGGTTCCAGGAACACTGCCTGTGGACAGTGGCAGATGATGGCATATGCAAGGTTCCAGGAACACTGCCACTGGCTGCTGACCATCCCATACACAAGGTTCCATGGCATATGCAAGGTTCCAGGAACACTGCCTGGGGATGGTGGCAGACCATGGCATATGTGAGGTTCCTGGAACACTGCCTGTGGACAGTGGCAAATGATGGGCATATGTGAGGTTCCAGGAACACTGCCTGTGGGCAGTGGCAGATCATGGCATATGCAAGGTTCCAGGAACACTGCCTGACACTGGCTGCTGACCATCCCATACATGACATTCCAGGAACACTGCCTGACACTGGCTGACCATCCCATCCCATAAGTCAGGTTCCAGGAGCACTGCCTGACACTGGCAACAGTGGCAGACCATGGCATACATGAGGTTCCAGGAACACTGCCTGTGGACAGTGGCAGACTGTGGCATATGTGAGGTTCCAGGAACACTGCCTGTGGACAGTGGCAGACCATGGCATACATGAGGTTCCAGGAACACTGCCTGTGGACAGTGGCAGATCATGGCATATGTGAGGTTCCAGGAACACTGCCTGTGGACAGTGGCAGATCATGGCATATGCAAGGTTCCAGGAACACTGCCTACCATGGCATATGTGAGGTTCCAGGAACACTGCCTGTGGACAGTGGCAGATCATGGCATATGCAAGGTTCAGGAACACTGCCTACCATGGCATATCTGAGGTTCCAGGAACACTGCCTGTGGACAGTGGCAGACCATGGCATACATGAGGTTCCAGGAACATTGCCTGTGGACAGTGGCATACCATGGCATATGTGAGGTTCCAGGAACACTGCCTGTGGACAGTGGCAGATCATGGCATATCTGAGGTTCCAGGAACACTGCCTGTGGACAGTGGCAGATCATGGCATATGCCAGGTTTCCAGGAACACTGCCTGACATGAGGTTCCACCAATCAGTTTGTAACAATCTGAAGGTCAGTTGTCAGTGGCCAGGCAGTGTTCCTAGGGCATTGGGTATGTGGTCAGCCACCAGTGTCAGGCAGTGTTCATGGAATGTCATGTATGGGATGGTCAACAGCCAGTGTCAGGCAGTGTTCATGGAACATCATGTATGGGATGGTCAGCAGCCAGTGTCAGGCAGTGGTTCCTGGAATGTCATGTATGGGATGGTCAGCAGCCAGTGTCAGGCAGTGTTCTTGGAATGTCATGTATGGGATGGTCAGCAGCCAGTGTCAGGCAGTGTTCCTGGACCTCAGATATGCCATGATCTGCCACTGTCCACAGGCAGTGTTCCTGGAACCTCAGATATGCCATGATCTGCACTGTCCACAGGCAGTGTTCCTGGAACCTCACATATGCCATGGTATGCCACTGTCCACAGGTAGGCAGTGTTCCTGGAACCTTGCATATGCCATGATCTGCCACTGTCCACAGGCAGTGTTCCTGGAACCTCACATATGCCATGGTCTGCCACCATCCCCAAGCAGTGTTCCTGCAACCTTGCATATGCCACATCAGACAGTGTTCCTGGGAACCTCACATATGCCATGGTAGGCAGTGTTCCTGGAACCTCACATGTGCCATGTCAGGCAGTGTTCCTGGAACCTTACATATGCATGGTAGGCAGTGTTCCTGGAACCTCACATATGCCATGGTCTGCTGCCATCCTCAGGCAGTGTTCCTAGAACTTCATGTATGCCATGGTCCACCACTGTCCTCAGGCAATGTTCCTGGAACCTCACATATGTCAGGACAGTATTCCTGGAACCTCACATATTCCATGCCAGGCAGTCTTCCTGGAACCCTGCATATGCCATGTCAGACAGTGTTCCTGGAACATCACATATACCATGGTAGGCAGTGTTCTGGAACCTTGCATATGCCAAAGCTTAATATGTGTGGAAACACTCTTCCAAGATCAAATCATCCATAACCATCATGATCCACCTATAGCTGGACATTTCAGCATCTTTAGAATGAATGAACTAATTGCATTGAACATACTGGTGGCCTTCATGTTGGCTGATGTCAAAATTTCTGATTTCGAAGTGCAGAACCAGTCCAGCAAGGGTCATGCTATGGATTACTAAGCACAAACAATGGAGATGTGAGATGTGACTGCGTGGGTGCAACAGCAGCAGATTAATGGTGAGACAAATAACACATACACAACATGAGACAAATCAAGTAAGTACTGCAAGTGGAAACATATGAAAGGGGAATGTTGACATGTGCATGGGAAGGTGTTGAACCTTCCTCTGGAAGAAGCTGATCTGTTTGTAACAATCTGAAGGTCAGTTGTCAGTGGCCAGCAGTTTCCTAGGGCCTTGGGTGATGGGTCAGCCACCAGTGTCAGGCAGTGTTCATGGAATGTCATGTATGGGATGGTCACACCGTGTCAGGCAGTGTTCATGGAACATCATGTATGGGATGGTCAGCAGCCAGTGTCAGGCAGTGTTTCCTGGAACGTCATGTATGGGATGGTCAGCAGCCAGTGTCAGGCAGTGTTCCTGTGGAACCGCATATGTCATGTCAGACAGTGTTCCTGGAACCTTGCATATGCCAAAGCCTTAATATGGGTGGAAACAACTGTTCCAAGATCAAATCATCCATAACCCCACGATCCACCTATAGCTGGACATTTCACCATCTTTAGAATGAATGAACTAATTGCATTGAACATACTGGTGGCCTTCATCATTGGCTGATGTCAAAATTTCTGATTTCTGAGTGCAGAACCAGTCCAGCAAGGGTCATGCTATGGATTACTAAGCACAAACAATGGAGATGTGATGTGACTGCTGTGGGTGGCAACAGCTGCACAGCATTAATGGTGTGACAAATAACACATACACAACATGAGACAAATCAAGTAAGTACTGCAAATGGGAAACATATGAAGGGGAATGTTTGACATGTGCATGGGAAGGTGTTGAACCT